>CM076675.1:100659950-101072450 GCA_038501925.1 Xenopus petersii | reverse complement strand
AAAATCACAAATGTTTCGGAATTTATTAAACCCTGAGGGCTAAAAAGCCCGAATATAAAAACACGGCATCTTAAACCTGTCGAGGTTGCATAAAAGTCAATGGGAACATTGATTTTTGGTTGTGTCGGGGGTTTCGGGCAATTTCACAATGTTTTCGGAGCTTTTCCCGCAAAGCAAATTTTCGGGGAAAATGTAATAAATAAGCATTAAAAACCTGGGTGGGTTAGATCGGAGTTTGTAGCAGCCGATATTGAGATACATTTGGACCTTGATAAATAACCCCCTTAGTAAATGTGCCCCTAAGCCTTTATTTCATTACTCTTTTCCTACGTTGGCCTCCTCTTTAACCTACTAAAACTGAATGCAAAAATGACAAATTATGCTGGATTTAATTTACTATTTCTTGTTACTTTCTGTATTGCATTCCCAGTAGGGGTAAAGAAAGCCTATGTACACATAAATCTGCCCGAGGGGAAAATAATAAAATTTTAGCTATTTTCCATTATCTTGTATTCTTATCAGACTTCAAAGAAGCTCAGTGAAGCTAAGAAGAGCTGACTTTGTTTTTCAGGCTGTGCATCCTTGCACATTGATTTGGAAGAGTAGCGGAAAAGACTAGGGAAAAAGGAAGACTGTTATTCTGTGATTAATGGTTATTTTTATAGGCCTGATAGAGAGATATTGTTACAGCCCAACTGCCGGCACTATCAGCATTGTCTCATATGAGACAATCATACAGATGAGCTGCAGAATCAATAATTCACGCATGGCAGATGTGGTTCCGCCAGGTGCAATGTGTGTCCCACATTCGCCTCTTAAACATGCAACTAATAAAGTAATTAATGACTGAGCTATAAGCATACGGTATTGTTTAAACTGAGTCTGAATCATGGCATGTTACTGCAGTGCATTATTCACAGCTTTACCATAGTGCTGAAAACTTTGATATAATACACTGCAACATTCTCAACAGTAGCTGCTTAGAGTCCTGGAAAAGATTAAATACCTTTATTATAAGCTGAAGGGGAAAAATAGAGATAATGCCATTTGTTAATAGATGACAGTGGAAAGTGGAAGCTAGTTTATATGCACCATCTTAAAGGGAAACTAAAGTCTAAAATAGAATAATGCTAGAAATGCTGTATTTTGTATACTGAATATAAACATTAACTTACTGCACCAGAAGCCTAATTAAACAAATGATTTATGCTTTTAAAGTTGGCCGCAGGGGGCTGTCATCTTGTAACTTCGTTAAACATCTTTGCAAGACCAAGATAACGCACATGCTCAGTGTGGTCTGAGCTTCTGTCAAATAATTTAGAAGCTGATACAGCAAGACTGATTAATAATCAAAAGACTACACTTGGTCCATGGATACGAAGCTCTACACGTTCACCGGCTGCTCGAGTTCTAGGAAGTAAGGTGGGTGTTGTTTGAAAGTATGATCGTTTCCCTGCAGAGCAGTTAGGGACCGTCTGGAGTTTCCTATCCTCAGCAGTCAGAGCAAGTAAAACAAAGGGGGCATTTCATTGCATTCAGTCAGGTTTCTTATAAAAATGGTACGCATTTTTTAATTAGAGTATATTGGACATATATTTCTTTTTCATTAAAGAAAGTAAAATTGGGATGTTATTTTTTTTGCCTTTACATCCACTTTAAGATGTACATCCCTTCATCTGGCAATTACATTAGTTTTATAATTACTAAGAACTTAAGTCTATCCAACAGACGGGTTAGTGAGAACTGTACCAACCTAAAATGGAGTATTCAGCCAACTGGACTGCACCTAGTGCTTAGGGCGGTCACACTTCAACTGCAATGGCTAAATCAGTCTATCAAAACAGGATAGTAACAGTAGCTTTATACATAATGCCATAAATATATTGGTACAATGTATACATTATGTAGGTCAATGTAATTATAACTCATCAGGCTTTTGTGTCTGTTAGTACCTTTACCTTTATTCCTACTATAGAAGGTGCATTAAATTATTGCTCAAAAAGGAGAGCATTAATCCCAGTGCTGTTTCTTTAAGAGAAAGTGGTAAAATATGAGGAATGTTAAACAATGCTGTAAAATAGCAAAGGGGCAGACAAATAATGACCAATGTAAATTAATATTCATTATCTCAAGACACACATAGAAATAGAGAGACAGAGACAATTAGATCTGTTAAACTACTGCATATACAGTATGGAATTCATAAGGCACAGTGCCCAACTCTTTAACTAATTAACGTTTACTCTTCTGTTTACATAGTCCAACTTTATTGCTGCTGTTTTTACCCAAAGCCTTGAGACAGTTTGGGGCCGATTCACTAAATTCGAGTGAAGGGTTCGAATTAAAAAAACTTTGAATTTCGAAGTTTTTTTGGGCTACTTCGACCATCGAATGGGCTACTTCGACCTTCGACTACGAAAATCGAACGATTTGAACTAAAAATCATTCGACTATTCGACCATTCAATAGTCGAAGTACTGTCTCTTTAAGAAAAACTTCGACCCCCTACTTCGGCAGCTAAAAGCTACCGAAGTCAATGTTAGCCTATGGGGAAGGTCCCCATAGGCTTGCCTGGGATTTTTTGATCGAAGGATTTTCCTTCGATCGTTGGATTAAAATCCTTCGAATCGTTCGATTCGAAGGATTTAATCGTTCGACCGAATGAAAAATCCTTCGATCGATCGATCGCAGGATTTGCGCTAAATCGTTCGACTTCGATATTCGAAGTCGAACGATTTTAGTTCCTAGTCGAATATCGAGGGTTAATTAACCCTCGATATTCGACCCATAGTGAATCGGCCCCTTACTGTGCACTTTCTCTGGCTGAATTACAATATGTATATAACTATAGAAACAGACTTCCAGGCTTCAGGTAAATAATATACTGTATAATATTTAGTTCCTATAGGAATATTAGCCTTATATACAGTAACATTCATAAAGGGTCACTTTAGTAATGAATCAGGAAAGTAGAACTCTTTCTGATGACCATTAGTTTATATGGCAACTTTGCAATGTTTTTATATTCATTATAGCCTAGTGAGGTATTGGGGTCAGAAAGAATATCAACAAAGTAAGGACACTTTAATTAAAAAATAATGAACCAATATTTACATTTGATTGGGAGGACTGAAATAACACCCACAAAACATATTTTTTTAGATATGTCCAGAAGCTGCTTTCTAAGACCTTGGCTTCAATGAAAGCTGGGTCACTCATTTATTATGCACAAGCCTGTGCCTCAACATTGCCATCCACACTGGGAGTTCTCTCAAAGCAATTGTAGGGGTCCCTAACACAATTCAACTTAGTATAGAACTAGAGTTTTGATGTTTTTCCCATACATTTGAATTTATCAATTTTGAGACTCATTTGCCAGTTGACTGCCTGGTGCCCCAATTAATTTTAATCATTATGTAAAGATGAAACATCCTGCATGGAACCTATGGCTTTATTCAATTTAGTATGAACAGTAGACACAGCAACAGTGGTTATAATAATGCCAACCTCAAGGTCATCTATGAAGATATAAAAGCAGTGTTTGAACACCAGACCTTCAAGGTACTCCACTAACAACAATGGTCAAAGTAAAAATCATTCCATGTATTACTCTGTAACATATCCTTCAGACAGATTTCAAGAGTAAATTGTTATGTTCAATGTCAATTTCCCTTAATTGAATAAATAACCTTCAGCATAGGAATATACAGTATTTATGTATTTTAGTATTACCAAAGTAAATCTGATCCACTGCAGCCACAAGTTTTAGGTTTTGCCTCCTTGTAAAAAGCAATTAGACTTCTCTGACAGGACCCATTATACGAAACACTATGCTGACACATATTTATACTATAGTTGTTTGAAATGTTTATATGGGTATGGGACCTGTTATCCAGAATGCTCGGGACCTGGGGATTTCCAGGTATGGGATCTTTCTATAATTTGGATCTCATTACCTTAAGTTTACAGTAAAAGCATTTAAACATTAAATAAACCCAATAGGATTGTTTTGCCTCCAATAAGCATGAATCAAGTATAATATACTGTTTTATTACTACAGATATAAAGGAAATCAATTTTAAAAATGTGAATTATTTGTTTAAGATGGAGTCTATGGAAGATGGCCTTCCCGTAATCCAGAGTTTTCTGGATAATGAGTTTCTGGATAATGGAACCCAAATAATGAAGCTAATTTGTTAAATATGGAATTGGGGAGTACAGAAAGATTCATTGTCAAAATTCCTTAATACAGAATTCCGAGAAGTTTGAAATATTTTGCAATATTTTATGTCAGTACATTTCCCCAACAGCATAGTTAAAAATGAATTGATACATTTATCAAGGCTTGGTACCTGTGTCAATATTTCAGAATGGCATTCTGATCTATGGCCAAAATGCATTCTGGGCGAAAGGATTTAGACAATTATCGTCCATGGTGAAGCAAAATAATTGTTATAATAATCTAAAATAAATTCCATGGGCATCTTTTCAAGATGGTTCCTGAACTAGCTGAGGAAAATAATCAGCATAGTCATGTTAGCATATTAAGAAACCAGTGTGCTTTTTCTGGATAATTAGAATGTTCATAATTACAACTGGACATTTGTTTTTCCATATTGGGACCAATTCTCTGCTTTGTTCCAAACACACACATAAAATGCTCAGGTCAGTAGAGCTTGGAGTCCAGATCTGATTTAGCTGTGATGACTGTATTTAATGAAGATATCTGCCCAAGGGAGAACAAGGTTACTAACTCAGTTCACATAGGTCACCAAGCAGATGTCTCATAATGTAGAGCTCTTACTAGGAAGTTTTAATAGAGTTTCTACCTGGTCATGGATTGCTATCTAGGTCATAAGGTGCTTTTTAATAACACACAATATCAGCATCTGCAACCACATTTTAGACTGTACAACACTGATAAGCAAGTCATGGTATCTACACAGAGAAATTGAAAAGGAGAAAAACCCTGTTAATCAATACAATATTGAAGCCTTCGTTATCATTCTCTAAATGATAAACTATCACATTATGCAGTGTACTAAATTGATACATGTAGTGAGGTAAAATTGCACTTACTTGATGTAGTATGGCACTTTATTTGGTGAGATTGCCCTTTCCCAGGGACCCTGGACAGAGGCTGGAAAAATAAGTGCAAATCACAAATCAATTTTAGAGGAAACAGGGCAGATACAATCAGCTTCTGGAATTACAATTTTACACTTGGCTAGTCTGTTAAAGCTATTGTCCATAAAGACAAAGGGACTAATCAACAGCGTTTAATTATCAGTATTAGTTCATTTTTAAGTTAAGGTGATTTTATCTGTTAATTCTCTGCTGAAATAAACACACAAATGACCCAAAGAATAATAAAAAACCTTGTGGGTGTTGCTCATTTTGCAGTTTATTGCATTATTGCTCTTAAAAATGTAAGGAAATGTAATGTCCTTCCTTCACTGGAGTATTTGATGTTTTAGAGAGGTTATTTAATGCCTTAGAGAATCACAAAGCTGCATCATGATTTATAACTCCCCAGCCTGTTGCATTGCCAGAAACATACACAGTGTCAGACTGGCCCACCGGGATACCAGGAAAACTCCAAGTGGGCCCTCATGCTTCTAAAAATTTGGTTTATTTCATGGCCATTCCCTATTTCTATGAGAATGAAGAGGCTAAATAGATGGAATAATAGGTTATAGTATGTAAAGAAAAGAGACTAGGCGAATAGAGGTTGAGTGAGGAGACAAAGAAAATAATACTTAGAGTGGGCCCCTGGTCTAAAGGTTTTTGGGTGGGCCCCTGGTCTAAGGGTTTTTGGTGGGCCCCTGGTGTCTCAGTCCGACACTGAGCATATATTTAAATGTTTTGGAACAATACTCTGGAACTTTATAATATGGTGAAAAAAGTCAAAACGGAAAGGCAGTTTCCCATAGACTCCATTTTACCCAAATAATTCAAATATTTAAAAATGATTTCATTTTTCTCTGTAAAAATAAAACAGTATCTTGTACAAGATCCAAACTAAAGGTGGCCATAGACGTAGAGATCCACTCATTTGTCGATGTCAGTAAATGAGCGGATCTCTCACCGATATGCCCACATTGTAGTGGGTGATATCGGGCTGATCTGATCATGGGCCCTAGGGCCCAATGATTGGATCATAATGGATCCGATATGGTTTGTCGGATCACGGGACCACATAGACGCACAGATTGCAGCTGCGATCCAACAGGATTTTTTAACCTGCCTGATCGAGATCTGGCCGACTTTCGGCCAGATATCGATTGGGGAAGCCGCGGGATGGCCCCACACAGGGGCCAATAAGCTGCCAATAAGCTGCCAATAAGCTTTTCTGGTGTCAGTGCAGGAGATCAAAGAAAAACTCGGGACATTTCAGTAAGAAACCCTGGGAAAACGGGACAGTTGGGAATTATGCTATTAAAATTCAAGATTTTCTTAGTGTTAAAAATAAAATGCAATCCACATCTACAATTCTTTTAACACTTGAATAGTAATGATTTCTTAAAGCAAAAAAAAAAGTGAAGCTCTCATGAAAAAACATGCCTAGTAATAGCTGCTGATCAAGACCAAACTGGCAACTGTGGATTCTGGTCTTTTTGGGCCTTTGAATCCCAGCCTAGACCTGCTGCCGAAATTCTATAGAATCCAGTAGAAAGTATATCTGAAGTTTTTTTCCAAAAATTCAAGATTTTCAGTATTGAAAAGGAAAGCAAACATGTGCATTTCATTTGTGATTTTTTTTCATGACTAACCCCAATCACAATTATTCTATTCCCATTTATTTCCTAAATATTCTAGTGCATTTTCAAGAAACTGTCAAGGTTTTTCCTACAACTGCATTTTATTTGCTCGAACACAAGAATTGATATACCAGCTATCCCATCTAACATTCCTGTGGATGAGCTGCTTACACTTGGAGCAACTGTTATAATGTTGATATTTGTCATGTGCTAAGAAATTTCCATTGACTAAAGTCATTTTGATGCCATATACTAATTTTGTTTGACAGAAATGTTGTTAGTGGCGTTATAACCAAGCTATTACTACAACAGTAATCATCATGCACTGCAGGCATGTTTATTAGCTGAAATCAAAGTCAGTTGCCAATTATGAAGAGATAGGATCTCACAATAAGCTATGGTCTTTCTGTGTCATTTGAAGGGAAAGAATTTTCAATCACTATGCCATCATATTGAATGCATGTCTTTCTTCATCTGCATAATATTTGCTGTCATAATGTTATTACTTGTTTAATATGAAAATCAAATAAAACATTTTCAAAATAAAATGAAGGGAAAGAAAAGGAAGTAAAATAATGTAAATATAGTTTCCATAAGAATATCCAGATAGGAACCAGTCTTTTCACATAAGTCAATCAAATACCTCTATCACTAAATTGGGGGTAGTAGAATGACCTTTACTTTAATCTTGCCAATGTTCCGTTGCAACAAATGCAGTAATGTAAACGTTTTATAAAACATTTAAGGCCTTTGCAAAGGTAAATTTAATTGAAATCCATTTAGTTGATGATTACATAGGAATGGCCTTCTTTTCTATTGGTAACTTTCTAATATAAAGAAATAGAAATCTCAAGAAATCTCAAGAAAGAGCCTGCTGTGGTTTTTAATCTCTTACAATAGGAGGGGGTTTGCATTGAGAAAGAATAGCTGAGTACAAGGGAAATGTGCTTTCCAAAGAACAATGCTTTGTCATAAGAAACAGGAAACATTCAAAGCCTTACATTTATAAAAAAAAAACATTGGGTAAATATAATTGCTCCCATAATCCTATGGTCTCATCATTACTATAGCAGTGTGTGTCTGTCCTTATTACATATTCAATTTCTCCCAGGTCTGTTTCAACTGCAATCTTCAAATGGCTATACTAGCCCATGCCGCCTATCTACTGTAACTACTACCGCCCTGTCCCTTACCGGCACCGCTAGCTTCTAAACTCTTGAAATACCTTATCTTTTCTTTTATTACAACCTTTCTCGGCATCCTTAATCTGCTAGATCATTAACATTCATTGACCACTGACATTCAGACCCAAAAGCTGCCTCATAACTGTTGCCTCCTGGATGAGCCAATGCAACCTCAAACTGAAGCTAGCTAAAACAGAGCTCATTATCTTTTAACCCAAACCTGGGCCTTCTCCTTTTTCCATTGCAACTGTTGGAATGACCATTAATTTCTGCTGATACTAGATGTTACCTGAGGGTTATCTTTGATCAGATCTTATCCCTTTCAAATCTTTGCCAAATATTCATACCATTGCCAAGCCTTTTCAGTTGGCCTCTGTAATATTGTCAAGCTAAGCCCCTTTCTTTCTAAAGCAACTACTAAAACACTAATACACACTCTCATGCTATCCCACTTAGATGACCACAACCTCCTGCTATCTGGTCTTCCAGACTCCCTGCAATCAAGTTTTAAATTCTGCTGCTAGGATCCTCTTGCCCTTGTATCTCTGCATGTTCCTGGCCATCTCCACCTCTCCTTTCAGAGTCACACTTTTCATACCACCCACACCCTCCACCAACTCTTGTATGAAGCCTCTCTATCTTGCTGCTCCTAATCTCGGAAATTCCATTCCTGAATTCCTCCCTGGGGGGGGACTCTCAATCTCTTCAAAAAGAAACTCAGATCCATGTTTTGGAGTACTTGAATATAGGTCCATAATTTTAAGGCCAATGCCCAAACCTTTGCGCACTTTTGCCTTCCTATTTGTTTGTATCTTATCCACTATGGGTCAGGGTTCTTCTTCCTACTGTTACTATTACCACATGGCACTTAATCTCTGTATGTTTGTACTTATTTATTATAATGCTTGTCCTACCTGTATATAAATACATGGATACTTCTGCAATAAAATGACCTACAATACATAAAATATGTACTAATGTGTGCATGCCTAGCCCCTTAACATGGTTGTTTAACCTCTAGTACTGAATTTGTTTGTACCTAAACAGACCTGGACTGGCTTGAGGGCCAGATTCAGAACATATGTAGTGCTATTTGTTAATCAATGATTGCAAAGCTACTCATACAGACATTTATCAGCTTGCAACCTAATCTATCAATGCGAGCAATTTGGGAGTCCCTGTACATAATCAAATTGTACAAATATTTGATTATCCTGCCCTAGCACAATGTATTGGATATCCCAAAATTCAGCCCAAGAGGTCAGCTTTAGTAACAGTTTCACCTTAACTATTTTGTAATGCTAAAACATAAGCTAGCTAACAAGCACGATTTCACTTCATTGTGAAATACAATACTGAATAAAAATGAGTGTTTCATGAAACTTTATTTTTTTACTTTCAGTGAATACTTGCACCAATGCTTCCTGCTTGCATTCTATTTTGTTTTACGGTTTAGAGAAGCTCCCGAGACTCTGTGTTAGGATGAAATCACGTATACCAACTATGTTGTTTGTATTTAATGGAGACATTGATTTATTGCTTTCACCCTTGCAATGTAGTATATTAGAAATGAAAGAGAAATGTGTCATCTGTTGCACTGTCACTGTACTGAAGATGTGATAATAAACTTTACTTGTTTCTTGCCAACTGGGTGATTGACTGTTTCTTCAGCATGTGAATAAGCCATGAGGCTAGCCCATATGCCAAGCAAACCTGCCATATCTAAAGAGATTTATTGAGCTGAACAGTAACCGTCTTTGTAAACAGTTAAGCCCTTACAGAGGAGCCTTTATAAAGAGCTTAGTATCATTTATACCCTAACCAAAATATCTGATGGATATACTTTACAATTCACTCTCACAAATATGTTTTTTAAATCTTCATTATGGACATAAATACACACCTCCCCTACAAATAGACCTTTATCTAAACAGCTATTTCCCATTTTGGTTCCATGTTTTTTTGGATTGCCTTAAATACTGTAATTATTTACAAGACAGATGCAAAAACAACCAATACAAACACAAATCAGCATTACTGTTAAATCATTACCCCACTTAGTGCACTAGAATCCTTGATGCATTCTGGATATAAAACATTGTGATTTGAATCACTTTTGCACCTGTCGCTTGTGTCGTACTCCTAATATGTTAAGAGGGGCAGGTAACGTGATACTGGTTCCAAGAGATTGTACCATTTTCATACATATATTGTATATAGATATATTATAAAACTGTATCACTCTTCTTTAAAAAAGAAATTCAAGAAACAAAATATAAAATATGACAGCAAGCTAGTAACATTTTTAAAATTTCTTTTATGTAAATACAATCACATAAGGAAAGTTCAGTATAAAAATATTTCACCAATAAAATAAACAGACAAAGTAAAACTAACTTTTATATGTTATAGAATTTCATGAATGTATTGGGGGGGGAGTTTCAAATCAAATCTTGCAAGGATTTATAACTTACCCTAAGTGGCCAACTTCAGTGTACAGTGGCAACTTTGTTTCTATAAGGTTGAAGCATGGATAACTGGTGTCATTTGTAGACAATACATTTACCCATCCTTCGGTAATATCAATGTTAAAATTGCTCGAAATATTACTGTCGCGCTGCTTTACTCTTTTAAAGAGAGATTTTTTGACAAGAGATATTTTTTTTTATTTTCCACACAATGATATCTGATTCCATAGGTTCAATGTAAACCAGTCTATCTATCCTGGTTTCCTAGAATCTGAGAATCCACTCTTCCGCTGCATGATGTACCTGTGACTAGGAAATGGTTTGTACAAATACCATGGTTTCCCTTCAATCTGTAGAATCAGTTATAGTTGTTTAAAGCGACACTGACACTTTCCTATAAAAATCATAGGCTTCGTGCAGAAAGGTGCAGAAAACATATCAAAGAGCAGCTATAACACTGAGGTACCACTATGCTTACTCATTTATATGGGTTACATGAACAGACACATTTAAGTGTGTTTGTTTAAATTAGATCCAATGATGTCAGAAATGGAAGCTTACAAAAACTGTGAACAGAAAAAGCCCAACAAAAAAGCCCAACAAATGAAAGTTTTATTTAAAAAAAAATACATTTTAGGCCTTTGTTCTCCATCTCCAATTTTAGTCATCCAGTAACATTGTTAAGAAACCCATTCCTGATGAAATTGGATATTATGACTAGGTTGAATGATAGCAGCTAATTACTATCATAGTCCTAATGATACACTTAATAATCAGTTGATTGCTTATAATGCAATTAGTGGTCATTAAATGGGTTATAATGTTTCTCTGGATGTGCTCTAGGAAAGCAACGGTTTCCAGGAAATAACAATGCATTGTGTGTTCCATTACAGCCAAAGGCAAAGATATTAAAAAGCTATTGAAAGACTGAGAGGAAACAAAATAATTACAATTCCCTGTAGTTATTTTTATTTGCATTGTATAAATGTGTGTGATTATGTGACAATATGTTACATTTACAGAATCACGCTTATGTATAACCTTCATTTCTGCTGCAGATGATCTGGCCAACAGCTGGGATCTTTCATTGCCTTTGAGTTAACATGTGGCTTGTAGGTATACACAGAAGAATCTAGCCTACAATTTCTAAAAGATAAAATCTAAAAATAACTTTATACTGGTGGCATAATACCATCTGGTCATCAAAGCTTTCTTCAGCCCACTATGTTATTAAAGTCTAAGTAATTGCCATGCTGTGCTCCGGGCACAATTAGACTTGCAGATATCTAATCTGCATTTTGATCTGTAATCTCTACTGTCTTATGAAACCAGCGTTAATATTGTAAATTGCACTCTAATGAATATATATATAGCACTGCCATGGACGCCTTTGAAGAATTTAACTGCAAAAAAAACCAATGTGCCAAAAAAAAAGGCACAGTTTCTGAGAAAATATGATTCCTTATTTCAAGCCAGGCCTCACTTATCTGACTAACTAATTAGGATATTAGTCGTAATTTCTATATAAATACAGCTCTTCTGTGCTTCAGAAAAAGAGAATAAATTGTACACATTCCACAGTGCTGCTCTTTATGCCTTGGATCTTGCAGGTCTCAGATTAGAACTTGACAACAGAAACTTTTGGAAACTCATGAGAAGGTAGCCTCATTGAGGGCAATGGACCTTATTTTTGAAGTAAGTATAAAAACTGCAAATCGTGAGCAGTGGACAATGGTTGGGAGGGTCAGGTAAGGACAGCTGTGTGCCCGGACCCCTCTGAAGATTATTTTGCAGGGGGACCTGGTGCACTATTGTTACACCGCAGGCACATACTATTTCACTTGTATTAATTAATAGGATGCAATGTCTTGCTTATCATGGCTTTCAAGTAGTGGTGGGCGAATCTGTGGCATTTTGCTTTGCCGAATAATTTGCGAAATGGCGAAAATCAAAATAATTTTGATGTGCATCAATTTTTACCTGTAACTATTTTGTCCAAATGCATTAAAGTCAGTGGGCGTCTGGATAATTATCATGTTTGTCAATTTTAATATACGCGCCAATTTTGATGTGTGACAAACAATTGTGGGCGGCAAAACATGAAAGTTCGCCCCAAATCCATGCCTGGCAAATGTATTCGCACTTCACAACTTTCAAGCTATAATTTGAAAAACATTTATCTGTATATTTCAGAACACTCTGGAACATCTTCTGTTTATAAAGTACTTTTGCAGGATTTTTTTTGCCTACATCAGCTGCTTCGGTGCTGACTGAAGTGGGTTAACATTTGTTATACCTGACCCAGTTAATCTCAAAGGTAAAAGAAAAAGAATAAGCATGTGTGAAGCTTCTGGCAAATTGCCTCTGCTTTGACAAAAACTAAAAGCCACTACAATAAGGGATAAATATTGTTAAATCAGTATATATATATATATATATATATATATATATATATGGAATTGCAACACATCTAGTGAACCACTTAATAGAACAGTGGACCGTAGGAGTGACCTTAGAATAACAAGCCTAAGAGGTTTATATACCATGTAGCAGATGACATATGAGATGAATTAGAAGTAAAGACAGAATGATATTGTAACAAGCGAGCATATGGAAAGGGCATATAAAGGAGACGACAAAAAGAAAAAAAACAATGTAAAGGCAACTGTATGCAAAAGTGAAGTTATTAACTTCATTTTATAAGACTAGATATTAACATATAATAATCTTTAATTTACTTTTAAGGGCCCATTGCATCCTGCTAGTATGTCCATCACACCCCTCCCTGATTGAGACAAATATTACACTTACTCTTAAGTGATGCAATTGATTTAATGATCAAACACAGCTGCACATTACTATGCCCAGAATTAGTACTTTAGATATTTAACAAGAGAGCATATAGAAAGGGCATATAAAGGATATGTAATAATAGCATGCAAAAAGATCCTGAGGTGGTAGCATCCTACATTGGCTTATTTAAACCACAGTATTATACCTTTGATTTGGACATGTTCATAA
Source organism: Xenopus petersii (assembly GCA_038501925.1). NCBI lineage: Eukaryota > Metazoa > Chordata > Amphibia > Anura > Pipidae > Xenopus > Xenopus petersii. The sequence goes on along the minus strand of CM076675.1, from coordinate 101,059,016 downwards.
GGATATGTAAAAGAAAAAGAAAAAAATATTTATTGGAAACTTAAAACATCTACTGCATTAAGATATGCAAGCATGTTTTTTTTTCTTCCCTGCTTTCCTGTACGATTTTGTTACGGATATTTATTGTCAAGGCTGAAACAAAAATGACTAAAAAACAAAATTCTCATAAATTATTCAACTGACATCCTGAAGTGATGCTGGATTTTCAGAAATGAGTTTATATGCTGCCATGGCCATTCTCCCACTGTGCAGTGCTGTCTTTGCATAGATTTGCATTTGCCCCATAATAAAGCAGTCATGGTGTCTTGTTGCAGCACAACACCTTGTCACTACCTAATATCATGTAATATCATGTAAGATTTATTTTTTATTCCTGATGACACATGATGCATTGCCAACATCAAACAATATTATCTACCTTTAAATCTGCTCTGGTATTTCTTGTTATTTCTACTCAGGAGTTCAGTGACCTGATTTTGCCCAATGAATACAGCGCTACCTGTATTCATCAGTGCTGTATTCATGAGAGGCAGGCATGAATGGCACGGCACATACAGATGCAGCCACTTTGGTTTGTCTGTTTGACACAGAATAACTAAACACAGATATCCCATTTATCTCATTTAACACAGAAAACTGTGTCACAACATCCCATCTAATTAAAGCATTCACCATTGTGCACAATGGAGCTTTGGTATGCTAATGAAAAGGTTAAATGCATTAAATGAGTTAAGATGACTTAAGATAACACAGTTTCTTCAATTACCCCTGAGTCATGACGCATTTAACTCACAAATCCAAGTGGCTTCATCTGTAGGTGTCCCTGCTCCTTTGTTTTTTTGGATTTGTGTTAGAGGTCTCAGTATATTACCTCCATTATTGGGTGATAATTTGATTTACTTGCCATTTTACATGCCTAAATATACAGACGTTTTGTGCAGGGACACATATTAGAGATGTAATTTGCAGAGGTGTCTGAAAATCTCACTATAAGATGTAGAGTTAAAGAACACTACGAGAATAAAAAGTAATAAGTACAATATTAGGCAGTTTTATGAGGCCTGATACGAAAAAAAGGGCAAATTGTTTACATGGATCCAACTAAACAGATTTCTGCTGAAACATCTGCATTTTTAGACATGTCAGAACAATCTAAGACATTGTTTATCCCTAATTTAGACTAAATATTATGCATTTTTAAACTTATTTAGTCCATCCTAGAACCTATGAAGTCAATATGCTTGCACACCTATTCATTAAACAAAATACACAGGTTGCATTTTTTTACAAGGTGCATTTTCATATTGTATTTATACAAGTTCCCATGGTGAAACTGAGAAGCCACATAAACTCCTAAAAGATATAATACGAGATGGCTAATTGTTTTTGGCTAATTGTTTTTAAGAAGAGTGTATGCTTTATTTTATGTGTAGTCTTTGGATTACTTCTTTCTCTTTGCGAAGTAAGGCACAGTAACCCCGAAAAATATAAATGTTTGAAATGAGTGACAATAAAATGTACTGTTGCCCTGCACTGGTAAAACGGGTGTGTTTGTTTCAGAAATGCAACTATAGTTTATATAAACAAACTGCTGTGTAGCCATGGGGGCAGCCATTCAAGCACGGGATACACAGTAAATAACAGATACATTCTGAAGAATCCCATGGTATTCTACAGAGCTTATGTTATCTGCTGTGTATCCTGTGTATTTTCTCCTTTGTCCAGCTTGAATGGCTGCCCCCATGGCTACACAGCAGCTTGTTTATATAAACTATTGTAGTCTGCTTGAAGCACACACCAGTTTTACCAGTGCAGTGTAACACTACATTATATTTACATTACGTTAATACACTTTCATTGTTTGTGTTACTGTTGGTGTAACCATTCCTTGGTGGTACTTATGTAACTGCACTGTATATACACTACTGATTTACAGTACCATATTTTCTATATCCTGTAAATGCATTTATTACAGTATATAAATATACTGTATTAAACCTGCCTGTATGATAAAGAATTTTATTTATGCTATTTTTGTTTTTACCTGTCTGTAGTGTATATAATTATATATCTTATATATTTATACTGTATGTATGAAATAGCTTAGAAGGCAAAAGGTAGTGGTTTGCCTAGCTCTGCTATGTGCTAAGCTGTGCCCACTTTGCTTTTTATGTGTAGAAAATAAATAAATATATATAATCTGTACTGCTAGCCTCAAGAAATGAATCAAGTCAAGGCCCATGGAAATTAGCCAGGGAAGGATGCAACAGATCCAGATGAGTTTGGCATTTATACCCAGTTCCAAAATACTCCCTTTTAAGTATCCTTTCTTCCCGGTAACCATTTGCATTCTGCTATGCCCCGCTTGCAGTTGCCACGTCAATGCCGGTGCAGCACAGATAAAAGTAATGGCTGAAATCATATAATCATAGAACTATGAGGCTTATATACTAGCATATACAGTATGTTTCTATGATCCATAGTACAAAAAGAGCAACTAACTAACTAACTAACTAATAAGTATCCCTATTAACAGGGATACTTATAACAGCAAGGCTATAGCCCTCTGTTTGTGGCCCCAATATCTTGACCTAATACTGTGTTATATTTGCGGGACACACAAAATATGTTTGAAGACATAATGTTTGTAGATCATCCTACTTTGTTAAAAATGTTCGGAGGAAGTCAGATAAAAGTCATCAGGAAGTTAATGACTTTCATGGATGTCATCTGTGCAATAAACACAAATTTGTATCCTTAATGAAGTCATCTGCATTATTTAGCAGTTACAACCCAGCACGGCTTAAAGTTGAGCTAGTGATGAGATTTGTGCTTTAGCAATAGCCAAAGATATTAATCTGCACTGTCACTTATTTTCACACAAATACGGATCCCCTTGGATTATATACACAAAGTATTTGGGATGCATGATTCATAGTCATCCAACTGGGAAAAAAAGTAATAGGCAGCATGGGAGCTATCAGTAGCATCAAATCTGTTTATTGTTATATGTAGACACATTTGTTACTGTTTTGAGTTAGAGTAGTATGGAGAAGTGACTCCAGACAACCTGCCTTGTGACTTTAACAAACAAATATGCTTTTTTTCAGGTTTGTATTTAAGGCATATACAAGTATAGTCTTCCAATAAAAGTAACCCTCCAGTGCAGGATGGTGGGTCAGATGCTCTGTCAGCCAGGGGAGAAGATAAACTGAGAATAGATGAAGTATTATTTTTATTAGTTAAATTGGTTATTCACCTTCCAACCCTTTTTTCAGTTCAGTTGTTTTTAGGTCACCAGATATAAAGTTGGTTTTCAATAACTTTCTATTTACTATTTGAGGCTGTTTTTCTAATATTTAAGTTTATGAATTCTTATGTCTCTCAGCTTGCGGGCAGGGGCGCTCAACAACTCTTAGGGGGTTATTTATTATGCTCCGAATATCCGAAATTCGAATAATTGATAGTTTTCGGACAAAAAAAAAAATTACGAATTTTTCGGAATTTATTAAAGCCTGATGGTCTTTAAAGTCAGACTCTGAAAATCCGACATCTCAAAGCTCTCGAGGTCCTGTATAAGTCAATGGGGAAGGTTCCAGTGTCTGCGCTGCTGTCCGAATAATTTCTGGGATTTTGGACCAAAACGTCCAAAAACTCTGAAAAATGTGTAGTAGTAAATTGGTTATTCACCTTCCAACCCTTTTTTCAGTTCAGTTGTTTTTAGGTCACCAGATATAAATTTGGTTTTCAATAACTTTCTATTTACTATTTGAGGCTGTTTTTCTAATATTTAAGTTTATGAATTCTTATGTCTCTCAGCTTGCGGGCAGGGGCGCTCAACAACTCTTAGGGGGTTATTTATTATGCTCCGAATATCCGAAATTCGAATAATTGATAGTTTTCGGACAAAAAAAAATTACGAATTTTTCGGAATTTATTAAAGCCTGATGGTCTTTAAAGTCAGACTCTGAAAATCCGACATCTCAAAGCTCTCGAGGTCCTGTATAAGTCAATGGGGAAGGTTCCAGTGTCTGCGCTGCTGTCCGAATAATTTCTGGGATTTTGGACCAAAACGTCCAAAAACTCTGAAAAATGTGTAGTATTTGTGGAAAAGTTGATCGGATTTTTATGTTATTAAAAATTTTGACTTTGATAAATAACCCCCTGAAACTGTTCTAAATTGATACGTGTAGTTGATATATTTTTAGCCATGCTAAACAGAATCCCTGAGTTTCATTACAGGCAGCTGTTTGACTTATTATAAAAGTTGCTAATATTTCACAGATGCTGCTGAGAAGTGTATTAACTCATGTAGCTACAGATGAAATACTGATCAAAGGGATATCACAACATATGTATGACCATTTCTATCTTAAAGGATTCGTTTATCTTTAAATTAACTTTTGGGGGCAGACTTACATATTAACCCTCGATATTATTGAAAATGTAAATCCTTTTGAAGGATTTACCACAAATAGTTCGATCGAACGAAAAATCGTTGGACCTTGAAGATGGATTAATTTCAGATTCTGACTTTTTGCAGCATCGATGAATAAATAAATCTCGAAAAATTTGAGTTTCTTGTTTCCTATAAATATTCTAATTTTATAGTAAAAAAAAAGCTTTTACCATTCGTACTTTAGTAAATAACCCCCTAAGTGAATGTGCCCCAAGATCTACAGCAAGATTTTTTGACAGTATGGGGCAAATTTACTTAAGGTCGAATAACGAGGGTTAATTAACCCTCGATATTCGACTGTCGAAGTTAAATCCTTCGACTTTGAATATCGAAGTCGAAGGATTTAACGCTATTCGTTCGATGGAATCGTTCGATTCAAAGGATTTTAATCCATCGATCAAACGATTTTTCTTCGACCAAAAAAAACATTAGAAAGCCTATAGGGACCTTCCCCATAGGCTAACATTGCACCTTGGTAGGTTTTAGGTGGCGAAGTAGGGGGTCAAAGTTTTTTTTAAAGAGACAGTACTTCGACTATCAAATGGTTGAATCTTAGAACGATTTTTAGTTTGAATTGTTTGATTAAAAGTCGAAATCGAAGGTCGAAGTAGCCAATTCGATGGTCGAAGTAGCCAAAAAAACATTTGAAATTCAAAGTTTTTTTATTCTATTCCTTTACTCGAGCAAAGTAAACGTGCCCCTTTGTATAATGTAGAGAGTATAATTGATTGCTAGGGTCCAAATTACCCTAGCAACCATGCACTGATTTAAATAAGAGACTGGAATATGAATAAAAGAGGACATGAATAGAAAGATGGGTAATAAAAAGTAGAGATAACAATAAATGGTAGCCTTACAGCGCATTTGTTATTTTTTTTTTTTTAGATGGGGTCAGTGTTAGGTTGGTGAGTTATTCCACAAGTCCAAAAAGCCTCCAGTGCATCTGATTGATGTATGTAGAAGACGGGGTCACATCAATGTCTTCATCAATACACTTTAAAAAAGAAACATCTTGTGCAGTCAGTTACAGTTACAGTACAAGCAACTAACTCTATTTACAGTATATGTCAGTGTTGGGTCAATCCAGGCATGTGCCTGCAATTGTGTGAGCATATACAAGTAATGATGACTAACTAGTGGGGGATGTTGGATGAGGGATGGGGCCTGGAATAAGGGTACATAGAGAGAAGAGGTAAGTGCAGTGCTCCCCACATTTGCACTCTATTCTGCCAACCCATTTATCCAGTCCAGTATATTATATTTGTACCAAATTCATATCACCCACTACTATCAACCTCAATCAATATGTCAAAGGTTTGTCTTTCTCTCAATATATATATATATATATATATATATATATATATATATTTATGAATATATATATATATATATATATATATATATATATATATATATATCCAACACTCTGCTATGTCTCATGACATGTGACAAATGTGACATATATACAGTATATATATATATGTATTGAGTGCAATTCTGCCCTGCACTTCATAATAGAGGCCCAAATGTAGAGAAAGAGATGGAGAGATTATGGAAAATAAATGTCCAACTCCATAGAAAAAAGAAGAATGAACGATTCAAGTGCCCCTATTTGGAGAATAAAGTAGTATTTTATTTTGACACAGCAAACGAGTTCAACGATGATGCAAAATGATTTAAACCCTGTGCTTCTTTCAGAAAAAGTGCTTTTAAAAGTTGGAGAACTTTCTTTCTAAACAGTGCTGGCAGCAACCTGTATAAAAGCCAAGATTAATGGCACGCTAGCAAAAAAGGCATAAAACGACCTGCCATGACTTTGCGAGCTCTCTCCCCTCGTATCTCAAAGAGATGCACTGGCTGTGCTTCCAAGTACGGATGGAGCCGTCAAAGCAAAAATTAATTTTAACCTACTTGTGATAAGCATTACATGGGTATATGGAAAATATCTTAAAAAACATATTTTAATATTCAGACTTAGAGTTCATAGGTAGAACACATTATCTACGCAAGAAATAAGGGTATTTTTTCTCTGAACCAAAGGGTTTTTTTAAAAAAGAAAAATTACTAATTTTTCCACAGTCATTTATTTTCCCAAATAATTTTTCCAAATAATGACATAGTTTGGTTGTAAGCTCTTTTTTAATACATTAGAGCCTTGGTGTCCAATGTGTTGTCTTCAATTCTGAAAGCTGAGTGTCCAACAACTGGGAGGTAACTGCACATATAATCTAGACCTTTTCTAATATGTCTGCTGAATGGTACCCCTGCTTGTGAAATGGGCCATTTCAATTTGCTTTCATGTAAGAAAAATGCACTCTAAAAGTATTGTTCATATTTGAAATAGCTTTTAGTATGATGTAGCGTGTAATATTCTGAGACAATTTGCAATTTTTGGTTTCTAAGTTCCAAATTACCCTAGAGACCAGAAAGTGGGTTTGAATGAGAGATTGAATGAATAGGAGTGGAAGTAAATGCAAAGATATGTATTAAAAATGAACAAGAACAATACAATTGTAGCCTAAGAGAGCAATCATTTGTGGCTGCAGGGGCCAGTGACCCCATTTCAAAGCTGGAAAGATTCAGAAGAGGAAAGCAAATAATTTAAAAACTATGAAAAATAAAAAATGTAGACCAACTGAAAATTGCTTAGAATTGGCAATTCTATAACTTACAAAAAGTTCCCGAAAATATGAACTATCAATTAAAGCGTGATGACTCATACAGTATCTTAAAAGTAAAGGTCACCTACTACAAATGGAGCCACAGCACACAATGGGGCAAATTTTCTCTTTTAACACTGGCGAAGTTTGCATCAATAGGTCCAGCATATTTTTGTGATGACATACACCTAAAATAGAGTGTAATGTGCCAACATTTTGCTGGTGTACTTTCCCTATACAAATATGCTGGCATATTAGGGCCACAAAGCAATGACATACATGCGATATAATAAAGGAAGGTAAGATGTAAATAATGAGATGCTAAAGTGGCTGCTGCATTTTTATGATTGTGACAATTTATCTCATATATTTTTAGTATGGCATTGGTGTAAATTTGCCAACCAAACAGACATGAATATTTGGCAATGCAAAAGAAACGAAATTTATTTTGAGAATTATTAAAGTCCGATGGTATAAAAACTCTGAATCGGAAACCCCAACATCTAAAAGCTCTCGAGGTCCTGTATAAGTCAATGGGGAAGGTCCCAGTGTCTGCGTTGATGTCCGTACCGATAGCCGATGATTTTGGGGTTTTGGCGCAAAAAAACTCCAAAAAAATTTGTTTTTGCAGAAAACTCTGAGCACTTCTGAGTTTTCGGGAAAGCTCCGAAATTTGTTTGACCCTATTTTTTCTGGCTTTTTTCTTCATCAATAAGGTCCATTCTGGAATTCAGAGTTGCTCGAAGTTTGATAGAGGTATGGGATCCATTATCTGGAAACCCGTTATCCAAATTACGGAAAGACCATCTCCCATAGACTCCATTATAATCAAATAATCCAAATTTTTAAAAATGATTTCCTTTTTCTTTGTTATAATAAAAGAGTACTTTGTACTTGATCCAAACTAAGATATAATTAATCCTTATTGGAAGCAAAACCAGTCTATTGGGTTTATTTAATGTTTACATGATTTATAATTCGGAGTTGCGGGCTTTCCAGATAACAGATCCCATACCTGTATCAAACTTTGAGCAACTCCGAATTATAAATCATGTAAACATTTAGGGGCCGATTCACTATGAGTCGAATATCGAGGGTTAATTAACCCTCGATATTCGACTAGGAACTAAAATCGTTCGACTTCGAATATCGAAGTCGAACGATTTAGCGCAAATCCTGCGATCGATCGATCGAAGGATTTTTCATGCGATCGAATGATTAAATCCTTCGAATCAAACGATTCGAAGGATTTTAATCCAACGATCGAAGGAAAATCCTTCGATCAAAAAATCCCAGGCAAGCCTATGGGGACCTTCCCCATAGGCTAACATTGACTTCGGTAGCTTTTAGCTGCCGAAGTAGGGGGTCGAAGTTTTTCTTAAAGAGACAGTACTTCGACTATCGAATGGTCGAATAGTCGAACGATTTTTAGTTCGAATCGTTCGATTTTCATAGTCGAAGGTCGAAGTAGCCCATTCGATGGTCGAAGTAGCCCAAAAAAACTTCGAAATTCGAAGTTTTTTTAATTCGAACCCTTCACTCGAATTTAGTGAATCGGCCCCTGAATAAACCCAATAGGCTGGTTTTGCTTCCAATAAGGATTAATTATATCTTAGTGGTCTAGTAGTCTTAAAGTGTGAAGATCCAAATTACAGAAAGACCCATTATCCGGAAAGCCCAAGGTCCCGAGCATTCTGGATAATAGGTCCCATACCTGTATTAGAAAGACTGAGATAATTTCGGACCTTGATAAATAACCCCCCTAATTTTGACATCCAATTTGACATTGAACACTAAGAGGGTTATTTACTAAAATCTGAATTTTTTGGATTAAATAATAAAAAAAATCCAACCAAACTAGAATCCACGATTTACCCTTATTTATCATTTATAAAACACGAAAGAATTTGATTGACAAGAACTGCGACTTTTTCGGATTGAGGCATGAAAACCACAACTTTTTCACATTGTCATGCGAAAAATCTGAAATAAATCAGAATTGTTCGTGAAATTGGCAGAAAAGCCTGTGTTCGGATTAACGTACGAAACCAAGCGCAGACAATAATATCTTCAAATTGCAAATAAGACCTCTGCCATTGACTTCTATAGGACCTTGAAGATGGATTAATTTCAGATTCTGACTTTTTGCAGCATCGATGTATAAATAAATCTCGAAAAATTTTTTTTTTTTTGTTTTTTGTTTCCTATAAATATTCTAATTTTATAGTAAAAAAAGCTTTTACCATTCGGACTTTAATAAATAACCCCCTAAGTGAAGGTGCCCCAAGATCTACAGCAAGATTTTTTGACAGTATGGGGCAAATTTACTTAAGGTCGAATATTGAGGGTTAATTAACCCTCGATATTCGACTGTCGAAGTTAAATCCTTCGTCTTTGAAATATCGAAGTCGAAGGATTTAACGCTATTCGTTCGATTTTAATCCATCGATCGAACGTTTTTTGTTCGACCAAAAAATGCTTAGGAAGCCTATGGGGACTTTCCCCATGGGCTAACATTGACTTCGGTAGCTTTTAGGTGGCGAACTAGGGCGTCAAAGTTTTTCTTAAAGAGACAGTACTTCGACTATCGAATGGTCGAACGATTTTTAGTTCGAAACGTTCGAATCGAAGGTCGAAGGTGCCCATTCGATGGTCGAAGTAGCCAAAAAAAACATTCGAAATTCGAAGTTTTTTTCCTCTATTCCTTCACTCAAGCTAAGTAAATGGGCCCCTATATGTAGGCTGCTGGTATACAGTATGTGGGATGCCCTAAATAAGTGATAGTAGGTTATTATAACATTTTACTAGTTCTGGAATGAATTGTTTGCAAAGAAATTGTGCAGCAGTAAATTGAGAGTTTCTCAAGCCATTCTGAAGGACAACGCTCAGCCAGTGAAGGCACAGAGAGCTGGCTAGTTTGCTTGGCTCAAGCCCCTTGTCAGCTGTCTGGCTGCTGCTTTATATACCAGGTGCTGTCTACAAATTACCTGGCAAAAGGAAAAGGGCAAACCTAAATGTTGCAACTTACTGAAAGCTAAAATAAAATGCCAAGAGGGAAAGAGGAACTAGTGAGGAATAAAGAATGAATAGACCCATGTCGAGCACCAGGCAAAGGTTTTACATTTTTAGGTCCACTGCCAAATCTTTGTTCTTATTTAGCCTGCCAGCCTGTTCTTTTGGCTAGTTTATTGTGACTGGGAACAACAGACAAACTCATGAAAAGTTTTTGTGGTTTTTCACTAGTTTCTCTTGTCTATGAATTTGTACTATTCAGCCAGCAAGTTCTAACTACCAAAATGTGCACACTATTTATTTTCCACAGTATACTCCAGGCATTTGTATGTAGAGCTGGGCAGGCAATTAATTGGCCCCCAAGCATCAAGGGAATCAATCATAAATCATTTAACAAAAAAATGTCCTTGGTAAAAGTACAAGTATTAAATATTGTGTTGTTAGATTATTTAATAGTTGCTCTTGATTTCCATGTTACCACTTTTCCATAAATGGGTCCCAGCCATCCTAAATTTTTGCATCTGTTACTGGATGTGGAATCTTTCTTTTTGAGATACAGGTCAGTGAAGAGTATAATGGTGGACTGATTCAAATGCAATTGTGTTGTGACTACAATGGAAAGGTTTCGTTATGTTAATAAATAAATATTAGTTTAATTACTTTTCAGCAAGAAAAAAAAGCAACCAGTTTTTTTTACTGCTCTTGCAGTCCCATCTGTCCATCAGGATCATCAACATTCCTCAGAATTCCTTTTCCAACATCCCTCTCCTGCGAGACCACCTGGTTGAAAGCAATGTCATTTGGAAATGTTACATTACAGGAGGATCCCAGGTCTCAAGTATTCAAAAATGTACTGTTATTACCACTAAAGTATTAAGACCCCCGTGAACATTTTATTGTTTCCAAAGAAGCTCTGAAATACCACTAACATGACGCACCAAAGCAGGTCCCCCTAGAAAGCTAGAGATCCAGCTGAAACTACAGAGACCATTTATCACTCCACCACCCCTCTCACCTGGGTGTTTGGTTCTACCCATGGGGAAATACCGAAAATTATTTTTTTTTTCAAGCAAAAAGCATTGGATATCACAGTGGGAGTTATTACATTTATCAAATCTGACTTTCAAGCCTAAGGGATACATCAGAGTACAATATGCACAGTAGAGCTATCTCATGCCAGCTCCATGTAACCTCAGGCAAATACTGTCAGGAGGAATCACTGTGCAAAAAAGATTCCATAGAAACCTATCAGAGGTTACTCACGTGTATTAATGGAAAACTATAGCTCATATACCTGTAGAAGTATTAACTTTAAATATTCATTTAAAAGTTTTCCTGCTTTTGCATGATGCTTTACTTGAAATCAGCAAGTCATTTTATTAGGGATCAATGATCTGTTGATTATAACTTTTCTTTACCTCATCAATGTAATTTATATGTATAGTTTTAAAAATTAAAACTTAATTTATCAACTTTAATCTTAAATTAGCATCTATTACACATCTGTTCATTCATGAAATCTGGTTATGTAGCTAGAAAACTCCAAGAAAAACTCTTAAGAGGCTTATTTAGTAAAACTCATATTTTTCAAAATTTTTTAGGAAAACAAATTTGACAATTTTTTTTTACTAAAAAATCTGATATAAAAAAAGTGTGTGCGGGAAAAGTTGTGACAAAATCTTGCAACTTTTTCAAATTGTTGCCCCGAAAACCACAGATTTTTTTGGATTTTTGGACAAAAACTAGCGTTGAATAGCCCAAAACCCTTGAAAACTATGAAGGCAAAAACATCTTCAAATTGTATAAGGCACATCTGCCATTGATTTTACATGACTTCAACAGGTTTTAGCTGGAGTAATTTTGGATTTTGATATTTAGCATCTTTGTAACATGATAAATTTAGAAAAATTCAAGTTTTGTCTTTTAATATAATATTATTTTTCCGTAATGGAAAAATATTATTTTTCCAGATGGTTTTGACTTAATTAATACTAGATACTGAGCTAGACAGGCTAATTGATGCAATATTAGGGGTTATTTACAAATTATGTTTTTTCACTAAAACCACTTTTTTATTTCTGTATAGTTGTGCTCAGCGCTCAGTTCTTCCTGCCTACCATTCCGTATTGAGAGTTGCTGCACCTATTGATTCAGGGGAACCGCCTGACCATGCAGTAGCTCCATGGATCCCTTTGCGCCCTGCGTCACTTGTGACTAAATAATTGCATGCAGATGTCACTCACACTCTGAACCCCAGAAATGATGCTAGACAGACTGAAAATATGATTTGTAACAAAGCACATGTGCAGTTGCATCTATTTAGGTGAATGGGATATAGTTGCACCAAGTGTATCACCCCATTGTGCCCACAATGTTGCTAGGATTCTGGGGAAAAAGCTGCATTATTGGCAGGGTTGGACTGGGATGGCGGGAAACTAGGAAAAAACCCAGTGGGCCCCACCAGCCCAAATCCCATCCTCGCCAGCGCTCCTAGCCGCTGATTTCCCTCACTTGACACTCTGGAATCTACACGCGCTAGGGTGTAGATTCAACTACCTTGGGGACATGCACATGAACTGCAATTTTGTACATAATTCCCCATGTTATTTTTATCCAAAATGCAGCACTCTTCCCCACGTAATCAAGACATTTAAGATTTAAGGTGTACGCTTTTTTATGTATCAAGCACAATTTCAATGAAGAGTTTCTCTGGATAAATAGGTGCACTTGCACTTGATTCAGCAATACAAACTGGAAGGGCATAATGGTGCATAGAAATTGACACAAACCTGTGTTAATTCTCACTGTTGCATGAAGGCCTGTACACATACATAATCAGCCTTTGGTACTTTTAGGTGCCCTCGGCCACTCGATTTACATTGCCATGGAAGCACCCATGTGCATTAAATATTCAAAAAAATTAATTCAGATGCTAAAACTGTGAAAGCTTTCTTATTTATATACATTTAATCAGCTGTAAACATTGATGTTTAAAATAAATGACATGGCAACTGTACAATTTTTCAAAGTAATGCTGTGTGTATACAAGTCTTATACAAGATGTCTAGCAGAAGTTTCTTGGCTTGCAAAAAAAAAAAAAAAAGGCATTTTTCTTTCTTGGGGCATCACTTTTTTTTGTAAAAATGAATGTAGATTCATTATCTACCCCCATTTTGAGGGGTAGATAAAATAATGCAAACACCCAGTGAGAGGACTTGCATTTTTCACACTTCATCTTAATATGAGCTGTAATTACCACTATATTACTATTATAAAGACATCTAAAAACTGTTACTTTGACATGTAGTTTACTAAAGAAATATGAGAGAACTAACACAATCAAGACAGTGATAAAATAATTTGTGTCCGATTACAGGATCCTCAGTCTGAACAGCAGCAATACAATTTTTTTGTAAAGGAGAAAATGCTGAAAAGTGCAGTAGAACATTTCAAACAACTAATAACCTTTACAAGGAAATAATTACAGGGTTCCCTGTCCAAAGCTCAGTAACAGAGAATTGTTAGAACTGTAAAACAAGATCTCCCCCTGAGTGGACTGGTAAACACTGCATTAATTTGAACAAGTGCATCTTTTGACTATAATGGGCTTTCTGTACAATATTTCTATTTTAGTCCATTTTATGAGGAACATGCAAAAGGTTTATGGAAATATGGAGAAAACTACAGGAGCATGTTATCAAGCAGAAAATGTCAACATTTGCTTCTTCATTAAAAAAAAAAAAATCCAGAGCACATTGTGATCTGGGTTGTACAAATTCAAAGTTATAAGTCCCTGAGGCAGAACTTGTCATTTACATCTACTAGATGAGATGAGCAAGCTGATTGCTTGGCCACAACTGCCTCTCCCCATAAAAGGGCATTCTAAAGAAACTTTTTTAGCAGAAACGTGTTACTTTGTTAGTCTGAAAATTCTATGTTATTGTCATTTCATATGAAGTAATGTGTGGTTACATCCATCCTCTTCTGTCAGATCGCACTGACCATACAAACAAACATGTGCAGTTTATGAACATCCAAACCTACTGTAGCTTTAATTGCACATGCTTTAGCTGTCAAGCTCTGTCAGGAGAGGATCTGTTGGGCCCGGGTGCAGGCAGTGCAGCCCCCTCCTGAGATTTTTGCAGTGGTTTCACTTGCGCTCAAACACCTGGTGGGTCCCAAAGGGTGTACGGTCCCTGGTTCAGCCGCAGCCTTTGCACCCATGCTAGTTCTGCCACTGGTTGAAAAAGACTTTAAATGGGATTTGTCACCCTAAGGAAAATTATATTCTAGTGTGTTTATCAAGTGAAATAAAATGTACTAACCCTATTAAAACTATTTACATTATTAAATTATTTAAATCTTGTTTCCTTCATTCTTTTGGAATCCACAATTAGAGCACATTTGTGAGTACTGTTATTAAGGCAAGCTTTGCACAATCCCCAAATCTAGAAAAGCCCTGGAGCTATAAGCGCAGGGGCTGCAAGAGAAGGGATCAGAATGACCAGTAGCCAGATTACACTGGTCTAGGTTTAGGCAGAATCACATGTAACTGTGTTTAGGAATGAGAAGGAATGAGTTAAAGCAGGAGATGGCCATGCCAGGGGCAGAGTAAGAGAGGGACTTGATGTCAGGGGACAAAGCATTTCACTTCCTTATTGTCTGAGCAGGTAGAAACATCCCATCCACTCTCCCCCATTTTGCAAATTTTGTGAAATGTCAGGAGTTTTCTTCTTTATGTTTTCATATTATCTATTAATAACTGAATATGGATGTTTTCCTGAAAGTGCTGTTATATCGTGGTTTCTGTGTCTTTACACATTATAATTGTGAGAGTCTGTATTGTATTCATTTATGATAAATTAATGTGAAATGCTTGATCCAGGGATCATTGGGATCATGAAAGAATTTTTTCCCTCTAGAAGCATAATTGGCACTGGCTTTGGGCTGGGCTTTTCCCCTTCCTCTGGATTAAAACAGTGCACATAAGATTTAAAGTTTTATTTGTCACAGCAGCGGTAGGAACTTTTCAGAGTAATGCACAGGTAAGTTTAGAAGAGGGAGAAAGGAGGTTCTCTCCTGTGACTGCACAGTGGATTGATTGATACAGATACTACTGCTTATGCTAGGGGGCAGCTTGCTTGGATTTCCTATCATGAAGACACAGCAGATGCAGGTCCGGCAGCAGGGCTGCTGAACTTCTTTCATGTTGGCAGCACAGCATAGCAGAGATCTCTTGTTAAATTCTGTTAAATATTGCCTTGGTTTAAGCTGGCACAGTCCTATTTATTTGATAAAATGTGAATAAATGCTGTGGGCATTTTATACCCATCTCTGTCTCCTGGTTTCATTGAGATATATAATAATGGGGTTCAGTAGGATGGCTCAAGGTGAAGGGTTAAATTGAGGAGTCCCTCATCATGTTGCACTAGAATGGGGGATCTGATGTCCATGGTCATGCACTGACTACACAATTAGATGGTGAGGAAAGATGTGGGGAGTGTAGTAACAGCTAAGATGTGCAGAGTGGAAAGTGAAAGCAATTGTCTATCATGCCTTTATGTCTGAGGCATAGAGACGGGGCAAGCACTATATGATTTACAGCTGAGATTTTTAAATACTGTTATAACAAGTATGGAGTTTGGACATGTTAATTAAAAAATGGGGTTCATGGTTAATTTGAAAAGGACTTTAATTATACATTTTTTTATGCCCTGGTGACTGGTCCCCTTTAAACCAGCACTGTTCTGCTATTTTGAAACACTATTAGATCATTTAAAAAGTCATAAGGAAGGGCTGAAATAAAGTTGCGTGACTGACACTCCAATATGCTCTACATCCATAATAACCGATGTTTATTTTGTAAGTATTGCATGATAAAGCATGTTCCTTTTTGTGTTAATGTTTTGCAAATAATGGAAAATTAATCCAAGGGTTTGCTTTAGCTTTGCTAGGATGTTGGAAGAACATGTGCTTGTTTCATGACAGGCCTCACAAATGTGATAAATTGTTTCCTTTTCATACATTTTATTAGGCCTTTTAACTATGAGTGACAAACTTTCCCAGTTCAGTGGTACAAACTCTCTCTGGCACTATAATACCAGGTAAATATCTGAAAACTATTGGCAGCTTGAAAAGAGAAGGTTCATCAGCAATTTAATGAGGTGAACTAAGGGCATAAAAACTGAAGGTTAAAACAATTAGCATGACTGGTCACCTAAATTAATATCAGATTAGACAAGATTGCCAAAATGAAATCGACACTGCTGTATCCCTTATTAACACAAGCAAAATGCATTTAAATACTAAGCAAAGCTTGAATACAAAGTGTTGCACATTTAACCCATTTATAAAATACTCAAAATATGGATTTAAGAAAAAATCTGACACAGGGAAGGCTAGAATATTCGTTCCTTAGGTATGGTTGCTATGGGTAAACCATCCCTAAAAGAATACTATTTGCTATAATAGGTTATTTCAGGAGCTCTAGTTCAATTAATATTAGCACACAAATAAACCAAAGGGGCAAATGAAGCTGTCATTGCTACCAGACTGGTTTACTCCTACAGATATGGGGCCTGTTACCCAGAATGCTTAGGACCTGGGGGATTCTGAAAAGGGGCTTATCCAATAGGATTGCTTTGCCTCCAATAAGAATTAATTACTGTATATCTTAGGATCAAGTACAAGGTACAGGTACTAAGCAATTTAGTAGTCAGCACCTTTTACCTAAAATCTTTTACAGTCAGAAAACTATTTTTGGTTGCTGCAGTAAGTGACCCTAACTGTTAACAACATTTTAATCTCAAAACTTGTAATCTTTAATTAACACTGCACATCTTTAATATACTAAATGTTAATTGACAGGATAACTTCTGCTTTAATCAAACAGTAACACATCTTGCTTAAAGTAGCCCTTTTAATCCATGAGAGAAGTTGCAAAATCATGCTAGATGTAGAAGGGTACGAGCGTTTCTGCCTGTTAAAAGATTTTAGGTAAAAGGTGCTGACTACTTAATTGCTTAGTAACATTTACAACTTGAAATCTGCTCAGGGGGATAACTGATGGTCTTTGAAATGGGACCACTGAATAGACCTAGAGCGTGCAGGTTTAATTAGCAGCAGTTAAAATTGCTTACTGGAAAGAAAATGCTGAGACGTGGGGCCAAAGTCCCTGTGGGCTTCATGCAACTGTCTGATGCGTTCATCAATGGACACCTGGGAGGAAAAGAAAAAGAGATGATTATTTCAACATGTTGTGATGAGTGGCAATTAAAGAAGCAAGATAGTATTGCTCTCTAAGCCTTAGGGTCTCAGACGGCGAAGTGCTGTGGTAGGAGTTTCAAACACTAAAACTCAGGCACTTTTTTTTATTATTGCTTGCGATACACTGCCTTATACTCTGCACTAAATCAAAACACCAGAAAATAAATGCTTGTTTTTTATATTTTGTAAGCCATTAAACTGAAAACCATATGTCTTCCCTTTAGCACCTAGGGCTACAACAAACTGTCAAAGGTGAAATCTTGCTTACTCAAGCTAACCTGCTGAGGTCTATAAATGCCTTATCATTTCTTATCATCATTTAGAATGGATTTGGATGGTGGTATATGTCTATTTATAGAGAAATGCCAGTAGGTTCACTGTTGTATGCTTATTATTTAATGCCATCCAAAGTCCTCTGTGTGAGGTGAGGCAGATATGCATCAAACACACATATTAAAATATAGCTGCTTGTTTATGCACCCATAGGCACATGTCTTGGTCCTTCAGAAAAACAAAGAAAGCAAAGACCTGCACCTCTGCGATGACTACCTGTGTTTAGAAATACTATATTCATGAGAGGCAGTCTGGGGTTGGCACATAGACAATCCTAAATCTGCCCCCTAACTTATGTGTCATTCAGATGGACAAATTACATAAGGACAGTGGACAAAAGGTGCAACAGAGCCCAGTATGTATTGCCTGCTTATAATAGGTGTTAAGTACAGGGGTGCCTTATGCCTAACAGCATTGTGCTCTTGTATCAAATTTTTTATCTGGTGGAGCAATGTCCTGGATGACCATTCTGTGTAAATTAGCACACGTTTGCTTACTAGAATGTGCCCAGAATTATGGGACCATTACTGGTAAAAAGCAGTACTCGAAAGATTGTATCTACCCCTAGTATATTAATCAAACAAAGGGAAAAAACTATAATGGGATAATGTATAACATTTTGCTACTGGTATATATATGCAAAATGCTAACTTTATTTCCTTTATGCTTAACTGATTTTGTGAACTCTCAAAAGTATTTAATGACCCATGTGCCAGAGTAAAAAAACATTGTGCATTTTAAGTCGATCATAAAATATTTCCTATGTGCAATTAAAATTCATAATGTTATAACTGTCTAATGAAGAATATTACATTCTGAAAATTCAGTTTTTATCCTTATACATTACATTTCGTTTTTATGACTATTTTTGTTTTACATTGCGCTTAAATCTTACATATGCATTAGGAATAGCAGAGGAAAGACACTTTTTGTTTTTTTAGTTTAGTGCATTTAGTTTTTTTTTTTTAGACTTAAAATTGTCCCTTTTTATCCATTGGTACATTGGTAATATTTTTAAATAGGGAATGTAGAAAACAGAACACCAAGAAACTCAAATACAAAACTTATATACAACAGTAAAAATACAAAATAGCATGGAATATTTTTATCGATGGGTTATTAGGAGTTCAGTCCATTTAGACTGAATGATGATCCTTCGCTCCCTAACGCCTGCCAAATTTGCGCTCTGGCAAATGGACATAAGTACACAAATTCACTAAGATGCGGATTTTACTGAACGTTACCTCTTGCGCCAGACTTGCCTTTAGGGATGTAGCGAACGTCGGAAAAAATGTTCGCGAACATATTCGCAAACTTGTGTCAAAAATGCGAACGGTTCGCGAACGTCGCGAACCCCATAGACTTCAATGGGAAGGCGAATTTTAAAAGCTAGAAAAGACATTTCTGGCCAGAAAAATTATTTTAAAGTTGTTTAAAGGGTGCAACGACCTGGACAGTGGCATGCCAGAGGAGGATCAAGGGCAAAAATGTATCTGAAAAATACATTGCTGACACAGCGCTGCGTTTTGTGCTGTAAAGGGCAGAAATCACACTACATCACTCAGGTGATGTTTCTGGACACGGAATGTGAAAAAGCTCACACAGCTAGGTGGCACTTGGTTAAAGACTGGGCAAACAATGCCTGCAAGGGCAACGTATACAGTAGTGGATACGGAATATATTATTGCTGCTGTAAAAACATCACTCAGGTGATGTTTACGGACACGGAGTTATTATTGTTATTTAGACAGAATGTGAAAAAGCTCACACAGCTAGGTGGCACTTGCATACCTCCCAACTGTCCCTCTTTTGACCACTCAACCCCCTGTCCCTCTTTTGTACTGGAAAGTCCCTCTTTTCTCTGCACTCAACAGCCAGAAAAAAAACAGTTTCTAACTTAATTGGCTTTTGGCAGAGAGCTCAGAATAGCTAACAGGTGCAAATAAGATACTTTGTAACAATTTTGACTCTGGTTGGTGCTGGTAGTGGTGAACTACTAGGAGGAGCAGCACAACAGTCCCACTCCCCAACACAGCTAGACTAATAGCACTGGGCTCTTACAGTAGCAAAGTAAAAAAAACAAAAAAGAAAATAAAAGCAGTCCTTACAAGGACTATTGGGTTATTACAGCAGTCAGCAGATGAGATCAGAAGCAGTGCCCACAGCAGCTACATACAGAGCACTGCAGCAGAAGGTAGATTACTACTAGTCAGCAAAGCTAACTAACCTAAACTCACTGTCCCTCAAATCCCTGCAGAGTTCTGTCCCTACAATACAGAGCAGTATCAAGTAGATTACTAGCCAGCAAAGTTACTATCAACTGTCCCTCAAATCACTAAACAGCTCTCTCCCTACACTAGCTCTTGCAAGCACACACAGGCAGAATGAAAAAACGCTGCAGGGCTTCAGTTTATATATGGAAGGGGAGTGGTCCAGGGGGTGTGGGGGTGGTCCAGGAGGGAGAGCTTCCTGATTGGCTGCCATGTATCTGCTGGTCTGGGGGAGAAATGGCAAAAAAAAGCGCCAGCTAAGGCGAACCCAAATTGGCGAATGTCGCGCGACGTTCGCGAACATTCGGCGAACGCGAACAGTCGATGTTCGCGTGAACTAGTTCGCGGGCGAACAGTCCGCGACATCCCTACTTGCCTTTGCCACCTCAGACCAAGCGAAGTGCAATAGAGTAGATAGGAGTACCTAAACAAATAGTTGATAAATTTTCTAAGCTCCAAAAAACGCTAGCGTTTTTTCCTTTTTCAGGGTGATAGGCTGAAAAATTGCATAAAATTATTTTGGGGTAACCGGCTTCCCCCTTACATTTCCTAACATATGGCACATAAACTATACACGGGACTCATGTGTAGGGCAATATAACAACTTTTTTTTATTTAATTAAGGTTTCCCGGGCTTGTGTAGTGTAATGTATTTGCTACAACATATACGTCCATTGTACTTTAACTTCCCGCCGTATGCAAATTAGCCAACGGTAGCGCAACTTCGCTTGGCACAGTAACGCTAGCGCAACTTTGTCAGCATTTGGCGCCCTGAACGCAACTTCGGATTTTAGTGAATTAGTGTTGTCCTGGCATATCTATGTCTGGCGAAGTGTTGCGCTGTGAGCGAAGCTGTCGCTGGCGATATTTTCGGAGGTTAGTGAATTTGCCCTTATGTGAGCTACACTAAACAGACTCTGCCAATGTTCCCTGTAAGGTGTGCACCCACATTTTGAGGCCAGCGCACACAACAAATTGTGGTGAGCACAAAGAATTTTGTATGAAAACATGATTTTTTTTTATTCTGCCGGGAACACACAGTATTTAAACTGAACACACAAGTTTAAAGTTCGCGCACAAAATTATTGGTGTCTGCCACTGTATTATATAAATAACAACTGGAATATTTATTGAGGGTGCTTTTCTACTGATATGGTATCATTTTACAAAAGAGCTTTTTTGATGTTTCTTCCAAACAGAATGTAGCTACTAAAAATAAACATTCTAATCAATTACATTTCTTGCTGTACTGATAAGGTGTGTCACACTGTGCATGGGTTTTATGGGCACAATTAATCAGTGCCTCAGTGCATATTCTGACAATTTTATGACATCAGAGGCCTGTAAAACAAAGGACAAGGTCACAGACTCCATGTCAATGTCAGGGTTGCAATATGCCTAATGTTTTCTGAGCTAATACTAGACTTCTTTTTCAAAACAACAGTAATTTTAGGCAGATATATGGAAAGACATATATAGTCAATATGATAAAAGTTGCATAGTAAATTCAGTTACCAATGTAGGAATTATACTGATATAATGAGTTTAAAATAAGGAGCTGGTTTCATTTTAAGATATTACCAATTTTAAAAGTGCTCTCCTTACATTTCCAGTTCTTCTTGTACGGAGTTCTTTTTGTTTTTTATAAAGTTATTTCTAACTGCCGTGCTTATACAGACTAATTCATTTTGTCCGGGACAGAACTTTTCTGGCCTATATGGTGGAGGGACCATAATGGAAACTGACCACATCCACTTTTTAAAATCACATCTACTTTAAACCACACCCATGTTACCACAAGAATGTTTAAGACCATGTCCACATTAATGCTGGAAGGTAATTAACATATTCAAATGCTTGACCTCTGCCATTGACTTGTAAATAAACTTGGCAAATTTTAGGTGGCGAATATTAGAATTCGAACTCTTTCCATAGTCAAGGTGTGATAAATCTCACATTCAAATTTACATTCAAATTGGGGGATTAAAATTTGAATGTGTGAATTTTGACACTCAAAAATTCTAATCCATATTCTAATTTACTATTCGACCCCCGTTAATTTAAATCAGACTACTAGAAGTTGCATAAAGAAAGCAAATATCTGATCTGATCCCCTAATTAAGAAAAGCCTCTACCTATTAAGCAAGATAGTCTCCCCTCCCTGTTTCCCCTCGCATAGTTCTGCCGCTAAATATTCTGAAGTCATTGAGAAGGGGTTCAGATCCAGTAACACTGCTGAAATGAAACAGCAGGCAGTGAAATTCAGGGAATGCACCAATATTATTGGTTCATAAACACAAATACTGTATTTTCCTTAAGACTTAGGGGTTGTTCAGTGGAGTAATTACCAATACAGCAGCCCCATAACAAGTTTTCATCCTGAACAGATTTCCTACATCTCATAATGTATTGCCTGTGTGTGTATGTCTGTTTGAAACCCTCTGTGGCTAATGTATGGACAGTGGGATGAAACAATAGTATCATATAGTTGCGGAGTATGATTCAAAAATAAGTACTGTAATACTAGATAATGTCTTCCTTGTGCTAGAATTAAGCAAGTATTAAGGAAACGTGAATTTAATTCACGTATCCTATAACTTGTAAATGTTCTGTAAGCCTTATTCATTAATGTTGCATGTCACAAGGTGAAATTATAATTAGGTATAATCTGTAAAGGTATCTCTGACTCAGCATACAGTTTTAGCCATGCCTAGACTGTCATCCTTATAAAATATCTTTATAAGACATCCTACTGCCATATAGTTCTCTAAAAACAAGCTGGATTGGGTAAAGCCTAGCAGTCTAGGCATGGTCTGTTTGGGGATGAGGCCAGCCAACCAGTGGTGTAAATTGAGCTAGAATGCTACAGCTAGATAGAATTGTGAGGTCTTGTTTGTTAACCTGTGCATAGAAATATCATAAACCATGTCAGCATAGCGTCTGTATTTCCCTGAAAAGACAACACTATTCTGAAAAAATACAAGGGTTCAATAGCCTTTTAATTTAGATTAACTGTTTCTACATTCAGTACAGTCTGTCTATGTCATTGTGTCTCTGTCTTCAATATTTCTTTTTAAAGACCACTTCTTCACACTTAGCTGTATAGTACATCATTTAAACTGGATTCAGTTCCCAATCTTAACTGGTAGAAACTCATTTAGAAACTTTACATTTATAATACATTTTAATACAGTCTTGACTCCCAGGTTAGTATTATGAACACATTTGTTGTGCTAGGGAGAAATTAATCTCTATATAGTCTTACAGTGCAGGACACAGATTTACTCAGGTATAAAGAGAAAGGCATTACAGTACATTAACTATGCACTATAGTTTAGACAAATTTAGATTGATCGCATTATGATATGTAATGCATGATATGAAAGAATGAAGAAATTAATGATTTTGGCTGCTCATTTTACATTTTACATAGTGTTGATCTAGAGTCTGAAATCTTATGCAAAAAACTTTTTCCCAGCATGCTTCCAAGACGTGCTTCCCAGCATGCTTCCCTCAGATGTCTCCATTTTAATATTTTTTTCTCATTTTGAACTTGCCCATTCAATTTCTTTCTGTCTTCAACCTTTTAAATCCTTTGGATAATTTCACAGTTACTGTGTATTTCAGCCAGGTATTAATAGGCAAAGCATGGTGCTTTTAATTACAGGATTCTCTCCAGGGGTGTCTCAGTGTAATTTTTATTGATATTGAGCTGACATGTTTTTACCTTTTCAACAATTCTTTGAGCTGATGTTCGGATAGGGAAAATGACTTTCTTAAGTAGAAAATATTAAAGAACTAGTAGCACAAACTTGTTTTGTTTTGTACTGTATGTATTTAGAGTTATGTTTGCAGCTGACTAGTGCTTTTTATTCAGCTATTTTTATTTCACACTGCAGTGGCACACTGGATAGCAAGCATTGTTCAATTCCATATGGAAGCTAAAGAAAATGAAGAAAATATTTAAAATCTGGATTATCTGAACTCTTCTCTGTCTAATGACATGGCAAGGAAAGTTATCTATTATGCAAAATAAAAATCGCAAAGGTGGGCTAATAGGAAAGAGCACAGCTTTATTCTCATAGCAATGCCTAATTTTGTTCTTTTAAAATCCAAATATGCCATAGTTAACAATTGAGGAATTTACCTAACCAGTGTTATATGCAGAGAACAATAAATCTGGCATAATTCACCATGTTGTTTACATAGTATTCCCTTATATTCCAGTATTTATATAGTATTCCAGAGTGACTGCAGATGCATAAAAATTGTAAGTGACCTAGTGCTGCCCATAACATACATATAAATAAATTTTGAAGTTCTCGTGAATATGAGCACTTATTGTCGCAGCATGCTATGAGAATCCTGGAATTACTGTCTGCATAATTTATAGGGCACCCCCAAATGCACTCCACATTGCCCCTTTGTACTTGCCACCTTCTACATGGAGATCATGGTGGAGCTACTACAAACAGGTGCATTTAATTTACTAATTGGTGTAATTCTATGCCAATGATAGGATAGTAAAAGACATGTTCAGGGGGTAAGATTCTAGAGAATATTGAGATACTGGGTAGGGTACCATAGATTGCACACACACTCTAACTAACCTGCTTGTAATATGGTGAAATTTTAATTGTTTAATGTAACTGTGTAATTAATGATTAATACATATAATGAACTGTGCAATTAATGATTAATACGACAACAATTGTTGAGAGAGGCCCCAGTGAGTTGAGAATAGCAAGTTATATAAGGGAAGGTTTCAGAAAGTGAGATCAGAGATGCGTCATGGGAAGAAAGCTGAGCATTGGGCTCTGCAGCAGTAGAGTCATCACTTGGGAAAGATACTGACCTAGGTAGTGAGAGGCATAGTGGTATAATAGTACACTCTAGGAAGTGTACGATAGTTAGGTAATAAGCATGGGCAGCTATGTCCCCAACTAGGAGTGAGTGGGCATAGTGTTCCCAGCCTGTGAGTATGGGTCCCCCCTGGTAGTGTGCAGCTATGTTAAGTGTCATATGTAAAGCTGGGAAATTGAGCCCTGCGAAAGTGCTGCTGCTTAACTGAAGGCCATGACATTAAAGAGAACTTGTTTCAACTGCAACTCTCTACCTGGTGTGTTTCACCAGGGTTCTCCTACACCAAAGGTTGGTGGTACATCAAGGGTTAACACAGGTACGGCACAGGGCACAGGTGTTTTCTGGAGTGCGGGAGCAGACTGAAGTACAGTACCTGGAGGAAACTTCAGTCTCATGTAGTGGCATTCATCAGCCAGCAATAAATAAGGACCAGTTAATAATTTAACAATGCTACAAAGTCACTTCTTTAAAGTTTATCCTTACATCCACTTGCTTCAGTTTGTACAGACAAGTAATATCAAGTGCATTCTGCACTTTGCACATCATGTTCCCAAAGGTGCAGCTGCTTGTTTATGTTTGTTTCTGTAATACAATGCAAAGAGCTGCCCTTTTCTGAATGTAGTGCTGCCTATGTTTATCTTGCTACATATGGGAAAGTGGTGGGCAGCACATGGGTGTCCCCTGTAGTGTCAGGGACCACAAGGTTTAGGCGATGCTTGTACTTACACCTGTCTTATACTTTTCTAAAGTGCTGCACTTTTTACCCTGCACTGTTTTTTTGTAATCTGCCTCAAGGTGCAGAGCACATTCATTCCCCCGGATACAAGGGCTTTGAGCATGAGTACATATGGGGGTGACTTATGTAGGATCAGTGATGTTAGGGGCTGCAAACTTTTGAAGTAAGGAGCATACAGTTAAAGGAGTTTAACACGAGTTCATTAACTGCTGAGGCACAATGTTAATTAGTATAATCAAATATCAAGGCTATTTTCTGAGGATGCATTTAAAGCATGGAAAAGTCTGACCACTGAACATTTACTAGAAATCCCATGAAGTTCGGCATCTTACACAACCACAAATATGCCATATCATGTATGGTCCTATTCTATAACTCACTCATAGGCACAACTAAACAAGGAATGCTTCACTTAGCATACATTTTTATATCGTTCAAAAACATGGATTTCTAATTATGGTCAAATGATACCTTTCCTTGTGGTGCTAGAACAAACTGTTGCCTGTTATAGCTTGGACTGCCTAAAGGTCCATTTGAATGTAATGCTAAAGTACTTGAATGTTCTTATATAAATGTAGTTAATGGTTATTAATTTTAAGGGTTATTAATTAAAATCCAAATATTTCTTACTATTTCCTTTAAATCACTTTGACCAAACTCCCGTGCACATTTTAACCTTTTTAATCAATAAATGATCTCGAAAAAATCTGATGCGAGAAAAGACTTGATAAAATCATGAAAAATTCAGAATCAAATGTTGTTTTCTGTTTTGATGCCAGAAAACGATAAATTAATGGGATAATTGTATGAAACCCAGAGCAGATCATGATTGTATTGTAAATGGGACATATGCCATTGACTTCTACATGACTTTGGCAGCTTTGAGATGGAGTACTTTTTTATTTCAACTTTTGCAGCCTCTGGGTTTGATCAATCATGAACAATTTTAGTTTTCTTTTCACAAAGAAATCAGACTTTTATAAATATCCCACTTTATGTCTGCAAAACAGTGCTTTTTCATCACTGAATTCTGCAGTCCCTAATTACAATTTTCATGCTATTGCTTCTGGTCATATGTTGATGAGAGCAATGAAATATGTTCCTTTTTTTTTTTTATTTCCAAGGGCATCAAAGCATTTATTTATAGCAGTGATATTTTGGAGACTTTTATAACCCAAGCAGAATGCAAAAAAGTTTCAGCAGCAGCAAAACATTTTCACAAAATGGATTATGATACAGGTATAGGATCCGCTATCCAGAAACCCATTATCCAGAAAGCTCCAAATTACAGAAAGGCCGTCTCTCATAGACTCCATTTTATCCAAATAATTTAAAAATAATTTCCCTTTTCCCTGTCATAATAAAACATTACCTTGTACTAAAATATAATTCATCCTTATTGGAAGCTGAAACAGCCTATTGGGTTTATTTAATGTTTAAATTATTTTCTAGTAGACTTAAGGTATGAAGATCCAAATTACGGAAAGATCCATTATCCAGAAAACCGAGCATTCTGGACAACAGGTCCCCTACCTGTATTTGTACTCCATACCAGTAGAAAAGATAATAGGCAGATTATAATGTCCCCTAAAAAACACAATGATATTTGTAAATTGAACTGTCAGTGTCTGTGGCTGAGCCAGTCAACAGTCTATCCAAATAATTCATTAGACCTGGTGAAAAGTGGAAGAATCAGTTCCACCAGTATCATGTAAAGCTAAATAAAATTTGTGGTGTGTATATGAATGCTGGATAAAGTTTGTCGAAAAGCTGCTTTACATACATATGTTGATAAATATCAGGCATGACTGATTCAAGTGTGACCAACTTAACCTCCATCAAATTTGTTCTTTTCCATAATGGAACCCCTGGAGCAGTCACTACATGTCCATGGAATTATCTCATTATGTAACAGATGAAGTCTGGATAATGAAAATAAACCTGTACCCTATAGCCCCAAATGACACAACACTGTTTCGGCAGTAAAAAGAGCAACAATTACAAATCAACCATATCCTAAAATAGCATGAAAATGCATGAAATGGGCATACTTAAACAGGCGGAAAATTTTACATTTCTGTTTTGAACAAAATCTATTTCTTTGGTTCGTTTCGACGAAAGACAGAATTAGAAAAGATTTATCGATTTGTCAAGGCACTGATGTTTGCCCCAGATTTAGTCTTATGAAAAAGTTTGACATGAAAGGCTTTTGTGCTTTTTTTCACTTGCTAAATATCAAATTTTTCGGGCTTTTTAGGAAAATAGTAAAATTTTTCGTGATTTGTGGAAAAAATATTGCAATTCGATTGTTAGTAAAAGATCCCTTAGATGCAAGAGAATGCTGAACTTAATGCCTGTCCTGCCCTTGAGTTCCTGAATACCTTGTGCCCATTGGTGCTACTTAGCTAACACTTAGCTAGCATTAAAAGGGCTGCCTATTTTCTCCCCTAAGTTAAATGTACACACATTGTTTTCATGAAAAACTCTTTGAGGCAAATTTACTAAAAGCGCCAGCGTGACGTCATTTTGGTACTTCGCTGATTTACTAATGGTCACTGGCATAACTTCACTAGTGAAGGAGAAAGACTCTAGTGGTACTTCGCTCCCTTACGCCATGCGAATTTGCGCTCTGGTGAATGGACGTATATACGTAAATCCACTAAGATACGTATTTTACTAAACGTTACCTCTTGCGCCAGACTTGCCTTCGCCACCTCAGACCAGGCGAAGTGCAATAGAGTAGATAGGAGTTCCTAAAAAAATAGTTGAAAAAGTCCCAAAAAACGCTAGCGTCCTTTCCCTTTTTCAGGCTGATAGGCTGCAAAAGATTGTAAATTTTTGGAGCTTCCCCCCTACATTTCCTAACATATGGCACATAAACTATACACTGGGCTCATGTGTAGGGCAATATAACAACTTTATTTTATTTTATTAAGGTTTCCCAGACTACTGTAGTTAATGTATTTGCTGCAACATATACGTCCATTGAAATTTAACTTCCACCGTATGCAAATTAGGCATCACTAGCGCAACTTTGCTTCGCTTGGTGCAGTAACACTAGCGCAGCTTCGCCAGCGTTTGGGGCCCTGGACGCAACTTCGGATTTTAGTGAATTAGCGTTGTTCTGGCGAATCTATGCCTGGCGAAGTGTTGCGCTGTGAGCGAAGCCATCACTGGCGAATATTCAGAGGTAAGTGAATTTGTCCCCTAGACCTTTGGTAAAACCACAGACCAAAATGTATAAATAGAAGGAATACATAGGAATACAAATTTCACGAATAACCCTGGTTCTATTGTTTGCAGATTAGAAACAGATATAATTTCAACAGAACAGGTAATAATACAAGTCAAATTGTGGTAACTCAGTTGCAGCTGAAAGGTTCGGTACTTTATGAAAGACTGTGATAATCCGGAAACTCTATGTTGTGCTATTTGTCTAAACCATCTGTTCTTGGAGCTAAATCATTTACATGTTGGAACTGGCATACTTAAGAGTCCCCTGAGCAAAAGGTAAAACTGCACCAGGGTTACAGCCAAAGTCTCAGTTTGATTAATTGGTGCTTCATGCAACTCTGCAGCAAGCATTATTCAATATTCTGTTAGCATCTTTTCTAAGAGTAAAAGAAAAAGAGAGAGAGAGATGTCAGAGAACTAACTGTGATCTTCGGTGGATTAGCAAACTCTAGATGATACGCAGGGCAGACGGCAAACTTCATCAAAAGCTTTTATTAGTTCTTATTGACGTACACATTTAAGAAATCTTTGCCTTGTCTTTGAATTGTTAAGTGGAAAGCTGTGCTGGCCTAGGGAAAGCTTTAGATCTCTCTCTCTCACATGGGGCATTACCTCATAACAGCAGCTATTAAGGAATTGTGCCTGCTCTGAAAAACATTAATACATGTAGTAATTAAGAGAAAAGTTGTCTATGACGTCTTTAGTATGTCATGTGGGAAAATGGTAATGGGCTACATGTAATAGGGCTCACTGCATACTAGGAGCAATTATCTGGAACCACATTATGTTGTGTAGCAAAGCATAACGTAGCAATTTGTTGTTCAGTGAAACACCTATATATAGAAGGGATCATTTATCTGCTTATTCCTGCTCTGGCTTTCCAGCCGGAATATAAGGTCAGAGTGGCTTTTTACAATCTTAAATGGAAGTCTTCAAGCTAGGAAACAGCATTTACATACTGTATATCATTAACTGTTCATGCAGAATATTATAACACTCATATCACTTTTCTTACAGTATATCCTAAGTCAGAGCCACATGAGTCATTTTGATTGCTGCTACTAGCAGTGCTGATCAAGTTCCTGCTTCTTACTGCAGGTCAGTGGGAAGAAATGCACATTGATCCTGACCCATAATTATCATACAAAGACACACAGCAACACATTTTTGTGATATAATCCGAAGTGATTTCATAGTGATATTAATAGGAAGTTACCATGGATCTGACTTACAGGGGCAGAGTTATCAAGGGTCAAAGTGAAAATTCAAAGTAAAAAAAAAATCGAATTTCGAGGTATTTTGTTTACTTTGACTAGGAAATAGTCCAAATTTGAAAAAAAATTTAGAAAATTAGAATATCAAAATTTATCATGTACTTTCTCTTTAAAATTTCGACCATTCACCTTTTAAAACGAATTGCTGTTTTAGCCTAAGGGGGACCTCCTAGAACCTATATGGAGTGAATTGGTGGACTTTGCAAAACCAAAGTTTTTTTTGAAAATACTTTGAATTACTTCGATTCAATTGATTGAATACAGCCCATTCACCCACAAAAAAAGCTTTTTTTTTGTAATATATTTCAGTTGGTCTTTTTTTATTCGAATTTCGAAGTTATGGGAGTTAAAAAAAAACTCCCATTACTTCGAAAGTCGACCCTTGATAAATCTGCCCGACAATGTGAGATCCTACAAAGGCTGCTAGAGTAAAAACTAGTGCTAACATCCACACTATCAACTGAAAGCTTAAGCAACATAAAGCCAGTAAGAAAGTGGAAATACATACAAAACTTCATGTAATGGTCGGCACCCAACACCAGAACAAACACCAGGCACCCTAGTCTCGGCTCGTGCTTCACCAGTAGTGTGACCGCTTTTGGGCCTCGGATGGAACCCTCGGCTTACTTGGATGCCATCTGGACTTAAACTTAAGAGCTGCAAGATGAGGGTTCTGGATAGGCAGAGGGGCACAACTGTAGAGCAAAGTCTTTGGACAGAAGATCGTAGTACAAGGCGTTAGTCAGATCAGGCCGGGTCGAGGCAGGCAGAGAATAAACATAGTCAGGCAGGCAAGGGTCAAACAGGAAGTGAATCAGAGGGTTAATCAGAAGAGGTAGTCAGTAATCAGGCAGGTGTCAGGATCCAGAAGTCAGAATAGTCAAATAGCCAGGCAGGGGTCACAACAGGAATCAAACAGGTTCAGGATACAGGAAACAAATAGCACAAGGCTCAGGAGCACCAGGAAACACGATCCTATCACGGGCAGTTTGTAAAAAGAAAATGTACCTTTAAATACCCTTTAAAATTTGCGCCATTGCGCGCTGACGTCATACGTCAGCGCGCCTGCGCCTTTAAGACGCAAGAAGATGCGCCGCGTGCCCTAGGAACTGGCACAGAAGATCATAGCGGGCGTCCCCGCTTGGAGTGCGGCGGGCATCTCCGCCGACCCCCACGACCCCTACCGGGGTAAGTTGTTACGCTTCACTTTAAATAAAGTAAAAAATAGAAAACCGTTTAGGGTGGTGTTTTCTGCATTTTTCAAACACATGCTCAGTGCAAAAAACACATATATTTCATTAATATGTGTTTTAGTTACTCAACCAAACACATTTTTGTCTGTTCCAAATGCAACCCTCTATTCTTTTTATGAGTAAACATGCATCAAACGCAAGAAATCGAAGCATGCTGCATCTAAACAAACGCTATGAAACGCAACTGGAGTAAAAGGCAACTCACAATGCCCAGGCAGTGCCAGGCAAAGTATAATGGAGTCAGTTAGTGAAATCAGTTTTAAAAATTTGGACCATTTGGATAAAATGGAGTCTATGGGAGACAGGCATTATGTAGTTTGGAATTTTCTTTATAGTAGGTTTCCAGATAACGGATCCCATCCCTGTACAAGTTCAGTTCTACCTTTTCATTGGTCAATACTGAAAAATATGTCAATATTTTATTCTCTGGAAATCATGCGCACAGTTAAAAAAAACAGTAATCTCCATGTCTAAATCTGAGGCCCAATACATTGGTACATGTTATTTTAACAATTCCTTTCAAAGAAATTTACATCTATCTCTAATAAGAACACCAGTTACAGTTAATTGCATTCAGTTCTGCAAATTGGTTCTTAAATCTTCATTCTCACTCTTTTGCTGCACTTCCAAAATGTTTTTACATTCAGTGTGACCTTGAAACAAGCCCATGCAGCCAACCTGACTGTACTGTAGATTCAATTGCACAATAATTATATTATAGCCCAAGTTGTATTGCTCTCATTTCTTCTTCTCTGTGTTAGAATTGCACTGTATGTTACTGTCCTTCACAAATCAATCAACGTCTGTATTAGACCAGCTTCAAAACCTACTGAATTCATTAATTCCTTGTACCTTGCATATCAAAAGAAAACGTCTACATTAAAGCACTCTGAAGTCTTGAGTTTGTGTTCTAAAGAAAGTCACTGAAAGCAACAAATGGACCTGCTGAGCACTTGTAACATTCTAGAAAAATCGCTGTCATATTAGCAACAACTAATGGTATTTGTGTCTGAAAACTATTGGGTTTATTTATCAAAAATGTAATTTGTGAAGTTAGAGGTTTTTTATACCTCAAATATTAATTTTTAATAACCTTGATTGAATACAATCTTGGGAAAAACTCAAATACCTTTAATTTGAACATTTACAAGCTCAAAAAAAAAACCCATTGAATTTGTGAGTTTACAAGTTAAGAAAAATAGCAAATCTTGAATTAAAAAGATTGCTTTTCCAAGGACAACTGCTATTGACTTCTACATGAACTCGCAAGCTTTTAGGTGCCTGAGTTTTACATTTGAGTTTTTTGTGCTTAATGAATACTAAACGTTTGAGTGTATGAAAATATATTTGGAGTTTTTGTGCAATAAAATTTGAATCATGGCCAAAATTTGAATCTGAACATTGATAAATCATCCCTGGAGTGCTTATTGTGTAAAAAATATACATTTGTAAAATATTTAGTACTTTTTGTGATTTTTGTGTTCTTTTACTGGTATTATTGCAAATATGTCTTTCCCCTTTACCTCAGGAAGATGCGGCCCTGGCATGCTATACCATTGCACCCAGCTTTGTATATAAGAGACAATTTAGTGAGGCCAATGGAACTTGAGGCTGTTAGATTGCTGGGATTCTGGCATGTCTGGTTAAAGGGCAACTGTCCCGAAAATGAAAATTTAACATAAGCTTCATTATATTGAAATAAGAAACAATCTAAATACAAACAATTAAATATTCTGCATAGTTTCTGAAATAATCAAGCTTATATTCAATATTCCTCTCTCAGCATCTGTTTCTCTACTTTCTCTCTTCATGCAACAGTTGGGTGCCAGATAATCATTGACAGTTCGATCCAATATATCTTATAGGGGGCTCCTTTTGCCTATAAGATGTATTAGCTCACTCTATTAAAATCACCAGAGATCATGTCTCTCTACATGCAGAATTTGTGCAAAAGGCAGTTATTTTGTTAGAATTTGTTCATACTGGAATCAGTTATTTGAATGAGCTCTAATTCATTTGCTAGGAAAGTAAGCCCCCCTATAAAATATATTGGATCTAACTGTCAATGATTATCTGACACCCAACTGCTGCATGAAGACAGAATTAAGATAAACAGATGTGGAGATAGAGCTAATGAAGATAAATCAGATTATTTCAGAAACAATGCAGAGTATTTAATTGATTGTATTTAGAACGTTTCTTATTTGAGCATGATGAAGCTTATATTACATTTTCTTTTCCACAATAGTTTCCCTTTAATGTTTTGCAATATGGTTTAATCGACTCTCTCCCTCTGGCTTCAGGTTTGGACCAAACCCAGCATCTCTATTGGTAAGTTAAATGCACTTAAAATCCATGGTGGTTATTTTTTATTTGTGTATAGATTTTCAAGTAGCCAAACTGCTTGGAAAAATAGCAAAAATACATACACGTATTTATGTTATCATGATATACAGGTATAGGATCTATTATCTAGAATGCTTAGGAGGTTTTCTGGATAAGGGATCTTTCCATAATTTAGATTTACGTTCCTGCTAAAAATAATATAAACATGAAATAATAGGATTGTTTTGTCACCAATATGGATTCATGCAGTTAGGCTGAGATCAAGTATGAGGTACCGCTTTACTATTAAAGAGAAAAAGGTAATCATTTTTAAAAATTTTGATTATTTGATGGACTCCCTGGAAGATGACCTGTAATTTGGAGCTTCATGGATAATGGATTTTTTAATAAGGGATACCATTCCTCTATATCTATAATAGCTATGGATATAAAGTCACAGCAAACTGCAGACTGATGTCATTAATAATAGGTACATTGGCATATTGATAAAGTTTGATATAATAAGACAATAATAATAATAACTATATATATATATATATATAATATATATATATATATATAAAGATTTTTCTTTGATTAACGACCAAATTTAGTGCAATCCAACCAATCCATTAAATTATCGTGAGATTAGTAGGAATCGAACAATCGTACATCCAGCGATTTTTCAACCGACATCGGTCAGAAAACTGATCGGCCTGGTTAGGAAATTGTCATTGTTTACAGTGAAATCTATTGACCAATTGTTTGCAGGGCCAAGCAGATAGCTACCCTCAGTTTTCCTGGCTTCAACATCTCTTGAAATGGTCTTTTTAGTTGATGTAAAAATTGTACATTTAAATGATCGTTTCAAGATAAGCTTGGTCTAACGATAATGAAAAGAACTTTTCAAAATCTTAACATCTATGGACAGCTTTAAATAGTCCATGTGAACTGAAATCAGTAGTATTGTAAAAGACTTGACAAATCAGCATTGCATTTTCTTAAGTATTCACTATACCACAGTTTAACGGACATGGGTTTGCAGCAGACGCTTCTGCAGGTTGCTTGTACAATCCAGCCAAGATATCCACAACTCGTACATGTGCACTGATGCCTTACTTACTTTTTTCTATTTAGTGTAGACAATGCAACAATTGCCATGGTGTTTTGTCATGGCAAAGCACTTGCATTATTGGCAGCATTTCTGCAAAGTTTAGATTGGCAGATTGTGAGAGCTCAGTTCACTAACACTAACTCTAAAAGTCTCCTGGTGACTAGATGACACAGAATTAGAATTGCTGTTTTATTTGGATAGCAGAAAGCTTTCTGAAAGACTGGAAATTAATATGCAGAGATATAAAGCCCAAGCAATCATGCCTCTTGCCAAATCAGCAAGCTTATCTGGCATACTTGCATCAGAGCCTATGGTATTCTTATTAATAATGTTGTGTCAGGGCATGTTTACTCAGTACATTTTTTCATCAATTAGAATGTATTGTATTAAAGTAAAAACATTTTTTACATGGTGTGAATGTGGATGCTGGAAGCAAATCATCTGCTGCATATACAACTGAGGAGAAGAGCTAAATCTTTGAGTAATTCTTTTCAGTGTTTTGGAGAATTAAATGGAACAACACTGTAGTGACACAGATAAAGTGCTAGAACAATTGGTCAGCACTCACCCAACCGAATTTAGACAAAGAGGTGCAAGTGCAGAGTGGAAAAAAAGGCCATACAGGCCTGAAACGTCGTGTTTGTTCGAGATTTGAGCCAGGAATCCAATAAAGGCTTTTATTATTCAACAAGATTATGGTGCTGTGATTTTGCTACAGATAAAGTGCTACAATGCTTAAAGCAATGTTAGTTATAAAAAAAGGATTTTTATACAGTCTCTCATTAGAAGGGCTGCTTAACATTAGTGATTTTTTGGGTCATTCTGTGTAGTGTTCCCTCAGCCTTTAATCTAACCTTTTCCAACAATCAGCATTCCCTGCAATTTACACCAATTTCTAGGCATCTTGGAAAAGCAGTCAGCACATCGATTATCTCTCCTTTAGAGAATTGGTGCACGTTCCTCAGTGGCCACTTTCCACTGATATTTAGACAACCTTTGTTTGCAGAACAGCACCAGACTGTAAATCTTTTTGTTTAAAAAGCCTTTATTTCAGCTTAGGGCAGCACACTAATTTCTAGGTATCCAAGCACCCTAACATCCGAGTACTTTCAAGGGGACAAAATATTAGTGTAACTCCAGATGAATGCAGATGTCTTAATCATCAGAGGATTCATCTTCCAATAACCCACAAGTGTTCATGTGGCAAACACAACTGATAGCCCTTTATCTGAAAAATGTAGAGTAAGTGATAATTTCTATTGGCTAAATGATTGGAAAATGTGAACTTTTGGGTCAATTTAGATCCCTGCTTCAGGTATTGCTTGATCCATGCCTGACTAAAAAAAAAAATGAATCTACATTTCTGTTGTATTTGTCTCATAGAACCACTCATGATAAGACGTGATATTTTTCTCTTCTGACTAATGACTAACATGGTACAATGCTCTGTTACTCAGGTCTTTAGCTGGTCAGCCTAGCATATAGTGAGATCTTTGTACTGTGTAAACTGTATGAGCACTAATGCTTAACTGATGCAAACCAACCAATTCAGAATTTGGCTCGATAACATATTAAAGAGTAGCTTCAGTTAACTTTTTCTTACCACAGCTTACTCTGTAGTCTGTAAATTCTCCTCCAGTTTACAGCATTTTTCCTCCATACACAGAGGCACATTAACAGTGGGTATGTAACTACACAACAGACTTTTAAAACTAAGGTTGCGCCTAATTTTATGAACTAAGAAAAAAAAACTCTTGACTCTTCTAAGGAACTCTTACTATCAATGGTATAACTATAAAGGAAGCAGATCCCACTGTCTTGGGGTAGCCTGAGAATGGAGGGTCCTGGTCCGCTATAGATTAAAAAATAACCCCCATCACTATATTACCTACAGTGGGGAAGGGGGACGCAGGTGGCTGGGAAACTATAGTACAGGGTGGAGAGTCGGTGGATGGGAGAAGGGAGTGGGTGGGTGGGAGGATGGGGATTGCAGTGCGCCAGGCCCCTCTTAAGATTTTTTGCAGGGGGGCCGCCGCAATCTATTTAAGCCACGACTTACTATTGCCAATTATACAAAAAATGACTGTATTAAACTAAGAAGAGTACATAGTCCTGGCAAAACTTTTTTAAACAATGTCAACGAGGGCAAAGTGGATCCTCCTTTGCAAATGCGACTTTGTTTAAACAATACAAATTGTAAGTAGTGTGTTATCCAAAATGTTAAAGACCTGGGGTTTTCTCATGCAGCATCATTATTTATGCTTGGTTTACTTGGCACCCCTTAGTGATCACATGTACTTACGTGAAACATGATCGTCTTCTAAGCCCGAAAAGCGCAATTATATGGCTATTTCATTCTACTGTGCATGCGTCTGCCCCGTGAAATTTGTAAATAGAAGAAGATGGAAGATGATCGCTCCGTAGTGCTCGTTGGAAGAATCCTGGTGCAGTTTTCTCCTGATAGGAACACCGACCCGGGTTTTCAGGTAAGTACATGCAATCACTTGGGGGTGGCTT
Source organism: Xenopus petersii (assembly GCA_038501925.1). Lineage (NCBI taxonomy): Eukaryota > Metazoa > Chordata > Amphibia > Anura > Pipidae > Xenopus > Xenopus petersii. The sequence continues at coordinate 101,021,700 of CM076675.1, read as the reverse complement.
TTGGCACCCCCCAAGTTTAAAAACCTTTCCTTTAAAGGAATTGTTCACATTTAAGTTAACTTTTAGTTGGTTATAGAATGGCTAATGTTAAGCAACTTTTCTATTGGCCTATATTTTTTTCAATTATTTGCTTTTTTCTTTTGACTCTTTCCATCTTTCAAACCAACCCCATCTAAAAAACATATGCTCTGTAAGGCCACAAATAGATTCTTATTGCTACTCCTTGTTTTTCATTTGTCTAGTCAGGCCCTCTCCAATTCATATTTCCCTTTCTCTTATTCAAATTACTGCAAATTACTGGTAATATGGACCCTAGCAACAAGATTTGTGAAACTTTAAACTGGAGAGCTGCTGAATAAAAGCCTAAATAACTGAAAAGCCACAAATAATAAAAAAAGAAAATTGCAAATTGTTCCAGGATAACATTCGCTACATGATACTTAAAGTTAATTCAAAGGTGAACAACCCCTTTAAATAATACAAACCAGAATCCAGGGAAGAATGTATGTCTTATCAATGAGAGAATTAGAATGTTGATTAAGATTCATGGCCCTGTCTCATTTTTAGTGGCTCAGAATATCCCATATGTTAGTCTGGGTCTACGAGTTTGAGTGGAGCAATAGGAGGAAATAGGAATATAGAACAAATATAGAACACATATGTTGTTTCAACAGATCCAACTTTTACCAATTACTAGGAACAATCTTGATTGCAGACTGAATTTAAGTCTTGCTTACTGGATAAAGGGCCTGAGTTTGGCCATGCATTATTAGTCTGGGAGGATCCATGGTGTACATTACATTGCCTTGATTCTTAGACCTAAATTGGATTCTTAGACCTAAAAATGGAAAAATGTTATACTTCAATGTAGATGTTTATTAAGTCATCAGTAAAAATGCAGTATTTCTTTAATTTTAGGGGCTTGGCATTCAGAGACAATCTTAGAGCTATAGATTAGCAGCAGCATGACTATCATGAAATGTTATCATCTATTTTCATTAATATGTTATTTCAGTTTATTTAAAATTAAAGCTTTGGGTTATTTTATTTTTTAGAATCAAGAATGACTGTGGAATCACGTTAACATTTGTAGCATATAAACCAAGGTAAACGGAAGTATTAATATATAGGGAATACCACGGCCCTTTATGTAGGGATGTTATTCCAGCTGTTATATCTGTAGAAAGAAAGAACAAAGGAAGTACTAATGGCTCTGCTGGGCTCTCAAATACATATTCCTAGCAGGGCTGTGATGTCAAGTACATCTGTACACCCAGTCTTCCTTGTGCCAACTGAGTAGGTGTTAAAGTACATGTGAGAAATCTCTGCCTGTGGGATCACACGTTGAAAATGATTGCAAATCTGTTGTGATAATTAGAAACCATTCAGTGCTGGCGTAGAGGTCCTTTTTTCCTTCCGTTTGCTAGTATTTTTATACAGCTAAAGCAGACAGGGAGCTGATGTTCTGAAAAGCATATAATTGCTTATAATTCAGAAAAGAAGATCTCAGATAGCTAGACACAGTGGTGCACTTTATATGTAGGGACATTCTTTCATATATGCTAACTAACCCTGTGGTTTTTATTGTGTCTCTTTGTCATTTATTTGAATGTAATTGTTATGGTCAAAGCAAAACTATGATGTCAGTAGAAGTGACTGCTACTACTGTATGTCTGTAATTGTAATTGTAAACTGTAATTGGTTTAGGAATCTCTCATGATAGAAGAAGCCTACTTGGGGAAAGGGAAATATTTATATCATGGCAAAACTGAATCCTTTTGCCTCTCATAAAGAAAATTGCTAAATTAAAATCTAAATTACCATAAGGTATTATAGATCAGGATGTCATGCACATGACCCTCCAAATTCATCCTTAGCCAGTGATATTTTACCGTGCCCAAAATGCTGCTTTTTGTTCCTTAATTCCAGCAATCATTGAAGTCCTAAGGGGAATGTGTGATTGGTGCAATTAAGCTGCAACCATTGAAATTATACCTGATTCACCAAAGTTACTACAACTTTACAGGCATTTTGTCACAAATCAAACGCAATTGCATGGAAGTCTGCCTGATGTTATTTTCCGTGTTTGGCATGCAAGTGACATCTGCGCTCATTTTTATAGCTACAGTATCCTATGCCTATTGTTGCAGTGTCCAAAGGAAACCCTGGAGCTACTGCCTGGTCAGGAGGTGGTAACATAGTAACATAGTAAGTCAGATTGAAAAAAGACACACGTTCATCAAGTTCAACCTTATAACTTTTTTAACCTGCCTAACTGTCTGTTGATCCAGTGGAAGGCCCCATCTGAAACCTTTCCAATTTACCTCAGAGGGGAAAAAATTCCTTCCTGACTCCAAAATTGCAATCGGACTAGTTCCTAGATCAACTTGTACTATGAGCTATCTTCCATAACCCTGTATTCTCTCCTTTGCTAAAAAAACATCTAACCCTTTCTTAAAGCTATCTAATATATCAGCCTGTACAACTGATTCAGGGAGAGAATTCCACATCTTCACAACTCTCACTGTAAAAAACCCCTTCCGAATATTTAGGCGGAACCCCTTTTCTTCTAATCGCAATGGGTGATCTTGTGTCAGCTGGAACATCATTCAGAACTTAAGCCAGAAAGGCTTAAGTTAAAGTGCCATTAATGAATGAAGTGGTAGGAACTGCAACCGGACTTGTGGGCTGAGTTGTCAGGGGCCGATGTACTGGTACATCGGCCTCTCCCTGCAGGATACTGTGGGCCCCCACTCGCGATTGTGGCAAGGTAAAGCAAAATGTGAGGGTGGGTAAAGCAGGTTGATTTTGTCGGAGCCTGCATTTGGGATAAGGGACCTGCTCCCTGATATCTCCCCCTTCTGGCCCTGATCATGCCGCAACTACAGAACAGGTACCCACAGGGGCCCTGAGACAGGGTTGCAACTGAGGCAGTGGTAGCGGAGTCAGGGTTGCTGCAGAGGCAGTCCAATGCTGGACTCCACAGACCCCAGTCTGATATTGTATTGTGAAGTGTGGAATTTCACTCTAGTGGCGGAACTTCACTCTTTGATAAATTTACCTATATATATATATATATATATATATATATTTACATATATATATTTACATATATATATTTACATATATATATATATATATATATATATATATATATATATATATATATTTACACATAAACATCTAGTGGCGGAACTTCACTCTTTGATAAATTTACCTATATATATATATATATATTATATATATATATACACTAATTTAAACAACAGAACATTATAGAGCTTTGTGTGTTTGAGTCTGTTCACCAAAAGTGTGTAGAGTGTACAGTTTGGCTGGAGTCCCTATAACCCAGGGCTGGGACTGAGTTTGTCAGTTTGTAAAAGAGTCTCTGCAGTTTATTACTGTAGGTCTTTCAGAAAATTAAGACCTTGTGGTTTCAGTCTCTTGTGTATATATAAAATATGTTCCAGGCTGCAACTTGCCTTAGAGGAAGACAATGAAAGATTGTTCCTTTCATTTAAAGAAATATCAAAAATGGAAGTTATGAAATCTTATTCACACGAGTTACTTGTCTTTTGCATGCAGAGCATATATATCTTATTATACCAGTCTACAGATGATGATTAAAGCTAAAGCATATTAGTTCCATATCACAGTTTTGGGTACAAATATATTGAATGCTCTGAGGATCCACTAGTATTCATTTTTATGGTAAGTTTTCAATGCATAATTAATTCATTAGACATTAATTGAACAATTTGGCAACACTCACCAAAGGTTAAGAAAAAAAAAGAACCATCTGAAGAAATTAACACCTTGTCAACTGTTGAGCATGGGGATGAACCTATTGTGGGGGGAACCTATTTTGTGCTGGGTGGCAGCAAGTGGCACAGGAAATATTGTGTAGAAAGAAGAAAGACCCATTTGAACACTGAATGAACTAATTCTAAAAGCTAATGCCCCACTATCAGTAAAGAAATTGAGCATAAATGGAGGCCGTATTTGGGTATTACTACAGGCAAATGATCAAAAACACACCTCAAAAGGAAAAATGAACTGCATAAAGACATGAAGGGCTTTCACCCGAGAGTTCGGTTTCATTGAAAATGTGTGGGTAAAATCCCAAACATACAATGCACGAACAAATTCAGAATAATTATTAACCAAACAAAGAATGGCTGCTTGTTGATTATGAAAAAGCTGGAGGCTGTGATTCCTCCCAAATGAGAAATTAATAAATACTAACAGGGTTGTGTTGTTGTGGTAAAATTCTTTGCCAATCGTTAACTTCTTTAAACAATTCAACTGAATCTTGCCAGAGGCACTTTTGCACAGACACACATACAAACTTTAAAGGACTTTCTCTCTCCCACACATCCATTTAACTTTGTTCTTACTATAGAGATAGAAATCAGTATCAGTAGAACACAGGCCATTTTCTCCACTCAGTTGGAGAAGTGTAAAAATCAATTAAATATATTATATATATGTAATACCGATATGAACAACTAATAGTTCTCATCCATGTGAATATACAGATACATTTAGGGGCAGATTTCTCAAAGGTCGAGGTGAATTTTCGAATTAAAAAAATTAGAATTTCGATTTGAATTTCGATTCGAATTTGAAAAAAAATGGGAAAATTTGAATATCGAAATTTTTCATGTGTTGTCTCTTTAAAAATTCGACTTCAACCATTCACCATCTAAAACCTGCTGAATTGCTGTATTAGCATATAGGGGACCTCCTAGAACCTATTTGGAGTCAATTGATGGACTTCAAAAACTCACGTTTTTTTTTTGGTAAAAACTTCAAATCAAATTTTTTCGAATTTGATATTCCTTCGATTCGTACAGATCTATTCAACCAAAAAAAAAAACTTTGACTTAATTTCGGTTGGTCTTTTTGAAATTGAATTTTGATGTTTTTTCAATTTGAAATTCGACCCTTGATAAATATGCCCCTTAGAGTACTAAATACTGATAAATACAGATAATATGGGACCTGTATTCCAGAATGTTTGGGACCTGAGGTTTTACCGGATAAGGGGTCTTTCGGTAATTTGGATCTTCATATTAGTATATCAAAACTCATTGCAACGATAATTAAACTCAATTGGATTGTTCTGCATCTAATAATAATTAATTATATCTTAGTTAGGATCAAGTACAAGGTACTTTTTGATTATCACAGAGAAATGTTTTTGGAATTATTTGATTAAAAAATGAGTCTGGGAGGCCTTCCTTTAATTTGGAGCTTTTTGGGTAATGGGTTTCCAAATAATGGATCCCATACCTGTACAAAAACAATTATAAATAAGCAGTGCTTACAAACATACTGCTTCTTAAATTGCTTGCAATGCCTGCAAGCTCATGTGAGGTTGCTAAACATTTAACATTTATGTCTTTGGTTGTTTCTATATGCTTTCAAAGGAGCAGCTGGGATTTTAGCTTCCCTAAAGGCTCATTCAAATTATTGTTCTTTGCCACTTCCATTCTTTACAGTTTATTGCATGTCAGTCTCTTAAACATACATCCATTTGTATAATAATTGCATAAAAATGCTGTTTTCTAACAATACAATTATGTCCTATGCTTTCCACATAGTGGGTCAGCTAGTTCCATACTGCCCACATACTGTAGGCTGGATTTTATAAAATTCATTTGTCCGTGGAACCCACTGTGTAGGTGGGAGATAAAAAAAAATACCTTGTAGGAATTTTCTTTAAATATAGGGATGTTTCACATATGGCCACAACTTGTCCAGGGTCAATGTTCAAGAGATTAAAATGGCTCTATTTTCATGCATTTGGATTTATTCAAGATGTGTGAATCGGCCCTAAAGCAATTCCTAACATGCTCTGTACATTTCTGTTTGCACTGTGTGATTTTAGTAGCCAGGACAATAAGTTGCTATATTATACTGTATGTTGTGAAGTCTGGACAGTATAAAGAACACAGGAATACAAGGAGATGGTTTAGTGATTGCAAAATGGGCCAGTCCACACATTTGGATGCCCTTTTAATGGATTTTTTTTCTGTAAGTAAATATTACAAATAGATTGTATGAGCAAGAAAATTGCTACCTTGGTCATATGACATGAAAAAAACCCCACACAACCAAAACCATACTCATTTTCAGTAATTATAAGTAGATTTACACAGCTTGTGAGAAATGTTAGAAATGATGTGGGTGTATTGTCTGCAGTAGCTCTCTGTATTTTATTGGGAGGTGTAGTCAGTAAAGGTTACTATCTAGCTTTACTGGAAGAAGCTAGACCACTGTGTGCTTGAAAGCATAAAAAATACTAGAATAACAGAAGAATAATGAAAAACAAATTGGACTTCTCCCCTAAGTCTCTAGCTAGTGTTCCAAGTGACTTTTGTGTGCATATAACCCACCATACTTTCCCTGAATGTGAGTTTACCATAAAAGTCTATATTTTCTTTTCTGCTATAGTTGTCTCACACATTCTTTTCATAAAGTTTTGACTTATTAAAATCATAGCCATACCCTTCAATTTGAGATGACTGACTCTATTTTGCTCTTGCATTTCTTATAGACATCACAATTGTTTGTCTAGAGATTTGTCTTTGCCAGGTACTTCCTGTACCTTGCATTACTAAGAAATGTCCCTGCAGTGGATAGTTGACTTAGTTATGTTCTATAGCAAATAATGCCAGTTCTTTTAATAACACCGGGCAGTTGTCGGATACGCTCTGGTATTAAACTCTGGAGTGTCTCTTGAACCGTGCCTGCATTAATCCACTACGCCACTGGGGGCTTTCTGATTTGTTGAGGGTCAGTCATCTTGATGGTCATGTTACCTTTCCCTGCTGCTCTCTTCCTCTGCCCATCTCATTAACGTCAAGTGTTCTCAGTTGATCAAATAAGGGCTTTATAATCCTGTCACAAAGAACTCCCAGAGATAATCGAAGCCTCCCTTGCCTTTTTCCTGCCTGTGTTACTTCCAGTGTTGCTGCCTGTGTTCTTATCCATATTCACACCTGACTCTCTGCTCTGTGCCCTTGTTTTTCTACTTCAGTCCTCCTTGCCTGGTTTCTGTTGGGTCTCCTCGTATTTGACCATGGCTTGTTTCTCTGACTACTCTCTGACTTCAGTCTGCCCCTGACCCCAGCCATTTTATTGGACTCTCCTTGTAAGTCACTTGTCTTTGACCAGTGGCCTGGTAAAAGGACTTGTACAACAACCTTTTATCTGACCAGCTGTATGCCTTCTTCCTTCAATAATAAACAATCTTCATTCAACATGTCTTCTTCCTACCATCAGGTGCAATTTTTGTATTACCTGCACATTGGCTCCTACCTGCTAGCCACTCACTTGTGACTCAACCTGACAGCAGTAACCCACCTAGGCATTAACCACAGCATCCAATCAAATGTTTATTTATATTGTTCTTCTGACATAGCTAACCATTGTTTGGGTTGTATGGGTTAATGCTCAGCTGCAAATTTGCCCAGTGTTAGTAAATGAGCCTGACTATTGTGTATAGTGAGCAAGGAGAAGTCCAAATGGCCTTAGAACACAAAGGTTTCAACTCAGAGAAGAATTACAGTAGAACAAGCATGGGTATATTGTTCCATAAGTTGTAACAATCCTTTCAGTAAGTGGTTCCTAGGCTCAGCTTTCACCTGAGTACTGGTTTCTATCAATGGGTACAAAGCATTAGTTTACAAAAAATGCTAGAAGCTAAAACTGAAAAAAGGCTAAATGAAGTCCTTACCCTTAGCAATGGGTAAGGAAAAAAATAACTTCACCAAGTTTGGAAGAAACACATTCCTTTAATGAGTAGAAAGTATCCTACCTTCCAATTGCTCAGTTTGTGGTTAGGATAGAGACTTACAGTAGCACTCAGGTAATTCCCAAACAGGTATATATATTTGTAATGGTGCAATAGCAACCTGCATACCTGGTATGGCATTATCAAAGCAGCAATGAACTAGAACAAGTTTGTGCGGCTCCTCTTTCTGCTTCATTGGTACATTATTACAGTTGTACATCATTGTCTTCAAGAGATCGTCTCACTGTAAATGAAGATGAAATCTTATAGGGAAACGTAACTACAAGAATATTTCTTTATGAAAGAAATACTCTTGCAGCCTGAGGAAAGTACAGGAAAGGACTTACATTTCCTAAATCTGACACGTCTGCATTCAGCACAGGAAATATCTTCCTGAGAGTGCAGATAGATTTTCCAGATACCAGTACATTGTAGGTAATTCTGGGAGATTGTATTTCTTTTTTTCCAGCTTATTAAAAGTATGTGACAGACTAAAGCCTCAGGGAACATAGTTTTGAAAAGACAAATACAAGTATATGTTCAAAGTTGTATATACCATAGGTTGTTTATTTCTGTCAAATTGTTCAGAAGGGTCAAAAATATTTGCTGCTTTTTGCATGGTTCTACCTACAGGTATATTGCACAATATTGATATATTGCTAGCTGAGACATTTTCTAAAACCTAAGCTTTGCCTTTATAAATACCAATATCGGAAATTATATTTGTATATATTAGAAACTATGGAATTGGCTGACCTAAACAGAGTATTGGTTGGAATTGCCAACTTAGAACTGAACATGTTAGGCTGGAACTACATGAATGGGCTACTTCGACCATCGACTACGTCGCTCAACCATTCGATAGTCAAAGTACTGTCTCTTTAAAAAAAAACTTAGACCCCCTAGTTCGCCATATAAAAGCTACCGAAGTCAATGTTGGTCCTCATAGGCTTGCCTAACTTTTTTTGATCGAAGGATATTCCTTTGATCGTTGGATTAAAATCCTTCGAATCGTTTGATTAAAAGGATTTAATCGTTCGATCGAAGGAATTATCCTTCGATCGTTCGATCGAACTATCTGCGCTAAATCCTTCGACTTCCATATTCGAAGTCGAAGGATTTTAATTCCTAGTCGAATATCGAGGGTTAATTAACCCTCGATATTCGACCCTTAGTGAATCAGCCCCGATGTGTCTTTGTGAGATCCGATGTGCTGAGAAGAAGCGTAACCGCTGAGAGGAAGCACATTCGCTGCATCCATCTCCTCGCATGTGCGTCAGATCTCAAGAAGACGCATCATGTAGTTCCAGCCTAAGGGTTGATGGGACTTAAGAGGAGTCACTTATTCTGGCAATAAGTAAAATGGCCCTTTAGACACTGACTAGAAGGGCAACTTTCTCATGGTGTTAAAACATGGTAAGATTGGTACGTTTCTGTGAGAAACCTGCTGCTGAACACTGCAGGCAGCATTTCTTAAATGGAAATCACTTGTTAAAAGACTTGTAAAAAGCCAAGCTGTCTATTAGCTTTGACAGGCTATGGAAGCACTGTAAATAGGGCAAGCCTGAAGATGAGCAGCACCACAATATTTCATTAGAAATAGCCAATTACTGTGAACCCATCACCAATAGATGTTACAAGGCTCAACAATGGAGCCCACAACTGCACAATGGCTACAAGTTGCATCATGTAGGGTCAGAAAATATTTATCTTTATAGTAAATAAAGAGAAACAGTCACTGTTAGCAGTTTAAGATACTTTGCACCAAGTCTGTAAGAAATTAGGGTATTAATCAAGAATATTAGAGATTAACCGATTAACTAGGAGAGTTATGTTCATGTTCCTTTCTGCATAAAGGACAAGTCATTACTCTAATAGCAACTTCCCTTGTCATTTGTCCATGAGAGAAATGTAATCTTTTATACAATAAACTTGAAATGTATACTTAAATTGATATGCAACATAGTCTTTTGTATTCTAAGCTTGCCTTGTAAGAAACCCAGAAACTACTTTAAACAAGTGATTAGGAAGCAGATGATTACTAATATGAGTTCCTTCTTAAAGTTGGCGGCCAAAGTATCTATAAATATGCACTCAAGGAACATGATGCTTGTAACAAAGCCATTTTAGACATAAAAAGGCTTACTTTCACAAGAGCAGTTGCCAGTAGCAACCAGTCAGGTATTTTCTTTCATTTTCTATCTTATAATAGACTGTTCAAAAATAATAGCTGATTGTTATTGGCAACTGCTCTTGAATCATGTTGATAGTATACACCAGGTATCAAATTTCAATTTGAAAGTGAAGCCAATTTAAAACTAATATATTTGCATAAATATACATTTTTTCAGCTGGTTGGAAGTCTCATTTAACTGAGGCAAATTTGTATAATACAGGACACAGCTAAAGGCTATTATATAAATAGCCGTAGTATGAGTCACTTTTGAGCCACCAGAGAATGTTACACAGTCAATACGTCTGCCTTGTATGTATTTAAAGGAGAAGGAAAGGCTAAAACTAAGTAAGCTTTATCAGAAAGGTCTATATAAATACACCAGTAAACCCTCAAAGTAATGCTGCTCTGAGTCCTCTGTCAAAAGAAACACAGCATTTCTTTCCTTTTATTGTGTATAAATGGACTTCTGTATCAGACTTTGTGTTTTCAGCATAAACCTCCAGGGCTAGGGCTTGAGCATGCTCAGTTTATTCCTCTCTTCCTCTCCCCTCCCTTCCCCCCTTCATGCTGTAATCTGAGCAAGCAGGGAGAGATTCAGGCAGGAAGTGATGTCACACCAAGCTTATATGCTTATAGCAACTGCTATACTAAACAAACAGAGAGACCTTCTAGAGCTGTTTACTCTATGGTATGGTAAAACATTCTGCAGAACAAATATAGTGTTATAGCTTGCACTATTGTGGCTAATCTATTGGCATTAAACTGCTTTCCTTCTCCTTTAAGTTGAAATTAATTGAGAACAACCAGCATTGTAAAAATGTCCCCACAGAGCACTTGTCCCATGTTAAAAAAGAAAACAAGAACATTTTCATTATTAATTAATTAATAATACCAAAACATTTTGTTTTTAAAGGCTTTTCCAAATTTTCAATGGAAGTTAGAAATGAGAACAATATTCTCCTACTGTAATATTGCATTAGGTGAACTATTTAAAGAAATAATATTTTCCCAAAATGTATGGTATATACGTAAACCAAAATACTTGGTTAATCCCAACCTTGATTGTTCTAATTATTTGAAGATAGTTGGTTGGTATGTGTAACGGTTGGCACCCTAAATCTAGAACTGATGCCAAGCACCCTGGTCTCGGCTTGTGCTTCTGCCTGTAGCAGCCGCCTTTGGCTTCGGGAGGAGCCCTCAGCTACTCAGATGCCGCCATGTCTTAAAACGAGAGGTGCAAGGCGAGGGGTTCTAGACAGGCAGAGGGGCACAACTGTAAGCAAAGTCTTTGGGCAGAAGGTCGTGGTACAAGGCATTAGGCTATAATAGAGTAGTCAAATCAGGCCGGGTCGGGGCAGGCAGAGAGTAAACGTAGTCAGGCAGGCAAGGGTCAAACCAGGAAGTCAATCAGAAGGGTTAAGCAGAATTGAAATCGGTAATCAGGCAAGGGTCAAGATTCAGAAGTCAGGTTAGTCAATAGCCAGGCAGGGGTCACAACAGGAATCACAATATAGATAAATCAGAAGCTCAATAGCACAGAAGCACCAGGAACAAGATCCTATAACGGGCAAGGTCTTGAAGCCCAAATGAGCCTTTTATAGTACTTGGTTTTTTCACCATTGCACGCCGGCGTCATCACGCCAGCGAGTCCGCGTCAATAAATGAAACGAGACGCGGGCACGCTCTAAGGAACCGGCATGGAGGCAGAAGAGGAGCGATGTGGTGGGCGTCCCCGCCGATGGCAGGGTGGGCGCCCCCACCGCACCACTAGACCACTAGGGTGAGTGATATTTGCGACAGTATGTGTATCATTTCAAGTGTCTTTCGATTGTGTAGCACACTTCAATTGATTTTATTTACTTATACGGCATGGCACAATTAATGCAACCTTTAAACAGAAATAAACCAGAACATAAAAATGGCATATTGCATTAATGTCAAAAGTTGAAGTAGAACATTATTTTATAATCTGCACTTGCAAAGGAAGGCATACAAATTAAAATTAACGGATTGAAGAGCAGGAGAAACTAAGAATTTGAAGAAGGGATACGGGGATAATGAATATGAGATGGGTGCTTTCCTGGGCTGTAAATTTCAGACAGCTTAAAGTGACTCTAATTTTTAAGGTTAATAGAAAATGGTGTTTTTTGAATTTATCTCAAAAGATCTCAAGTAAATTTGCCATAAAAATTTTCTAAAAAATAATTATTTCATGGAAGCATAATTCTTACCAAATATTAAGAATATTTATTGCTGGAGTTATCCTTAGGAACAAAGGTCTCCATAAATTATTTTAAAAGCAAATTCAAAAAGAAAAACAAAGAATCCAATTCATTTTTGAGTATTTGAATACAGGTATGGGACCTGTTATCTAGAATGCTCAGGACATGAGGTTTTCCAGATAATGGGTCTTTATTTAAATCATTTCTAAAAATTTGTATTATTTATTGATTGATTATAATGGAGTTTATGGGAGATGGCCTTTCCATAATTTGGAGTTTTCTGGACAACTGGTTTCCTGATAATAGATGTTATCATAGTAAAAAGATATTTTTCTTTTTTTGCTACGATTCACAAACGTTACAATCTCATGGGGTTTTATAACAAATGTAGAGAACTTTGCGTCTGTGCCTACAGTACCAGAGAAAAATCCTAAATGCAGATAATAAAAATCTTTATATTGAACTCCATTGTTCTCTGTACCCATTGGTATTGGGCCACAGTAAACAATTAGGTAAGTTAGTGCATATAATGGAAATGCATAAAACTATACCTCATAGCAACACTTGTAAAAGTCTTGTTCTTAGGATAAGATTCTGCATTGAAATACTAGTTCCCATTTGGGGGCTTATTTATTAAAGGTCAGATTTTAGTGGTTTTAGAGGTTTTGGAAACCACAATTAAAATCACAAACTCTAAAGCCACAAAAAAACTCTAAAACCTTTGTAGTGAAAAAAATCTGAAAACCTCTAAAAATCTAAATGGTTTAAAAATGGTCCAATAGGAGTAAACCTCCCATTAACTTCTACAGCACCACAACAACTTTTACTTGGCAAAGTTAAAGCTGGGCTTCTGATGGCAGCGTAGGCCTATGGATTATTAGCTAAGGGTGTAGTTTACCTGTAACATATATATTATAGACTATGCTTTTTTTTAGAAACTTTCAATTGGTCCTTATTTTTATTTATAGTTTCCGATTTATTTGCTTTCATCTTCTGCAGCCGGCTTTCAAATCTGGATAGTCAAATAGTCAAAAACTTTGTAACTCTAAGGCTGCAAATTTCTTGTTATTGTTTCTTTTTCATAACTTGTTTTCTATTCAGGCCCTCCCCCATTCATGTTCCAGTCTCTTATTTAAACCACTGCCTGGTTGCTAGGGTAACTTTGGACCAGATGGAATTAAAAACTTGTAGATGTTAAACAAAAAAATCTAAATAATTAAAAAATCGGAAAATAGAATAAAAATGATGACCAACTGCAACTCGTCTCAAAATGTTTATGTCTTTGTCATAACAAAACCTAGATTGAATCATTCGATTCGAAGTCGTAATCGATGGTCGAAGTAGCCAAAAAAAACGTTCGAAATTCGAAGTCTTTTTTATTCTATTCATTCACTCGAGCTAAGTAAATGTGCCCCTAGGTGTAGTTGTGAGAATACACCAGTGGGGAACTGGCGCTAGTCAGATATAGCTGGTAAAAAGGATATGGCATGTAACTGTATGTTACTGTATATGTCTTCTCAGGATACAGATATCCTGTTTTTACTTGAATTCTCATAATAATAAAATTAATTGTTCATGTTCAAAATGGTATGTATATTTTCTAATGTTTTGCTGATGTTACAGTCATAACAGAATGTGCAGATTTGTTTGGACTATTCTAGATTATAGGCTTCTAGTCAGATAAGAAGGCAGATGTTTATATAATACACCGGGAGTATGATATTCTAGGCAGATCTTTAGATAACTAATTACAGTGCTGGAAACATTAGAGGTGTCAAACTCCTGCCATTTAAATTTAGGACATTTACCTAAACTGTTAAGTAGCTTTATAATTTGTATGCACAGTGCACTGAGCCTGAATAAATTGGCTAATCTGCCATGTTGATCACAGCTTTATCAACATATTTCCATCCTTCCTTATCTTTATCAGCAGATAAAACTGGTGGGAGAGTTCTGGCTATGATATAAAGTGAGACTGCCAATCTCCTTTAACCCTGCCAGAGTTTTTGGATTTTTTTTATGCTTCATTACCATGCAGGTATTTTTTTCCCATTAACAGATGTTTTTTTCCTTCAAAGTTTGCTTGTCATCCTTCAGAACAATATTGATAATGATTATAATATTATTTAGTAAGTATATTTATATATGTGTGGTTGAATGAATACAGTGGGCGACTGAGGGTTAAACTATGGTATATAATCTGCGGCTGTTTTAAAAAAGAAACAAACTCAACGTTTATTGAATGACAAGGCTTTAGAACAGGATCACAAGATGAGTGCAATGTTTTGGGGGTTTGCTTCAGTGCATCTACACACTGAAGCAGAACTAATAAAATCATATCATATTTTTTCTGTAATAAAATCAATTATGTTTGGGACATAATACAAACGTATTTTAAAATGGCTGCTTTCCATTAATGATGATTCTACATGGCCATATAATAACCCAGATATGGCGTGAAGCAAAAGTACCTTGCCTCATTAAGTAATCTCAAGGCAGCAACTTCCTACCATCATAAGCGAAATACAGTATAACCACATATGAAACCTTAACATTTGAACATCTGGAGTTAGAATTCAAGCTGTGGAATCCTGATCCATTTTCTGCATTTAAAATTTATGACTGGCAAATTTTCTGACTTGGGCTTTTTCAAATGTACTTACTTGTCTGTATTGACTTACTGAAATGGCAGCAATAGTTTACTTTAAACTTTTAGTAATACCTGTATAGAAAATGATTCTTTAAAATAAACCAGAACTAGCTTCTGATTTTGTCTCTACCCTTATGTATAATGCAATTTATATCTAATTTTCACTTGATACTATTAACTCTCTTAAATAATGTTTGGAAATAATAATAATAATAATAATGGACTTTTATAAATTATTTCTTCACTTCTTGTATAACACTTGCTCAACTTAAGCCTCCAAATCAGAGCTTTCTTTCTGCCTGCCTCTGGCTCTTCATGTTCACAAACCAATTAAATAACAAAATATATGTATAGGCATTTAATTAAATTCCTACAGCAGTCTTAATTAAGCTGCTATCCAGAATTAAATCATGCATTAATACACACAAACCGGTATATTTTGCAATATATATATATTTTTTTTTTTGCAAAATGAAACATATATTGAGTTACTAAAAGCACTCTTCTGTATCGTACACAGATAGGCTTGTAAAAAAAAGACAAAATACATAAAATCTATATTAAACCTTACAATACACCTATAAGGAAAACGTTAAGATGTGATAGGAAGTGACAAATAGTTTAAATCCAGATTTTCAAAGCTGTAGTAGTATGCTAGCTGTTGCTAATGTACAGGGCCCACAATCCAAAAGCAAGCCATGCGCTGGCATACAGATGCAGCCACTTTGGTTTGTCTGTTTGACACAGAATAACTAAACACAGATATCCCATTTATCTCATTTAACACAGAAAACTGCGTCACAACATCCCATCTAATTAAAGCATTCACCATTGTGAACAATGGAGCTTTGGTATGCTAATGAAAAGGTTAAATGCATTAAATGAGTTAAGATGACTTAAGATAACACAGTTTCTTCAATTACCCCTGAGTCATGACGCATTTAACTCACAAATCCAAGTGGCTTCATCTGTACATTGTTAAATCCATTTTCTGGAACAACTTTGGCTGACCAATAATTTGGCCCCTAGACCAGTTGGGAGGGGATTATATTAACTGTCCGATGTCATCCTTACTGTACAAAGTTTTCAAATCTACCTAATAGATTTCTGGCTATAGACCACTTGTTTCAGTTGGAAGATTTAAATGGGCCGAGAAAAGCTGCCAGATAAAGTCATCAGCGTATTGGCCAGTGTATGGGGCCCTCCGACTGGCTTCTGAGATTGATATATGATAAAAATTGGCCACATGTAGATCAGGCATACTTAAAATTGAGGACCACATTGGTTCGCTGATATGATCCTCGATACCACTAGCATCCCTGGCCATGCGATCCGATTGGTGACCCCTAAGGCCCACGATTGGATCGGCCCAGTATAGCTCACTTGAGGTGAGCATATTGGTATAAGATCTGCTTGTTTGGCTGCAATGTTTAAATCTTTGGTCTAAATCCGGACTTTACTTAGCTGAAGTTCAGATGTCAGTATTCTCAGTTTTACAAAAATGTATATTTCACAGAATAAACTTAAACCACACCCTGGTTTAAGTTCAAATCTTTTGAAAATAACAGCAAGATTGCCTTAGAAAATCTTGCACACATACATAAAGACTCCAAAGTAGACCAATGAACAAAACAGATTTGAAAAACATCATAAAATGTCAAACTAAAGGATCAGATCTTATCTGCTAGCAAAGAAATACTGTCATTTTAAGTCTTAAAACTGAGGACAGCCCAGCTGAAACAGAAAAACAGATTTGAAAAACATCATAAAATGTCAAACCAAAGGATCAGATCTCATCTGCTAGCAAAGAAATACTGTCATTTTAAGTCTTAAAACTGAGGACAGCCCAGCTGAAACAGAAAAATAATAAACATCAAAGGATTGTGTAAGGAGATTTCAGAAGAGCTTATTATACCTAAAGCTATGAAAATCAAACATGAGCATCTTTTAAGACGAGATGAAAGTTGGTTTCTTGTCCTCCAAAGAAGAGCTTTCTCAGCTAAGAACAGTGCCAGTTTTGAATGGGCTCCCTATTGAGATGATACTAGCAGTTGCAAAACTGATAAACAGATAAAAAAAAAAAACTCTAACTTTCACAAAATACTGTAGGTGATTACGGGACAATTTACAGAGGTCAAAAAGAATTTCCTTGCTTTCCAAAGGTATTTCAGATAAGCATTTCTAAGAACTTGCTGTACGTAGACACTAAACTGCAAGATAATTGAGAAGAAAATGCACACTGAAGTCTTTTCTTTCAATTTATCTAGATAATCGTGAAAGCTGCAAGAAATATTATACTTAAACACTAAAAAAATAGCTTTCAAATCAATATGCTTTTCCTCATGGAGCCCTTTTAGTTGCAATATATCTTAGCAGAGTTGCTTATATGTGTAACTGTTTCTTGTTCTGCAACAGCGTCAGTTTTCTAGGTAAATAGAATAATGAAACAGACAATTATAAATTAGGCTAATTATGTAATGTGCATGGCTACATAAGCTTTTCTATCAGAAAAAGACTTGTACACAAAAAAATACAGGTTACTGTGCAAACAGATTGTACATAACTCACCTATAATCTGATCATTAGGCATAAATATAAGCAGACATGCTACAGAGCAAAGGTCTCTAGTCTATAAGATAGGCCTTTCTGTGCAACAGATTATCAAAGGTCTCTATGTGTAACAAATAGATATAAGGTTGGCTATGTGGGGAAGAGTATACTATAGGTGAAGAATCTACTGATACCAGATGGAGGCTCCCTATAGGCTCTGGTCAACCTACCTTACCCTTGCTGGGTAGAACAGCAGCAGTTACTGTGTGGAATCATGGCCTGCTGTACTATGGTCGATTGTAAACTGAACTGGTAAGTTTTTGACACAGGACACGCTTACTGCAAGTTGCATATTGTGTGGAAAAGGCAATAAGTAGCGCAGGATCAATTCTAAGTAAGAAAAACTTCTTTATCTTATTTTCATTAAAAACCACAGATAAATATACTAATTATAATGTATTTCATACTAAGACCATTAATGGTATTTTAACTGCGCTTAACGATTTTATATACCGGCTGTCAATATTATTATCTCTTTCTCTCTTTTTGTTTTTGTAAATGAAAGTCTACGGCTGTTTTTTTGTGGAGAAATGTGGCAAAATATTTTACACATCCCTACTACAGGAGAAGGTGAGAGTTGAACCTATATTGCTTACATTAATAAGCTACGTTGATGTTGTGTGGTATGCATGGCAATACCTACTATAGGGATTCATGCAAAGTGGAGAATTATATATACAGCACATAGGGGAAAGAACAAAAAGTTATAATCCAAAAAACCTGCAACGCTCTTCACTGTGTTCATTACATACAGCACTGTCTGCAGCCTACAGGAACACTGCAGGAATATTTCTGGTGATGTTTAAATGTCACAAGATAGTCTCCAAATTGATTTCAGCCTTGAGGGTTGTGATATGACTGTGTGAATGAGTATGTTTTTACTTTGAAACCACCAGAATGTATATAGTTTGCATTACCATATTTTCTTAGGAATAATATACAGTTGTAGGTTTTCCACCTTAAATATACAAAGTTTTTATATTCTATAATTCTATAATTATTAATCAGTAAAGCTAAGTGCTGCAGACTACACTGTAAGCAGATGTACTGTATACAGACTGAATATGTGTTATGTTAAAGGAGGATAAGAGGGAAACCTTTGACACGAATAACAATAAAATAAGCAAAACAGTATCAATATAAGTGATCATTAATTAGTAAAAGCCATAGCTAAAATACATGCCCAGGGGAAGTCTGCATTCAATTACTATGAAAACATAACTGTTAGAAATGTAATTAGTGCTTCTAAATATGTATAGGGCACTGGTTGATATGATTATAGTTGAAGGGGTTCCCAGCCGCACCAGTTTAAATTATTTTTCGATACATCTCTTCTATCTTGATAGATAAACCTTGGTAGGGAACAGAATACCCTTAATTATGAATACATTAA
The DNA here is from genome assembly GCA_038501925.1 of Xenopus petersii. Lineage (NCBI taxonomy): Eukaryota > Metazoa > Chordata > Amphibia > Anura > Pipidae > Xenopus > Xenopus petersii. Next base: position 101,002,848 of record CM076675.1, on the reverse strand, counting down.
CTGAATTAGTAACAGGAGAAATATATGCAATTAAGGGATTGTTAATTGAAACAGGAAACACAGCTGTATGCCGCTTCAAGATGAATCACATCAGTAATGACGCAGATGTTTAGAAAATGTAATTATGTTGAGAGGCCAAGCATTGCTGCAGTTTCCCAGTCCAATCTTGCATTGTGTAGATAAAATGGCTGTAAAATCCTAGCAAAAGCGTCTAAAACATGACAAATTACCCGGTGTGCTATAAGAATGAATGCAGTGTTGATGCAAGCTGTCTTATCAACCAGCTATCAAGGAATGCAAGTATGGAGTGTATAGCAAACATATGGTAGGGTATCTCAAACGTCCCAGCCTACAAATAAAACCTGCCATGGTGTTCTTATGCTCTGTCAAGATTCCACTTGTTACATGGACAGCAAAATCATTTTCTGATGGAAAAAACAATTGTTGAATGCCAGGGTAAAATGTCCCATAAGACACAGGTTAATCAAATTCAAAACATGATAGACTTTGCACCCATCATCCTCAGTAAATTAAGTGTGAGTTGTAGTTCAGAGCATGATGAAGACAAGTAGCCTGGCTATCCCTATAGTTGATCTGGATGACCTATCTAGAGTATCAGATAACGCTGACAGAGAACTTGTACTTATTAATAATGCTTAGTTTTCCCTCTAGCAGTGACAAAGGTGAAGGTACTATACTTGCTGAAACTAAAGGGATGTCAAGAAATGCTTCTTGGCAGCATCCATCATTCATCTTCAAGAAACAAAATATAATGTAAATCAGTATCAGAGAAAGAAAATGATGTTGTTACCCTAGGAAAATGCAGCTGCCTGAAATAGACTGCAATTTGATTTACAGTCAACAATATTAGGGCAGCTGTTTATCAAGAGGTGGTCAAAAATTTGTAATGATTGTGACCAGCTTCCATCATTTTGACAAGCACTCAGGCAAAATCATGTTTGCTCTTATATATATTTATCACATTGTATAAAAATGTTAAAGAAAATAAAACAAATAGCGGTGTCACATATAACTTTGGATTTAGTTTAGTTAAACTTAGGACAGAAACCTACTGCAGCAAAGCAAGCAGCTGGGTTTTATGGCTAGGGTGCAGTTAGACAAATTATATTTTATGGCCACTGGATGACTCCCATGAATGTTTGTACCACAGGGAACTCTACTTGTTCTGCAGCTAGTGTCTTGCATAGTGAACCTTAAAACTGAGTGCATTGCAACTTGGCTGACATGTATCATAAATGTGTTGGAAACAACAATACAATGCTTAACAAATAGAGTATATCAACTGCATTGACATTAGAAAACTTGTTCATGTCAATTCTGATTGAATATTAAAGTTTTGTTTGATGGAACTATGCTGACTCATATAAATGTACTCTGCATGTTGTAGTTGGATTTTGCTCCTTGTTTTGCTGTTTGAGGGCTCTGGGAACATTTGAAGGCCCATAGTTTAAGCATCCATGATGTACAGTATATGTGTCGGCCTATTTATCAACAGTCTCATTTTAGTGGTTTTAGAGGTTTGTAACCCACGACTAAACTCCCTTTCTCTAAAACCACAAACATCATGAAATATATTTAAAAATCGCAAAAGCACAAATGGAAAAAATACTGAACAATGCACTTAAAAATACAAATCATCTAAAACATCTAAAAATGATATATTATATACAATTACTAGCGAACACCGGCAAAAATTGCGAACAGTTTGCGAACAGTTCGCGAACTTCGAACATCCGAAAATCGTTCGATTCGAACGATCGAAGGATTTTAATCATTCGATCGAACGATTTTCGTTCGAATCGAACGATCGAAGCCATTGGATCGAATGATTTCATTCAATCCAATGGCTTCGATCGTTCGATTCGAACGAAAATCGTTCGATTTTAGCGACCGAATGGTCGAATGGTCGAACGATTTTGACGCGAACGCCTTTTGGCGAACGTCGCGCGACGTTCGCGAACTTGCGGCCGACGCGAACAGTCGAAGTTCGCGCGAACTAGTTCGCCGGCGAACAGTTCGCTACATCCCTACTGCCGATGGTGCTAAACAAAATGTATGATAATAATCAAACCATGTAACCTTTATTTTGGTGTAAAGCAGCATGATAATCTGCAGTTATGCAATAATAGCTGCAATGTTTGCTACAGTTTCAGTCAACTATAGCAACCAAACAATTAAAAGTGAACATGTTATTGGTTGATATAATTTGTTGCACCTGGCCAAACATTTATTTATTATATGCCCCATTAGTCAATGACTTTTAACCTCTTTTGTACATATGAGCTGAGCAGAAGCCATCATTTTTTGAGTATCCTTAACACAGAGTATAACTTTAGGATGAGCCAGAGGTTTGCACTATTCAGCCCTAAGCTATTTGCTTGGTCTTCACTGCACTGCAGCACCTCTTTGTTGCAAAAGTGAAAAAGTGAAAAAGTTGTGTTTATTTGGTCAATAACCAACAGGCAACATTTCAGGTTTAGTCTTGCCCTTTCTCAAGCCATATTTTGTCTTCTATAGACAGTTGGATTCTTAGCAACATGGTAATTTTGAGTGAGACTATTTGGTATATATTCTTGAAACTATGGTTAAAAGGTTGATGCAGCAATGTTTTAATATAGCTGTAACTTTATTGTGAGCTAAGAGTGGGCCTCTCCCAAGAGGAGCCTGATGTGGAAATGTCTCACAGTCACTGAACTACTATAATTTAAAATAAGCCATCATTCTTCTTTCTTACCAGATTCCTAAAAACATGAGAAAGGCAATATCCCAATATGGACAGATATTTAAATAGCACATTCTTGCTCATAGTTGAAGATAAACAAATTCAGTACAAAGATAAAATATTGTAACTGCTTTGATTTTGAAAAAAACACTTTGTCATGGGCGAATATGTGCAGAATATGTGCAGTAGTGCGCATAAAAATTGTCGCACGTCAAAATTATTTGGATGGCCATTGCTTTTTTGATGTGGTAGATTTTTTCCCGACAAATTTTCGTTGCAGTTTCAAAATGTTGCTTGTGGTGGACCTTGGAAATTCACTTGGGAATACACACAAATTCGTGTCTGGTGAATTACTCACCCATCACTATGTATTTATTAATATTTCAATACATTATTCAAAGGCAGTCAAATGCACAGTGCTGATTTTCATTTGATAAATACTAACGTTGAATCCAGATGTCAGGGTCAAATGGGAATTTCTTTTTTTTTCTTTTATTCTTCTTTGATTGTGAGAAATGACAGATAACCATTAGGCTCAATCAAAAGTGCTGGTAACCTCAGAGTCATGTGTCAGAACAGGTAACATTGAACAACATGAGATGACACTGTCTGTCTGAGAGCTAATGATTAACATCGCTCAATGGCACTTCTTAAATGAAGAGCAGGTTTACAAAAAATGCAAAACTATTATAAATATTGGTAAGTGATTTGGAATGTTTGCTGTTCCAAATATAGTGCAGCTATTACTTTAATGGAATATGGAGACTGAAATAAATTGAAAAATATTTAAAAAAAAAACACACACAATTTAATTGTGTTCCAATATTTGGTTTGGGCAAGGCCATAAATGTACGGGTGGCCCAGGAGGTATACCTGTTTTTTTTTTTTTTTACCAAATTTCAATATACAGTAGGTGGGCGCTAAAATGATTTTGTCATGGGTTTAGGGTACACTAGATATTATAATATTTTAAAATGCTCCAAGAGTCACTGCTGCAACATGAGTTTAATTTGAAGCTTTTTCAAATAAAGAATATAAAAAGTTCATATTCCTTACTCTGGAAGAAATCCACAGCCAGTGAGACTTTGCAAGTGTTTGCATTCTCCTTTAGTGTCTCAGTGTCAGAATATTATATGTAGTGTCTGTTTATTCTTCTGCTTTATCGTGACTACTCAGAAGTAAGGGAGGTTTTGTATAGCCATGATAGCACTGGCAAGTTCATTTAACTGTAAATTCTGCAATAATTCATCATTTTATCTTCCCTGATATCTCAACCAGGTATTCTATACAGATAGAAGATTCAGTGACACAGCAGGTAATAAATATGCTGTCAAGGACAATACCAAGACAATTGAGGACAAATCAGATTTAACTATTGACTAGTTCCATAATGATTTGTTTTTCTAATGGTAGCCTGATGGAAAATATTCTATAATGCAAAGATTTCAGTGAAATGGGACATAACAATTGTAGCATTTATGTGAGTTCCTCTCCATTTCCTAACATTGATATAAGCACATCAAATATCTTTAAAAAAAAAAAAGATACTAAGGGGCATGTTTACTAACATTGGAGATAAATATCTGGAGAGATTTCTGGAGATGTTGCCCATAGCAACCAATCAGATCTTTGCTTTTGTTTTCTAACTTGGCTGTGGCTGTTTAAATCTAATTGCTGATTGGTTGCCATGGGCAACATCTCCAGAAATCTCTCCATATATTTATCTCCAATGTTAGTAAACATGCCCCTTAATCATAAAGCGAATGAAAGAATCCTAAACATGATGGAGAGCTTGCTTGCATGCAGCGGTACCACTTCTTTCTTTGTGATTACCATGATTGATGGCAGCGATACAGATGTACAGATTTAGCCACCATAAAGTGCAGAGACAAAGATTTTCATTTCTCCTACCTGGGCTTTTACTTTAACTATGTTGGATAACCAAGGCTGCTTTTTCTGTGCTGGAACATATTTAGGGCTGTTTGCCTTTGTATAAATACTGTATGCATTTCTGTTTCTGGCCATACATTTTCATGTGATTTATGATACTGTTGCCTTATTATTTTTTATTTTAATTTAAAACAATGCAGTGGAAGCAGTGCCTCCTCCCCCAAGCAAATATCCTTTAATTTGCATAGCTGCATTTTATAAGTATCCCATGTTTGTTGAAAGCATCGATCCTCATTAATAAAAATGAATTTGTTAAGCAGAGATTTTTATTTTATATTTATTTTAACACCTATTCAACTATGAAGAGGATACTTGATTATGTTCACAGAACATTCTTTTTCTGCATACTGGTATGTATACATACTAAGGGGCAAATACACTAAAGGGCGAATTTTTGCCTGTGAAGGCTTCGACACACGTCACGCCACTTCGACATGTAAAAGTTCTCCACCACTACCCTAATTCGCTAAAATGCAAAGTTGCGTCTCGGCAGCCGAACGCTGGTGAAGTTTCACTACCGTAAATTCGTCAACGCGAGCATTTCATAGCAAACTTTCACTAATGTTCATTAGTACACTTACTCATAGGTCAATTTGAATAGAGCAAGTACATATAGGTCATATATATGTTTTTATTAGTGTTGTTGGGGAAATTGCTTGAAGTGGATACTTCTTATTAAAAATGTTCAAGAAAGCAAAATAAAGGCAAAAGAGATCCTCTATTATCCTAGACATGAGCCCACTCTAAAAAAAAAATGTGGCATGTCCCTCAAATGGTTAAAAACATATATTTAACACTTACAACTTTTAAACACAAGCCCTTTTAAAATATGACAAAACGCGAGCATTTTTACTTTGTTTTATAACTTTTCGGCAAACAGGATATGATGTCACTGATGTAAGATGGAGGAGGATGTAGCTTCATCTTATCAGTTTGCCAGGTCTAAGCAGGTGAAGGAAACTCTTCCGAAAGGGGTAATGTTATAAAAAATCTGCGCTCTCGTGAATTTGTAGAGTAAAAGTGGGCAAGAATACTGAGCTAGTTGGAAATCTGATTAGTAATCCAAAAAGAAATCTGAATTTTCTGATATAAACTGATCTATAGTTTCATAAATTTTAGACATACAAATAAGCTATTTCCTACTTTTTTCCTTTTTAATGTATAGATGAACTTCAAGCTTTGTAAGCTCAGGTTTTAAAATAAATATATCTTGCAGCTCATAGTAGTAATACAATGTATGGATTAAAGACCATAGCGTCTCTTCAATGTCATTTCATATATGCATCATGTTCCTGTTCAATTATTTTCTTATTTCTTATTATATTATTTAGTATTATATTTTTTTATTTTACTATTATTAATTATTATGATGGGTTTACACAAACCTTGTATGTGACAGATTATCTCTAGGTTTCTAGGTATTATATATCTCTGACTATAGATCAAAGGAAAAGTATACCCCCCGAACAATTTAGGTCTCTATGAAAATATATTATTAAAAAAGCTCATCCTGCTTCATGAATATAAACCATTTTCATAATAATATACTTTTTTCAGTAGTATGATCCATTGGTCAATCCTAGCTAGAAAATTGCCATTTTAAAAAATAATGGTTGCACCCTGGGATCCTAGCATTCACGGTGCACACATGTTATGTCACACGAGCCAATAAACAGAGTTCTTTCTTTCTTTCACACTTCTTCCTTTTACAGTTAGGGTTGTAGTATTTTTGGTCAGATGATCTCTTAGACAGCACAATGATGATCATTAAATGGTGACTCAAGGCAAGAGATGTAAACGGGCAATATTTACTTAAATATATATACCAGTTTGGTAAGCTTTTTTTATGTGACACTTAATTTGATATAAATCTGTTGCTTAAGTATTCATTTTGGGGGTATACTTTTCCTTTAAGTAGTATAGCAACAACTAGTTTTAAAAATGGGAGAAAATGGTTGGATGCTATACTGCACTGTATATTTGCACATGTCTGGTTGTGAATGATAGTTATTAACATATTGATGTGTAGTTATATAAAGTACATACATCATTTATTTTTTATAGAAAGCTATAGAATAAAACTTATGATAGTCCCAGCTAGTGTTTTAACCACATTTAATACAAAATTTCTAAAATTGTTTTGTGTTCAGAAACATGCTCTGATTTTAAATCCAAGTAAGTTATTAAATATCTTGAAGTGCTTTATCTTGAAACCTCTCCAGGTGCCATTTTACTTAGAAGAAGCTGATGTGAAATGCAGTACTAATTATGAACATATTGTTTTGTAAATTAAACGCAAGTGATGCAGGAGTAAATTTCCATTAGACCAATAAACCCAGTTGAATGTTAATAAAATAAACTAACAAATAATGTTAGTTTATGATGAAAGAAAAAAAAAAACATTAGGAATGGAAGTAACAGCTTCTTAATTTGCTTTTAAAATAAACTGAGCTAAAGTATTACAGGATCAGTTTTTAAAACAAATATGGAATTCTGAGTAAGATATGATTTCTTAATCACCTGAAACTTAAAATTCATGAACATACTTTTTAATGTTCTGTTAGGAAAATAATTACTGTTGACCAATTAATTCCTTGCTGTGTATATAAAAGGGATGAGTAAAATTACCTCAGTGTGGTCAAACAAAGCAAAATAAAACATTTCAGTTTGTCAGTTTAACACATTTAAGCCATTATTATAAATACGGGGGACCATTTATCAAATGTCGAATCTTAGTGGTTTTAGAAGTTTTTGAAATCACGACTAAACTCTATTTCTCTAAAATCACCAATGCCATGTAAGTTATTAAAAGATCTGAATTTAAAAAGTATAAAAACCGCACTGGACAATTCACAAAAAAATACAAAAACCTCTAAAACCCACAAAAATTCTAATACTAGTGAATAATTACTAGTGAAAAAAACAGAAAATCTCTAAAAAGTCAGAATGGATTAAAATGATCCAACAGGATCAGTGCAGCTCCCTAGTGGGGTTAAGGGTACTCCTGAGTCCTTGGTAGAAAAGGGTGTTGTAGGAGCAGCCCTGTTCTTCATATTTTGACTCCACTCTGGAGAGGCTGAAAGACCTCAGTAGAAGCTTGAGGCCTTAGCCTAGGAGATGCCAGGACCCTAAAGTATGGAGGACAACTTACTGGAAGCCAGGAAAAGAGACACCATGCATGAAGGCTTCCCACGGTAGCACTTGTTATATCACAATCTTGTAGTGTGAAATAAACAACGTGAGCTATTAAGAGGAGTTATATGCTTAAAGGAAAACTATACCCCCAAAATGAATACTTAAGCAACAGATAGTTCATATCATATTAAGTGGCATATTAAAGAATCTTACCAAACTGGAATATATATTTAAAGGGATACTGTCGTGGAAAAACATGTTTTTTACAAAATGTATCAGTTAATAGTGCTACTACAGCAGAATCCTGCATTGAAATCCGTTTTTCAAAACAAGAAATGGATTTTTTTATATCTATTTTTAAAATTTGCTATGGGGCTAGACATTTTGACATTTCCCAGCTGCCCTCAGGTCATGTGACTTGTGCTCTGATAAACTTCAGTCACACTTTACTGCTGCACTGCAAGTTGGAGTGATGTCATTACCCCTCCCTCCTACAAGCTGCTGTAATGTAAATAGAGCCTTGTCTGCTGAGCCTGTCAATTGAACAATAGGCAGGAATCAAGATAAGCTCTCACTGACACCACTTCAGAAGGACTGAAATAAGATAGTCCTGTGATCACTGCCCCCACTTACGTTTAAAAAAATACAAAAATAAATATATATATATATATATATATATATATATATATATATACACATACATACATACATACATACATACACACAATTCATTTTGGGCACTGGAAAAAATATTTTATATAGATAGTTTATTTATATTTGTTTACACAAAAATGAATAGCAGAAACACAGGAGTACACTCCCAGGACTGATGACAGGGAATAGAAAAAAAGGATAAAATAAGGACATACTTGAAAACCAGGAAAATTTAAGAGGAAGTCTAGGAAGGGTTAAAATAGCTCATGAAAAGGAGGCAGTAAGTAGTTAATGTAAAAAGTAGGGATGTAGCGAACGTCGGAAAAAAAGTTCGCGAACATATTCGCGAACTTGCGCAAAATTGCGAGCGGTTCGCGAACGGTTCGCGAACCCCATAGACTTCAATGGGAAGGCGAACTTTAACATCTACAAAAGACATTTCTGGCCAGAAAAATGATTTTAAAGTTGTTTAAAGGGTGCAACGACCTGGACAGTGGCATGCCAGAGGGGGATCAAGGGCAAAAATGTATCTGAAAAATCTGCCTGTGTGTGCTTGGAAGAGATAGTGTAGGGCGAGAGCTGTTAGTGATTTCAGGGACAGATGATAGTAAGTTTGCTGGCTAGTAATCTGCGTGATACTGCTCTGTATTGGAGGGACAGAAGTCTGCAGGGATTTGAGGGACATTTTAGCTTAGGTAGCTTTGCTGGCTAGTAATCTACTGTTCTCTTTAAACAACTGCCATACGTTGACCTTGTAGGCATTGTTTGCCCAGTTTTTTTGGACGCAGCCACTGAAGCACAGTTGCCAGAAAAAATATGCCATATAAATGCTGAAAATAGTCATTTTTCGCCATACGTTGACCTTGTAGACATTGTTTGCCCAGTTTTTTTGGACGCAGCCACTGAAGCACAGTTGCCAGAAAAAATATGCCATATAAATGCTGAAAATATAAATTTTTTTGGTTGCAGCCACTGAAGCACAGAGGCCAGAAAAATTATGCCATATAAATGCTGAAAATAGTCATTTTTCGCCATACGTTGACCTTGTAGACATTGTTTGCCCAGTTTTTTTGGACGCAGCCACTGAAGCACAGTTGCCAGAAAAAATATGCCATATAAATGCTGAAAATATAAATTTTTTTGGTTGCAGCCACTGAAGCACAGAGGCCAGAAAAATTATGCCATATAAATGCTGAAAATATAAATTTTTTTGGTTGCAGCCACTGAAGCACAGAGGCCAGAAAAAATATGCCATATAAATGCTGAAAATAGTCATTTTTTGCCATACGTTGACCTTGTAGGCATTGTTTGCCCAGTTTTCTTGGTCGCAGCCACTGAAGCACAGTTGCCAGAAAAAATATGCCATATAAATGCTGAAAATAGTCATTTTTTGCCATATACGTTGAGTCAAGGTATGGCAAAAAATGACTATTTTCAGCATTTCTATGGCATATTTTTTCTGGCCTCTGTGCTTGAGTGGCTGCGGCCAAAAAAACTGGGCAAACAATGCCTACAAGGTCAACGACGTTGACCTTGTAGGCATTGTTTGCCCAGTTTTTTTGGCCGCAGCCACTCAAGCACAGAGGCCAGAAAAAATATGCCATAGAAATGCTGAAAATAGTCATTTTTTTGGTCGCAGCCACTGAAGCACAGTTGCCAGAAAAATTATGCCATATAAATGCTGAAAATATAAATTTTTTTGGTTGCAGCCACTGAAGCACAGAGGCCAGAAAAATTATGCCATATAAATGCAGAAAATATGCATTTTTTTGGTTGCAGCCACTGAAGCACAGAGGCCAGAAAAATTATGCCATATAAATGCAGAAAATATGCATTTTTTTGGTTGCAGCCACTGAAGCACAGAGGCCAGAAAAATTATGCCATATAAATGCAGAAAATATGCATTTTTTTGGACGCAGCCACTGAAGCACAGTTGCCAGAAAAAATATGCCATATAAATGCTGAAAATAGTCATTTTTCGCCATACGTTGACCTTGTAGACATTGTTTGCCCAGTTTTTTTGGTTGCAGCCACTGAAGCACAGAGGCCAGAAAAAATTAAACCAGTAGGGTTTGCACCCTAGTTTGTAACGGTGGCGGAGGGAGGAGGACGCTAAAGGACAGCTGTGTGTGGAGTCATGAGGCTTGAAGAGAAGGACAGCTGCATAGAAGTCAGAACAAGTCTTCCGGCGTGCAGTAACCCTCCGAGATCCACCCCTCATTCATTTTAATAAAGGTCAGGTAATCGACACTTTTGTGACCTAGGCGAGTTCTCTTCTCAGTTACAATCCCTCCTGCTGCACTGAAGGTCCTTTCTGAGAGCACACTTGAGGCTGGGCAAGACAAGAGGTTCATGGCAAATTGTGACAGCTCTGGCCACAGATCAAGCCTGCGCACCCAGTAGTCCAGGGGTTCATCGCTCCTCAGAGTGTCGATATCTGCAGTTAATGCCAGGTAGTCCGCTACCTGCCGGTCGAGGCGTTCTTTGAGGGTGGATCCCGAAGGGTTGTGGCGCTGCCTTGGACAGAAAAACATTTGCATGTCTGACGTTACAGACCGGCCAAAGGGCTTTGTCCTTGCAGGTGTGCTCGTGGCAGGATTACTGGCACCTCTGCCCCTGGAATGTTGATGAGTTCCTGAAGTGACATCACCCTTAAAAGCATTGTACAACATGTTTTGCAGGCTGGTTTGTAAATGCCGCATCTTTTCGGACTTGTGGTATGTTGGTAACATTTCTGACACTTTATGCTTGTACCGAGGGTCTAGTAGCGTTGCGACCCAGTACAGGTCCTTCTCCTTAAGCCTCTTGATACGGGGGTCCTTCAACAGGCATGCCAGCATGAAAGACCCCATTCTCACAAGGTTGGATGCAGAGCTATCCATCTCCGCTTCCTCATTATCAAGGACTGCATCATCCACGGTCTCCTCCCCCCAGCCACGTACAAGACCAGGGGTCCCCAAAAGGTCACCACTAGCCCCCTGGGAAGCCTGCTCCTGTTGGTCCTCCTCCTCCTCCTCCACAAAGCCACCTTCCTCCTCTGACTCCACTTCTGGCACCTCTCCCTGCGTTGCAGCAGGTGCCTGGGTTCGTTCTGGTGATTGCGACCATAAATCGTGCGCTTCCAGCTCCTCGTCACGCTGGTCTACAGCCTCATCTGTCACTCGTCGCACGGCACGCTCCAGGAAGAAAGCGAAGGGTATTAGGTCGCTGATGGTGCCTTCGGTGCGACTGACCATATTTGTCACCTCTTCAAAAGGTCGCATGAGCCTGCAGGCATCGCGCATAAGCACCCAGTAACGGGGGAAAAAAATCCCCAGCTCTGCAGATCCAGTCCTACCACCCAGTTCAAAAAGGTACTCGTTGACGGCCCTTTGTTGTTGCAGCAGACGTTCCAACATAAGGAGCGTTGAATTCCAGCGAGTCTGGCTGTCAGAAATCAAACGCCTGACTGGCATGTTGTAGCGCTGCTGAATGTCAGCAAGGCGTGCCATGGCTGTGTAGGAACGTCTGAAATGGGCCGACACCTTTCTGGACTGGGTGAGAACGTCCTGGAATCCTGGGTACTTGGAGACAAAACGTTGGACTATTAAATTTAACACATGTGCCATGCAGGGCACATGTGTTAAATTTCCCAGTCTCAACGCTGCCAACAGATTGCTTCCATTGTCACACACCACTTTTCCGATCTGCAGTTGGTGTGGGGTCAGCCACCGATCGGCCTGTGACTGCAGAGATGACAGGAGTACAGATCCGGTATGGTTTTTGCTTTCCAGGCACGTCATCCCCAAGACAGCGTGACAACGGCGTACCTGGCACGTCGAATAGCCTAGGGGGAGCTGGGGGTGCACAGGTGTGGAGGAGGAGAAGGAGGACCCAGCAGCAGAGTAAGAAGAAGAAGAGGAAGAAGACGAGGTAGAGAGCGATGGAGGAGTAGAGGTGGTGGCAGAACCGCGTGCAATCCGTGGCGGTGACACCAACTCCACTGTTGTTGTTGTTGTTGAGCTACCCATTCCCTGCTTCCCATTCCCAGCCATTACCAAGTTCACCCAGTGGGCAGTGTAGGTGACATACCTGCCCTGACCATGCTTGGAGGACCATGCGTCAGTAGTCATATGGACCTTTGGCCCAACACTAAGTGACAGAGATGCGGTAACTTGGCTCTGCACATGTTGGTACAGGTGTGGTATTCCCTTTTTAGAAAAAAAATTGCGGCTGGGTACCTTCCACTGCGGTGTCCCAATTGCTACAAATTTGCGGAAGGCCTCAGAGTCCACCAGCTGGTATGGTAAAAGCTGGCGGGCTAAGAGTGCAGACAAGCCAGCTGTCAGACGCCGGGCAAGGGGGTGACAGTCAGACATTGGCTTCTTACGCTCAAACATGGCCTTCACAGAAACTTGGCTGGTGGCAGATGACTGGGAATGGGAACAGGTGGTCAAGGTGGAAGGCGGAGTGGAGGGTGGTTCAGATGGGTCAAGGAGAGCAGAGGTAGAGCAGTAAGATGCTGGACCAGAAGGAGTGTGACTTTTAGTTTGCCTGTTGCCTTTGAGGTGTTGCTCCCAAAGTGCTTTGTGCTTGCCGCTCATGTGCCTTCGCATAGAAGTTGTACCTATGTGGCTGTTGGGCTTACCAAGGCTCAGTTTCTGACTGCACTCATTGCAAATTACAATGCTTTTGTCAGAGGCACACACATTAAAAAAATCCCACACTGCTGACTTTTTGGAAGTGTGCGATCTGGCGGTAACAGTAGAAGTTGGCGGCATTGGCGGCAATGGCGGGTGCGTTGGCCGGCTGAACACAGGTGCCGATACATGTTGTTGCCCTACTGATCCCTGCGGGCTGGCCTCCCTGCTTCTTCTAAGTCTTATTCTCCTACTGCCTCTCTGACTCTCCGTCTCTCCATCTGAACTACCCTCCTCTTGCTCTCTTCTACTAGGCACCCACAAAACATCAATCTCCTCATCATCATTCTCCTCAGATGCATCAATTTCTTCTGACACATCACAGAAGGAAGCAGCAGCGGGGACCTCCTCCTCCTCCTCATCACTCATCATTATGTCCATCTCTGTCGTGTTCTCTGCCAGAATTAAATCTGGTGTAACGTCCTCATCTCCTTCATCTTCTTCTGCCAATAATGGTTGCGCATTACTCAGTTCAAGAAACTCATGGGAAAATAACTCCTCTGACTCCAGTGAAGATGGGGCACCGGTGGTGGAGGAAGTGTTACGTGGGGTGGCCATAGCAGTGGAGGATGAGGAGGATGTTGTGGTAAAGTTAGAAACGGTAGAGGATGGGGTGTGCTGTGTAAGCCAGTCAACTACCTCTTCAGCATTTTGGGAGTTCAGGGTCATTGGCTTTTTAAAACTGGGCAATTTGCTAGGGCCACAGGATTGCATAGCAGCACGGCCCCTAGCACGGCCTCTGCGTGGCGGCCTGCCTTTGCCTGGCATTATTTTTAAAAAAACAACAACAACAAAAACTCAGTTGGTTTTTCTGGAAACGATAATACACACAGCTAGATGGCAGTTTGAAGAAAACAGTGTGCAAATAATGCCTACAAGATCAACGTATACACTACTACAGCGGTGGATACGGATTACGTAAAATATATGAATGCTGCTTGAAAAAAAGTAACTCAAGTGTTTTTTCTAGAGACGATAATATTATCAATATTTAGACAAAATGTGAACAAGCTCACACAGCTAGATGGCGGTTTGAAGAAAACACTGTGCAAATAATGCCTACAAGGTCAACGTATACACAGCGGTGGATACGGATTACGTAAAATATAAGAATGCTGCTTGAAAAAAAGTCACTCCGGTGTTTTTTCTGGAGACGGTAATATTATGGATATTTAGACAGAATGTGAACACGGTCACACAGCTAGATAGCAGTTGGTTGAATAACACACTGGGCAAAAAATGCCTACAGGGCAAATAATGCCTACAAGGTCAACGTATACACAGCGGTGGATACGGATTACGTAAAATATAAGAATGCTGCTTGAAAAAAAGTCACTCCGGTGTTTTTTCTGGAGACGGTAATATTATGGATATTTAGACAGAATGTGAACACGGTCACACAGCTAGATAGCAGTTGGTTGAATAACACACTGGGCAAAAAATGCCTACAGGGCAAATAATGCCTACAAGGTCAACGTATACACAGCGGTGGATACGGATTACGTAAAATATAAGAATGCTGCTTGAAAAAAAGTCACTCCGGTGTTTTTTCTGGAGACGGTAATATTATGGATATTTAGACAGAATGTGAACACGGGCACACAGCTAGATAGCAGTTGGTTGAATAACACACTGGGCAAAAAATGCCTACAGGGCAAATAATGCCTACAAGGTCAACGTATACACAGCGGTGGATACGGATTACGTAAAATATAAGAATGCTGCTTGAAAAAAAGTCACTCCGGTGTTTTTTCTGGAGACGGTAATATTATGGATATTTAGACAGAATGTGAACACGGGCACACAGCTAGATAGCAGTTGGTTGAATAACACACTGGGCAAAAAATGCCTACAGGGCAAATAATGCCTACAAGGTCAACGTATACACAGCGGTGGATACGGATTACGTAAAATATAAGAATGCTGCTTGAAAAAAAGTCACTCCGGTGTTTTTTCTGGAGACGGTAATATTATGGATATTTAGACAGAATGTGAACACGGGCACACAGCTAGATAGCAGTTGGTTGAATAACACACTGGGCAAAAAATGCCTACAGGGCAAATAATGCCTACAAGGTCAACTTATACACTACTACAGCGAGGGATACGGATTACGTAAAATTTATTATGGCTGCTTGAAAAAAGTCACTCCGGTGTTTTTTCTGGAGACGGTAATATTATGGATATTTAGACAGAATGTGAACACGGGCACACAGCTAGATAGCAGTTGGTTGAATAACACACTGGGCAAAAAATGCCTACAGGGCAAATAATGCCTAAAAGGTCAACTTATACACTACTACAGCGATGGATACGGATTACGTAAAATTTATTATGGCTGCTTGAAAAAAGTCACTCCGGTGTTTTTTCTGGAGACGGTAATATTATGGATATTTAGACAGAATGTGAACACGGGCACACAGCTAGATAGCAGTTGGTTGAATAACACACTGGGCAAAAAATGCCTACAGGGCAAATAATGCCTAAAAGGTCAACTTATACACTACTACAGCGATGGATACGGATTACGTAAAATTTATTATGGCTGCTTGAAAAAAGTCACTCCGGTGTTTTTTCTGGAGACGGTAATATTATGGATATTTAGACAGAATGTGAACACGGGCACACAGCTAGATAGCAGTTGGTTGAATAACACACTGGGCAAAAAATGCCTACAGGGCAAATAATGCCTAAAAGGTCAACTTATACACTACTACAGCGGTAGTAAAATAAAAAAAAAGTTAAATAAAAAAAGAATGAATATTAAAAAAAAAAAATTAAAGTTGGTGCTGCTGAACTACTAGGAGCAGCAGATTAGCACACCAGTCCCACTCCCCAACACTGCTAGACTAATAGCACTGGGCTCTTATAGTAGTAGTAGTAGTAGTAGTAGTAGTAGTAGTAAAACAACAAAAAAATAAATAAAAGCAGTCCTTACAAGGACTATTGCTATTGCAGCAGTCAGCAGATGAGATCAGAAGCAGGACAGCTGCCCACTGCAGCTACATACAGAGCACTGCAGTAGAAGGTAGATTACTAGCCAGCAAAGCTACCTAAGCTTAAATGTCCCTCAAACCCCTGCAGACTTCTGTCCCTCCAATAACAGAGCAGTATCAAAACGATTACTAGCCAGCAAACTTTCAACTGTCCCTGAAATCACTAACAGGCAGCAGCTCTCTCCCTACACTATCTCTTCAGCACACACAGGCAGAGTGAAAAAAAGCTGCAGGGCTTCGGTTTTTATAGGGAAGGGGAGTGGTCCAAGGGAGAGCTTCCTGATTGGCTGCCATGTACCTGCTGGTCTGGGGTGAGAGGGCAAAAAAAAGCGCCAACAATGGCGAACCCAAAATGGCGAACGTCGCGCGACGTTCGCGAACTTCCGGCGAGCGCGAACACCCGATGTTCGCGCGAACAAGTTCGCCGGCGAACAGTTCGCGACATCTCTAGTAAAAAGAAGTATTGCAGGCAGGAAAGGAGCAAGGTCTGTGTGTGAGGTGGATAGCAGAGGGAACTCACAGCTCCTTTACCCCATCTAGTAACCAGTAAAACAAACTAGGAAGGCAGCAAGGAGAGAAAGCTCCCCCTTCCAAAGGAAAGCAGAGAACAAACTTACAGAACGGCAGGAGCTTTGATAGTGTCTGTGGGAGGAGGGGCTGCTAGTGCAGCTGTAGAGCAGGACGTAGGAAAGTGAAAGTAATTGCTTCCCTGCAAACCATGTGACCGCTCTCCTCACACGCATGGGCAGAGACGGGAGGGGGAGTGAACAGCTGGATTCTCATGTCGTAGTGCGACTTGGCTTTTCATTGCAGAGTGGCTGCCTCCAAGCACACGGGTAATGCTGTGCCTGCTGTTAGAGCAGCACAGGATGAATGTGTAATGAGCAGAAATGGAAGCCCCCATGACAAAATACAAACTAAAATAACTTATGCATGGATTTGTGGATTAACATTTTATTTGCCAGACAGTGTTTATGGATGTGTGTTTTTTATAAAAATGCAAAAAAAAATAATTTTTTAAAATGACGACAGATTCCCTTTAAGTAAATATTGCCCTTTTACATCTCTTGCCTTGAGCCACCATTTCGTGATGGTCTGTGTGCTGCCTCAGAGATCACCTGACCAGAAATACTTCAACTCTAACTGTAACAGGAAGAAGTGTGGAAGTGTGGATTTTGTTCCCACATTATTGGCACCCAATAGTTTTTTAATGTGTGATGATTAGTACACCCATGTTCATAGTACTACAGCAGTAATTGTACTATTATTGTAGCCTCCCTTTAGCTAAATAGACAAAGAGAATTTCCAAAAATACAGACATAGTACAGTAATCATTATGGCATTATCAGTATTCCATTAATTCATATATATGGATGTTTAAGAAAACAGCAGTTTAAAGGAAAGACTACAACTATATTCAAAACTGTTATTTTATGGCTTCACCCACCTAATCTTTAAAATAATCATAATTATCATTAAAAGAATTATGAATATACATTTCACAACATTGAGCAGTTTTTGTTTTACACTAAAATGTATAGAAAATGTACTATATATATATATCTATATATATATATATATATATATATATATATATATATATCATACAGAGATTTTCATTTCTTATCAGGCTTGTAGCTAAGTAAGACTGCCACAGAAAGTTATTTCCAAGTAGAGAGAAATTTACAGTGACTGTAATATTACTATGTAAATAATGTAAATAGTAGCTTTCTTAATACTTTGACAATAGTGAGAAATGAGCATACACCATTCTAATAATTATGGTGTGATAAGTTACCTTTATGCTTTCATAGTACTGTAATTGTAATGCCTATAAACAATACTAAACTGGAACAACTCCCACTCCAGTACAATTTTTCCACTTTTAAAGACCTTACCATCTTCTGCACTTTTTTCTGTAATCAAAGTTTTTATTTGTGCATGTATAAGTTTTATCTGTGCTTGTATATACATGCTTTTATAAAGTATTGTAGTCAGCAGTGTAACTAGTGTGCGACGGGCACCCCAGCGAACAAATTTCAGCAGCTCACTGAGTCCTCCCTCCCTGCTTGCAGTTCAGAAAGTGGCTGGGGAGGGGGGGAGTTACACCACTGATAGTACAAGAAAAGTTTCAAAAACATTTTCTCCTAAGCGGCCAGCTGGACTTCATGGTTCTCAGCAGTACTCACAGCAGAACTATCATACTTTGTCACTGGTAACTCAAGATATCTATATCACAGAGCATAAGTATCAAAGAATTAGGGATGCACTGAATCCACTATTTTGAGATTCTGCTGAATCTCAAATCCTTCATGAAAGATTTGGCCAAATACCAAATTGATTCTGAATCCTAATTTGCATAAACAAACAAGGGCTAGGAAGGGGAAAAGAAAACTGTGTGTGAAGTGGATGGTTAATTTTTTTTTACTTCCTTCTTTGTGTGACATCATTTTAGGATTTAAATTTGATTTGGCCAGGCACGAGGATTCGGCTGAATCCGAATCCTGCTGACAAAAAAAAGGCCCAATCCTGGCCAAATACCGAACTGAATCCCTGAATTTGCTGCATCCATATAAAGAATGTACTTCAAGATAAGTGTGTACAATGCATACATTTACCTCAATGGGATGTGATAAACTCCTTCAACAATTACATCAAGAAACATTAGCTGAATCAGAACAAACTAAGCAACATTAACATGGACTTGTGGAAAACAGATTATATACAACAAATCAAAGGATTTAGAAATAATGTTATAGCCATACCATTTATTTGCTGTTCATAGTATTGCTTATCTATTTAATGATATGTAATTTCATTCCATCTAGCACTGACATTGTGTATTTATGTTTCCATTATCTAGACTGAAAGGCAATAGATCTGCTCTTTTCAAAATGAAAACATTTGGAGCACAGTAAAAAAAATGCTTGCAAATGACCTGCATTAAGGCAGATCCAGATGAAAACATTTAAATAGAATTACCTGGAGAAGTTTCCACCTTGTATTCAAGTCTTCTAGTCTGCTAAAATGGTAAGGGGACAGCTGGATAACAGTCGAATCGAACTGACAGGCAAGATCATTGATTTGGTTTACATTGTTCTTAATTGGGGCAATTTCTGCTTTGAAAGTCTAAAAAAAAGAGAGAAATGCAATGCATTAGTGTATCTTTAGGAAACAAGGAATTATATATGTGTATGCTCTGAGGTCTTAGGTGAGTAAACAGACATTCATGTAGCAAGCTACTTCCTCTCTTCTTCCTCTGATGCCAAATGTAATTATCATGACATGTTAACTGTTTAGCAAATCTACTACTACCAATTACACTAGTATCATTTAATATAATATAACTTAAAGAAGTTTTCACTAGATTATGGTAAGCAAGCTGAAGAACATAGGCTAAAATGATTCTTATGTACCCAGGAGTAAGGCTTCACCATCTGGTTGGCAAAAACTGAACAATGCAAAGTACGTGTAGGCTAATGGCTACTCATTAACCTAACTAGCCTGGACCAAGACTCTCCCTGAGCCAAACACATTTATTACTAAACAGCAGATTCCACTCTATGTGAAGACGAATGCAGCTATATGACTGAACTACTCAGCAAGCAACCCCTTGTAGACAGCTATAGAATTGCACTCATAATGATAGCAGAGATGTGAGTGTGTTGAGTTCCCTTCACAGAATAATGAATAACTTAAAATGATATATGATAGTTTGACAGCAATGTTTAATGATAACATAACTATGCACCATGTGCCACTGCTTCTCTGTCATTACGCTGCATTAAATTAGAATGATCAGAGCTGCTTTTTAAATGCACCTTATGTATAGTGATGGGACTAATGCTGAGTCTGTTTCTTTCTGGTGGTCTTATCACTGAATTTGTAGGCTGTATAATGCTGAGAACTGTTCCTGATACCCTCTGTACTATGTGCTACTGACATGCAGGCCAAAACCCTAAATACTCTAATGCTAATTAGAAGCTTATATTGTGAAAACTGAATAGCAAACAATGCAGGAATGGATTGCAATTATGTGTTACAAGAAGTTTTATGATGTTGCACCGTGTCAGACATTGAAAAAATACAGAAAAGTAAAGTTTGGTGATACCTTTTATTGGCTAACTGAATAAGTAACAAACGCAAGCTTTCGGAGCACACAGGCCCTTTCGTCAGGCCAAGATATTAGATAATGATAATAATAATACATACAACTACATGGGGAAAGATAAGAATTCTGGTGGTTTTGTATCATCTTCAAAAAAAATGAATGGCAACAGCATGCACAAATGATGTGAACTGCCTATGGCATATAAAGCATTGCCTAATACTGCTTTGCTCTGCACTTTGAGTTAGTATGTACAAACAAACACTACTGTACTTTTATTCCTCTTAACAGCTTTTTCTTACAGATATATATATCCTCTGGTTTTGCTGTTTGACCTTCTGGAGTCTGGACAAGGAGCCTCCTTTCTAGGAGGATGGGCTAATGTCATATCATTTGGTGTGATTAACAGATAATCCAGAGGGGATGGAGAACATTGGACACAGTTAGGGTAAGTTACAGAGAGGCTCATCTTTTATACACTGTATATAAAGAATCATGGAACCTTGTAAAAAAAATGGCAATTATGTTCTGCAAATCAAGAACAAATGCTACTAGGATATGCAGTGCTGTACACTTTTACGATATTGAAAAATACACACAGGGAAGATAACATTATAATAAATAAGTATAACTATACAAAAAAATGAAGTGCCATGTGTGAGATGACACAGAGCCCATAGAGCTTACATTCTAAATGGGTGGATAATATACAAGTATGTACAAAATAGATGGGTAAA
The DNA here is from genome assembly GCA_038501925.1 of Xenopus petersii. Lineage (NCBI taxonomy): Eukaryota > Metazoa > Chordata > Amphibia > Anura > Pipidae > Xenopus > Xenopus petersii. The sequence continues at coordinate 100,981,846 of CM076675.1, read as the reverse complement.
GTACACATAGATTTGGGCAAATACCCCTTAAATTCCAAGACTGAATAGGTACTGCTTCAAAAGGTAGGATTTGGGTCTCTATTTGAAAGGGTTGAAGGGGTTTTTGCTACAGAAAAGCTCAGGGATAGATATGATGAGTTCTGCAAACCATTTAAGACTAAGAATTTGCAGTTTTACCTCACTGACACATTTTTCAAAACAATTTGTTATCAGTCACTGAATTTTGTCTTTGAAACTAATCACTATTGGTAAATGTTATCTTGATGTATATATCAGCAAAAACAGGACGCACAAACTTAGTTCTGTATGTTCCCTCAACAAAATGGATTTTACAGAATACAGCAATTACTGGAAAATTAATGATACAGTGCCAAGGTTTGAATCAGTTAGCAAATCAATTTCTTACTTCACTGCTAATTTGTATATTGTCTTACCAGCCAAATCAAATTTGGCTCTGGTGAAAAGTGCTCACTACCTTTATTTAAATAAAAAAAAAAACTGTTGATGGAGCTGTAAACTGACACGTTGGTAAAAATATATGGGAATGCTGCTGTTGCACTTTAATAAAGACAAAGTGGTATTTTCAAGCACAAGTCTATGATAGTCGGCTACATTTTATTTTGGAGTTCACAAAGCCTAAATTTGATAGAATTAGCCCATTTTTTGTTAAAGGCTTTTATTATACCCCCCCCCCCTCATAAATGCTAAATGGAATACTGGTCTTAAATCTGGTATTTTATTCAACTATTTAGGGAACAATAAAACCAGAAAAAGATTTATCTAGGTTTGCATAAAAAATGCATGTGCTGTCAGACTGCACCTGACATTGTGGTTAGCCACATATAAAATCAATAATAAACAGACGTTCAGAGCACAAGTCAGAACCCTGAGTGCTAATACATAAAGATAAATATATAAGAAGGTGCTGCTGTGAAACAAGAGGCAATAGATTAGGCAGACAACCTACTTCATTACAATTAACATAACTAAATATTCCCCACAATCTATACAAACTATGAAATGTTGACAGGGCTCATTTACAAAAAATAAGGACTGTACCCATTAAAATGGCCTATAAATAGAAGACAGGTCTACTTGTGCTGATCTATAGGAGTGGCGTGCATCAATTTTGCCTTACAATTACTTAGCACTAGTGATGAGTGAATCTGTCCTGTTTACTTAGATGACAAATTTGTGAAACTGCTTAAAAATTTGCAAAATTTGAAAAATGCATTAGAGTCAATAGGCAACACATTTTTTGTTTTTTTTTCTCACTCCAAATGCATTAAAGTCAATGGGTGTTTTTTTTTGTGGCGACTGTTTTGTCTCCGTGACTTTTTTTCTTGGTGACTTTTTTGTCTCGTCAAAAATATAGTCTTTTTTGTTGCGGCAGTTTCACAAAAAAAAAATTTGCAGATGGTGAAACATGGAATTCCACTGCAAATCCATGCCTAGTGAAAAAAATTGCTCATCACCACTTAGCACCTTAAGACAACAGTAAAATCTTGACTACTTGCTACCTATCCCAGAGAGTTATACAACTTTCTGCTTCTGTCCGCATGTAAACATGTTTAACATACCCTAATTGCTCATCTCAGCTTGGTCATGGTGCTACTGTAGGAAACATCTAAAGGGTTGGCTCGTCTGAACAATTAGCAACATATTGCAATTAGTGACCAGAACAGCCAAGGAAATGTGAATTCACAATCAAGTACACATCTTTTTTTATTGCTGCTAAGTTTATCAACTCTATAAAAATAATAACTTAGAATTCCTTATATATCACCTGCCATCATTACTGCAGTTTTGGGATGTATTGGATGTTTAGCACAAAGACAAAACATAACACCAATAAACCTGTTGCATTATCATCCCTACCCCTTACAGTATATTATGTAACTTATTCTGCCCTTCTGCAATGTGCATCATACCACAGTACTCATTGCGTTTTGCTCAATGCAGATGTAGTAGCTTTGGAAAAGAGACTCCTGGAGTATATGATGTGTTTCATATTGCTTCCCCAATTCCCATGCAACTATCATCTTCACTGTTCGTACAAACTAGATATTTTATCCAGGAGATGACTAGTTACACTATTCATTAGTTTGATGCCTTCTGGGATTTATAATGGAACATATGCACACACTTATCATAGACTGTCATTCACAGTTGCAGGAGTTGATCTGGCATTTTGGGAGTTGCAATTCAATGTCTACCATTAAATAACCAAAGGGGGAAGGTATACATTGTCTGACACTTTTTTTTATAAATGTTTTATGCATCACTTGCAGGTATGCTACATGTTGGAGAGCTCTCTGCGCCCAAGTCACATGCTTCTGGTTTGCCCATTAGTGCTGGTCTGCAGAAACATTTCTACATCCAATACCTTTATAACATTTGCATATTCATATTTAATTTAAAATAAATGATACTTGACTAATAACAAAATGTTAACAAACATTTAAACCTGAAGCCTATTTTAATTTCAGTTGAATACTATAAGATTCTGGTGAATGTATACTGTATATAAATACACCAAAATCGTATAAATGAATATGTATAAATGTGGTTAATATATCATTCTATATTTTATTAAATATACAGGTATGGGTTCTGTTATCCTGAAACTCATTATCCAGAAAGCTCCCATAGACTACATTTTATCCAAATAATCTATTTTTTTTTAAATCATTTCTTGTTTTCTCTGTAATAATAAAACAGTAACTTATATATGATCCAAACTAAGATATAATTAATCCTTGTTGAAAGCAGAACCAGCTAATTGGGTTTATTTAATGTATACATGATTTTCTTGTAGAACCAGTAGATTTTCTAGTAGAATTACAGGTCCCATACTTTACCTGTACCATTTGTGGGTATGGCTACGGATTCTGCTTTCTGCATAAGATTTCTGCTGTGACCCACATCAGTAATGAAGGCATAAATAACAACAAAATTCAGCAGGGTGAGCTGGTCCCATTCAACTCATATTGACAACATGTATATGTCAATACACATACCTATCCCTGAACCTCCTATTCAGGGAAGCTTATTTTTGGTATATGCAGGCAATCGTTATGAGATGACTGGAACCAGCTCAGCCTGGTTAAGGGCATTAAACTATCATATCGTATAAGTTGAACTTACAATTAAAGGAAAACTATACCCCTCACACAATGTAGGTCCCTATAAAAAGATTTTCCATAAAACAGCTCATATGTAAAACCCTGTTTCATGTAAATAAACCATTTTCATAATAACATACTTTTTTTAGTAGTATATGCCATTGGGTAATCATAAATAGAAAATTGGCATTTTAAAAAATAAGGGCCGCCCCCTGGGATCGTATGATTCACGGTGAACACAAACATACCAAACAAACCATACTTGTTAAGTCACATGAGCCAATTAACAGAGTTAGAGTTGAAGTATTTCTGGTCAGGTGATCTCTGAGGCAGCACACAGACCATCATGAAATGATGGTTCAAGGCAAGAGATGTAAAAGGGCAATATTTACTTAAATATATATTCCAGTTTGATAAGATTATTTAAAATGCCACTTAATTTGATATAAACTATCTGTTGCTCAAGTATACATTTTGGGGGTATAGTTTTCCTTTAAACATAATGTGTTGTGTATAGGGATGTAGCGAACTGTTCGCCTGCGAACTAGTTCGCGCGAACTTCGACCGTTCGCGTCCGCTGAATGTTTGCGAACGTTTGGGAACGTTCGCATTTTGAGTTCGCGTTCGATTCGAATAAAAATCATTCGACCATTCGACCATTCGATTCCTTCGACCGCTAAAAATCGAACGATTTCCATTCGATCGAACGATTGTAAGCATTCGATCGAATGATTTTCATTCAATCGAACGCTAAAAATCGTTCTAATCGTTCGATTCGAATGATTTTAGCATTCGATCGAATGAAAATCCTTCGATCGAATGATTAAAATCCTTCGATCGTTCGAATCGAACGATTTTAGCGGGTGTTCGAAGTTCGCGAACTGTCCGCGAACGTTCGCATTTTTTGCCGGTGTTCGCGAACGGCGTTCGCGAACACCAAATCTGCAGTTTGCTACATCCCTAGTTGTGTATATTTGATTAGGGCGATGATGAATTTTATATATATATATATATATATATATATATATATATTTTTTTTTTTTTAAATATATACCTATTTTTGCTAGTTGGACAAAGGATATGTGTTTGTGAGTTTACCACAAAATATCATAACCCATTTAACCTAATTATCCCATTTAACACAGAAAATTGTGTCACAGCATCCCATCTAAGGGTCTGGCCACAAGAGCAGATTTGGGGAGATTAGTTGCCCCAGTGACAAATCTCCTCTTCTTAGGGGCGACAACATCCCTGAAATGTTTCCTCGTGAGGCAACTTCAGAAACGAAGTGCTGCATGGGACTTCCCCCAGGCGATTTTCATTTTGGCCGGCGGAGGACAAGGGGAAGGCAGTTCAGGGAGATTGTTGACCCGAAGAAGAGTAGATTTGTCGCTGGGGTAATGAAAGCATTCACCATTGTGAACAATGGTGCTTTGGTATGTTAATGAAAAGGTTAAATGCATTAAATGAGTTAAGATAACAGTTTCTTCAGTTAATCCCGAGTCACGATGCATTTAACCCACAAATCCAAGTGGCTTCATCTGTAAATTTTATTCTATTTTACTTCTTGTCTTGTCTATTTCTTAGTTATTCTAGCTATCTGTGTAGATCAAATTGAGGTATAATCAATGTCTCTTATCTAAATCTCCAATTATTGCTTAAAAAACTTTCAGCCTGGGGAGACAAGAAATTGTCAATATATGCACTCATTCTCCACTTTTATTCATTTAAATCAATGCTGCAAAAAAGATGAAACAGTGATGTGCTGAGTTATATTAGTCAAGCAATTACGTTTTCGTTACTACAGTGACCTGTAGTAACACCTGCAGTTATCCCTTTTATGTTAATGAATTACATTTTTTTAATGAAATATTTCTCTTTAGGGTATTGGAATCTGTATAAGCTTTAATAAAAATGCATTTGTTTTTGATGTGATTTATTAATTAACAATAACTTCAGCATGGTTCAAACTATTTATTAAACTGGCTTTGCTTGTAAATGTGATGTAACAACTAAGCCCAATACCAATATTGCTTGACCAAAACACATCATTTTACAGCTTGCCATTTAGAACATTTTCTATTCAGATGGCTGATTTACAGTTTTTTTCTAGAACCCCCCCCCCCCATGTGCCTTAGAGTATATAAGGAGTAATTTCAACTGAAATAACATACAGTGGACATATTTTTTTAAAAGCCTCAAGTAATGTGTCCCTTTTAGCAATAACGCAAGAGCAACGCTGTTTAGCTTTGAGCACGTTATTGTGACTCTAAAGAAAGCCATTCATTTTTTCTGCACAAACATATCAATGAGGAACAAGGTCAAGTATTGCTGAGTTGTTAACAAAGGTGCTATGAATGATTAAAGTTTGTATTAATAGATGCATCTGCTATGTTTGTCTTCTTTCATATTTGACCCAAGTCAGGTGACCCTTTTGATGCAACTCACCGTGGGAACTCTGGTGGCATTCCAGGGTTCCCTGGCATCAATTGGTGCCCTTGCACACCATCCATCAGAAATACAGTAGAATTTCATACGCAAGTACCCTACTGATTTGCATTGATATGGCCTCTCCATTGCATCCATTTTAGAGCGTGGGCTGTGGGTGAGTTATCAACTGACTGGAGGCAACGAAATTAAAAGGCTATATTGTACAGCTATTTAAGTGGATGCAAATGAGGATCCTGCTATATACTGTATGGAACTTTGCTTTATTTAAAAGTTATTTTATGAGCCCTAAGAATTCATGATGGGTGCCTAATTCCTGCTGGGCCCATCTTAAATGGCCTGCTTGTCTATTCAAATTGTCCGTAAAGATTTATGTTAGTACATCATCAAAAGTGTAGAAAATTTTAGTAGATACAGTACAAATAACATGTTGGATTCCTAGCAAATTAGTTTAAATGATTAAGCCAAATATTTCATACGAAGGATCTGCTTTATGGCTCGTTCATATTTTGTTGTTTTGTTGTGACCTAGGACCTTATTATGCCACTTTGTGCAACATTAAAATCAACCTATTTAAAAATATCCAATAAAGCACCTTTTCAAGGTACTAAAATATTTTTGAGTCTTTTGTATAGTCCAAAATAGAACTGAGCTTTGCTTGCTAATTACTTCATTATTCCTGTTTTTTTGCCCAAGTTCGTTTTGACAAATTGATACCACAATTAATGAGCAAAATAAGCCAAGTTTATGCATCATTTAATAATATTCTATCTACTCTTCAGACTTTCAGTATATTCTTTTTCTGATGCTCCAGCTTTGCAAAAGCATCAATAAAAAAAATTGTACTTTATAGAAAATACAGTTGCTGGTGTCAGAGGACCATCTTTTTCTGCCAAATGTGCCCACTGACGTATTTGCCTAATCAATTTTTGTAGCAGATGCTAATTCCGAGCCAGTGAGCTGGGAAGAAACAAGATGCATTGCATGGATCCTCACACATCAGCAAACTCGCAATAAACTGTAATCACTGCAAAATCTTCCTGCTCACAATATACTCAAAATTGCTAAAGCAAATTATTTCCTATAGCAGTCGTACTGGGTTGTATTTACTTTATTCTAATTTTGCATTAATTAAAGATACATCAATTAACATTGTTATCAACAATTGTTAATCAACATTGTTATCTATAGGAATACAAAAAAATACTGTATGTACCATCCATTTTTATTTCCAGTTCTCACTGGTTTTCTACACTTAGGGGCAGATTTATCAAGGGTCGAATTTCGAAGTGAAAAAACTTTGAAATTCAACCATCGAATAGGTGTAGTACCATAGTGGAAGTCAAAGTTTTTTTGCGCTAAATTAAAATCGTTCGGTCGCATGATGAAATCCTTCAAATTGTTTGATTCGTATGATTTAATCGTGTGGTCGTACGGTCGTATGATTTTACAAAAAAACCTTCGACTTCTCAAAACTTAGCCAATGGCTCATATAGGTTATAGGAGGTTCCCCATAGGCTAATTCGCCTGGTTTAAGGTGGCAAAGTGTCGAATTTGAGGTTTTTTAAAGAGACAGCACTTTGATTTTCGAATGGTCAAATTTGTGAAGTATTTTCAATTTGAATCGAATTGTGGCCTATTCGATGGTCAAAGTCCCCTAAAATTACTTCAAAATTCAAAGTTTTTGAATTGGAAAATTCACTTTGACCCTTAGTAAATGGGCCCCTTAGTTATAGAAGAATAGGACATACTGGATTTCCAGGGTATCAAATTTGGAAAAAAAATTTGGGTATTATGGGAGATCCCTCACTGTCTTCCAATAAAAGTGAAGGCATGCCAATAGCTGCAGTTAAAAGCACTTGGAATTTTGCATTTTGCATTTCTACTCTTCAAAACAAAAAAGAAACAAATGGACCTCGACAAATAAATTATTTGTTTCTTATAATTTCAAATTCATATGACACTTTTTTTCCTTTATACTATGTTAATACTTTTAATAATTCCACCTGTTGTAAGTATCTTTGGAAACCTACCTTGATTTTCCCTATGTGATCCTGAAGTGAGTCAATCAACAAATCTCCAACTGGTTGCCAAGTCCCTTTCAAAGCCTCTGCTTGATGCAATTTATGGTCCAGCTCAACCATTGCCTCGTGGAGCTCCTGCAGTCTCTGAAGTGCCTCATCTAATTTTTTCTGCCAATCAGCAGAGTGCAGGTTCAGCTTGTCCCACTCAGTTGTCACATCATCAACTTGCTTTTGTAGAACTCTGCTAATATTCCTAAACTGTTCTTCTGTTTGTGCTTCTGCAATGTAATATATGCTTTTTAAAATATTTGTAAATGGCATTTGGCATTACAGCTTATTCTAGCATAACTGGGTTTAATATAATAAATAACTTCTTTAGCTGTAGCACAATTAGTGATGAAAGGCATTGCTCATAAAGTAATCCATGTATTAAATGCAATAATCTGTTTCAAATATACCCATTATTTAGATGTCTGAATCCCTGTTGAGGTATTCTTGTCATTCATTAAGGGGTGTTTTTTAAGCTTTTATGCAGGGCGTCATACAGACCATGCTGCTTGGTTCATTGTTAATTATTACTTGTGACACAATGGACACATAATGGATAAGCGGTAATCACAGCGTGGAACAATTCATATTTAAGGAGCTCAGAAAGTTTCTGAACATATGCTTGGAAATATTTCGAAATAGTGACATATTGCTACTAAGCACCTGGCAAGTACAGTATTGCACGTTTCTGCCTTTTCAGAAATCGTTGGTGTCAACAATTAATTATATTTGGTTGGCAGACTATCAGCAAGCTCAGCCTTCTAATACTTTTATAGTCAAATATATGGAGAGACTATGCATTTTCTGCAATTAAGCGTATTAGGAATACATTTTCAAATTAACATATAGGCAGAATTTACTAGGAGTAAGTGCTAATTGCTATTCTAAGGTGCTATTTCAATCTGCCTTCAAACTGGCACAATGAATACATAAACTTTTTTTTAAAATTTTGCACATATCCCTGTACATTTTTAGAAAACAAACTATGTATATTTATATGTAAGCCACTCTTAAATGTTTATTTATAACAATTCTTTGTTAATGAAGTTATTTAGAAAAACATTTTATGAATCATTTCTTAGGGTGAAGGGCAGGTGCAAAATGCAATAAAAGTGTCATTATATTTGGTCCATATTGCATCTGCTCCCTCCTCTGTGTTGCTTCATAGCATAAAGAAGCACATGCAGATCATTCAGGAGGTGTGAGGAATAAGACGGAGGGAATGTAAAACACTTCACAGCCTTGTAGTTGAAGATGAATGATTGCAAGCAATACTTCCAGGGCTATCTTTGCACCGTGTATTTAATTTCTGCACTTTGCACCGTGTATTTAACTTCTTGGGTGCAATTTTGTGTCTCTTAGCTCTTAGCACCCTATCAGTTGATGTGTGCAAATATAGAGTCAGAAAGAGACAAAGAAAAAGTAAGGTATTTCTTACTATTAGTAAAATGTAAATTAGCACAAAATAGAGCAAAACTGCTCACTATGGAGTATATACCAATGTTTGTATTTTTTCCACAATTTGCATTTTTGGGGGGATAAAAATCATTAATTTGAATAATGGTTTAAAAGCATGAACTTTCAATATTGATTAAGCAAAAAAAAAAACCACTAATGTAAAACTTTGCATTTGAAAGCTTGCAAGGTTATGTAGACGTTAATGGGAGCTGTCCTTGGCAAAATGCAAACTATTCATTCAATTTTGATGTTTTTATTTATTCATTTTTTATTGAGCTTGACGACCCATTAAAAATGAAGAATGAAATACAAATTTGAGATATTCTTTTTTTCCACTGTTTTATTTGATCTTGTTTTTTTATTTGGATTTTTTATTACATAAAATAACATGGCTGTTGATTATGAAATGAATATGCCACTAAGAAAACCCATTTTGCTTTTTCTTATGCATTTAAAATTAGTACTATTCTCCTTTTTAATTTTTTTGTGACCTTTGTATCTTGAGAATAATTCACCAATTACTCTTTACTATGGACCATTTACCTTTTGGTTCTTGGTGCATCCTCTCAAGGGTTTCAGAAGGTTGATCAGCTAAGAAAATTCTCACAGTATCAATAGCATTCATGACAACTGGCTCTTTTGCTTTTGTCTCCCTCTTGAAGGCCTGCACAATAAAACTCAACCAATTAATTCAAAGCATTCATTTCATCATACTGACTTCATAGTGATTGGACATTTGCATCAAATAATCTAATATTAACTATTTAATACATGCACATAGTTATGGAAAATTGAATGACTGAACAATCACAAAAGTACATAATATCTCTTTTTCATAATAAAAAGATAAATAATATTGTTTTATTTTATAAAAAAAAGTACATTTAACTATTAAACTATTAAAACATCCATTTTTCTTACAATTTAAAAATTCCAAAAGTTAAACAAAGCATGGACTATTGTTATGGTAATCAGTACCTGGGAATTTAACAGGATGTTTTTAACTTATAAATGTAATCTATTTGTTAGTATCTGGTAGTGTTAAGTCTAAAGCAGTTCAAGGTTGCAAAGATTTCCTCTATAAAAAGTTTCCTTTGGGTAGAGGTTGTCATGTAAACCCAGCTGATGACATTATCACTTTCAAATTGTTGCAAGCAGTCTTTATACTTGTTATTACTAATGGTAGGATCTCTCTTGAGTAGTTCTTATGTATAAGCATCACTGAGTAGTGTAGGTTTGGAGCAACAGTCTAAAGCTTAGCACCACAGTACATGTATTTTATCTGCTAACAGAAGGGTGATGGTTGGGTCCTTGCAAAGTGATGTCAAAGACTTCCTCTTTATATACAGTATATGTCTTGCTACATCCAGTTCAATTTGTCCTTTCATCAGATGTTCATTGGTTCATGATGATAATGTGGTGAACTTCTGTATTTGCCTCTCCTTGCTTTTGTCTGTTGGGATAGTTAAGCTTGCTCAGTGAATGCAATCACTCTTTTTAGGATCACAACTGGCAGTTCTGCTGTCAAACTCTGTTTTGGACAGTTTTTTAAGTTCTTTACCCTGGCAGTTTTACAAACATTTAAACCTCCAGCCATGTTGATAGAAAATCTAAAACCTGTCTAAAGTTCAGTGGAAATAAATAAACAAACTAGGCATTGCAGAAAATAAGTAAATTAAAATGGTTTCCTGCGTCGACAGTACATTTTTTTGTGCAATGCTGATTTAGGGGGCAAAGTTATCAAGAGTCGAATTTCGAAGTAGAAAAAGCTCTGAAATTCTACCATCGAATTGGAATACTTTGACTTTGAATATCGAAGTCGAAGTTTTTTTTACATCGAATTTGGCCATTTGCGGTCGAAGTAAAATCGTTCGATTGAACGATGAAATCCTTCGAATTTCATCCATCAATCGAAAATTTTTCTTTGACTTCAAAAAACTTAGAAAAATGCTCTAGAAGGCCCCATAGGCTAACATAGCACTTCGGCAGGTTTAATTTCGAAGTATTGAAATCAAAGTTTTTTTAAAGAGACAGTACTTTGATTATCGAATGGTCGAATATTCTATTTTACTTCGAATCAAAGTCAAAGTCATAGTATCCTATGCGATGGTCGAAGTATCCAAAAAATTACTTTGAATTTCGAATTGTTTACTTAGAAAATTCCCTCAAATTCACTTCGACCCTTGATAAATCTTCCCCTAGATGTTCTATTGGATGTTTTTGTATTATTATTATTATTCTGCAGTTAGGTAAAGAGATTATGCGGGATATTTATCAAGGGTCGAATTTCAAATTGAAAAAACTTCGAAATTCGAATTCAAAAAGACCAAGCAAAATTAAGTCAAAGTTTTTTTTGGTCGAATAGGTCAGTTTTCGTTCAAATAGGTCCGTATTCAGCTGAATTCGAATCGTACAAATTGAAGGAATAGCAAATTCAATTTGAAGTTTTCCCCCAAAAAAACCTTAGATTTTTCAAAGTCCACCAATTGACTCCAAATAGGTTGTAGGAGGTCCCCCTTAGGCTAAAACAGCAATTCGACTGGAACAAGGATGAAGCAGAGCACACTCCTTACTTCTAATGGTAGATAACCCGGTGCACAGAGTAGAGGGTGCGGCAATCCCCAAACGAATACTTCAGGTAAAGATACACTGGCACACAAGGTACATTGCAGTGCAGGGTGACCCCTTGCTTATTTATTTGTGCGGACGTGCGACATTTTCAGGGCAAGCCCCTTTCTCAAGCGCTTGAGAAAGGGGCTTCCCCCGAAACGTCGCACGTCCGCACAAATAAATAAGCAAGGGGTCACCCTGCACTGCAATGTACCTTGTGTGCCAGTGTATCTTTACCTAAAACAGCAATTCGGCAGGTTTTAGATGGCGAATGGTCAAAGTTGAATTTTTAAAGAGACAGTACATTTCGATATTAGATTTTTTTTTTAAAAAAAAAAAATCAAATTCGAATTTGAACTATTCCCTAGTCGAAGTACACAAAAAAATAGCTTGAAATTTTAATTTTTTTCATTCGAAAATTCACCTGGACCTTTGTTAAATCTGCCCCTATGTGTAATTCCCATCAGACCCTGCTACAGTGGAGTTTAAAATCCATTCCCCTATGACATTCACTAACCCTATGCTCAAATATATCATCCAATTAACTTGTCTGTAGAGAACTTTTTGAATCTTGTGCGGACCAGTGATTTAACATCACAAAATCCTCATTTGTTATTCTTTAGTTATTAAATGTTATTTCCATTTTGGTGCAATTGCTTCATTTAGAAAGATCTATAGTTAAAAGGTTCTTTTGAATCTTGGGATCACTTAAAACATCTATATGTGGGCCCTAAATGAGCTAGTCAATATACATTATTATAAGAAGAACAGAATGCCATTCTTGTATCTGCTCATATGACAAAACAAAAGACTCAAATAAAGTAGTTTGGTTGTTCATTTGTCAGCTCATATATTATGCATGTTCGATTTTTTCAGCAGGACACACAGGCTGTTGGAGAAGTTCAAGAATTCAATAAAATTAGCTTAGAATCGTTAGCTGTAAATTAGACATTCATTTAGGCTAATTCTGTTATCAATGGTGGTCTGTTCTCCTTTGACGCAGCTTGGCCTGATAAACTTATTGAATTGCCTGGGAGATGCAAAATGTCACCAAATGTCACTTTTAGACTTAAATGCAAGCAACACAATTTTAATATAAGGAAAAAAAATAATTAATTTAAAAAAGTGAAAAGTAAGCTAATAAATCTCCTGCAAGATCATATATTTTGTTCAAGGATGGAACAGTTACAGCCATTTATGATTATTCCTATCACTGTTTTCTGCAGTGTGCATTGGAACCTTCCATTTTTATACTTTGGCGTTTAAACTTGTAACCACTCTGCAGTTAAGACTAATACTTCTGTTCAGTGTACTGTGAAGCTGCTTCTCTGTGCCAGGGACACTCTTATCAACACTAAAATTAATGTAGGTAAGAGATTTTGGGGGTCATTTATAAAGTTCGCGCAGCGCATATTTTTCGCAAATGGTTGTATTGCGCATGTTTTTTGCTGAGCGCTAATATATTGCACTGCTCTGCCCGTCTTTCCGTTTTTTGCGAATTCGCAGTGTGAATACATTTTCGCGCAAATGAGACAGGAGTTTGCGGGAGCGCACCCAATGTGCGAGGTTGTTGTGCGCGAAAATAGCGTTAAATTCGCAGTTTGCAAAACTGTTTTGCGAATATTTTATCCGCCACCAAAGTTGTGGCGTAATTGAGTCGCAGAGTGTGCGCATAAAGATTCGCAATTTGCGAATTGTGACATATTTATAATGCCCCTTTAGACATTCGCATTGTGAATAAAAAATTTGCAATTCTGTATGCACCCTCTTATTCAGCTTTATAAATATAACCATGCGCAGGGCAAATATATTCACTTTGAGAACCAATCTGCCCTGCACGAACTTTATAAATGACCCCCACTGAGTCATACTAAAGTCTACTTACCAGCATATTAAGAAGAACGCAAATATAAACTAATAAAAGGAACAAACCTTTGAATAAAAGAGCTATCTTTATCAGCAAAAAAAAAAGAATAATAAAAAGAAGACTGATTTATAGATAGCAGTTTTCATGTTAACACATTTTTTTGCCCCCTTTGGCTCATTTAGCAGTTAGCAGTTAGCGGTGAAAAACTTGGCTGAATTTAGGGAAAACCTTACATATACTGTTGACCATGCAGGAATCCACTGCTGTCAGTGGGGTACAATTCTCAACATTAGTGATGGGCGAATTTATTCGCCAGGCGAGAATTTGCATGATTCGCCTATAACGAATAAATTCGCAAAACGCCCGCAAAAATTTGCTGGCGTCAAAAAAACAGACACTGGCGTCAAAAATGAGACGCCGACGCCGTTTCGAGTATTTTTTGCCGTTTTGCGAATTTCCCGGGAAATTTGCAAATTTTTCGCGAACGAAACAGTGCAAATTCGCCCATCACTACTCAACATTGCAGATCAACAAAACTTGGTCTAGTGATGGGCGAATTTATTCGCCAGGCGAGAATTTGCAACGAATTTTCCCGTTTTCGCCGCCTGCGAATAAATTTGCGAATTTGCAGCAAAAATACACGGGCGGAAATCTGCCGGCGTCGAAAACATTTTGATGCTGGTGTCAACGTTTTTTCAAAGCATATGACGCTTCTGACGCTGGCACCAATTTTTGTGATGGCAAATTTGCCGTTTCACTGTCAATTCGGTAAATTCATGGCAAAGAAAAACGGGACAAATTCGCCGATCACTACTCAGGTCCTATAGCTATCACACAAAAAAATAATATTCAATATATGTTTGAATAGGTGGCAGTGTCTGACCAAGTGAACCATTGCCCATTGGCATTTCATCACAATTTCAAGGGAAATGTTTTAGAAAAGATTAAGGATGCAGCTGAGTCATTAAGGTTATAATCATGAATATTTAAATCTTAGACACTGACAGGAACTTGACACCACAACCGTTTCTTTTGCTCAACCAATCCATAAACTAGTATAGACTATTGATTGACCTGGAGGCATATGTTGATGCTTTAAACTGTATTTACTTTTCTATTCCCAAATGACACTCAATGGACACTTGTTTATTGAAATGCTGCTACAAAATATTGTTTATAGATGCAGAAGCCTAATGTGGTTTTATAACAACATTATTAAAAGTAACAATATATATATATTGTATAAAATGTTAATTGTCTATCATGTTAATTCAGTTGGGAGCAGGTGTAACCTTGTCATGAAAGCATCTTTTAGACTCTGCAAAGAAGTGCTGCACATTTCCACAAATTATAGGCAATGTCACACATGAAATATTTATATTGTGCACACAACAATCATTCTTCCTCTTATGAATGTCCAATGATGCAAATGTGATAGGAGGGAGGAACTCACAGACCACAGAGACTTTTACCTTTTAAGTTTTTTATCTTAATTTGTAAGGCGAATTAGGGCTGGCACACTGGGCTTTATGCATGCATTAGTGCTATGCATCTAGCATTTTTCCAGCATGCAGATCATGAAAGAGTACAAATAAGGCATATTTCATGCTGCTTGGAGGAACTGAGGGGCTACTCAACCATCTATGTGCTACATGCTGTACAATATATGGAGCTTGCATAAAAGTACTATCACTCCAATACAGTGGATTCCATGGTCCAGGTTCATACTCCCTTAACATGCAAGGGGTTTAAACATTTCCTGTGTGCCTTACATTGCCCATATGATCTGTGTTTTATTAAGAAGGCCATGTATTTTTTTACAATAGACATTTTTATAAATTCCTCTAGTTAAAGTGCTGATCTGATCACCCAAATATACATCAAATTATGAATCGCCTGACTCGGCATCTATAGTAGTTGTTTAAGTAGTTGCTGAAGATAAACAGAGAGAAAAAAACATTTGTGTTCTTCCTATTTAAGATTATAATTTCTTTTATTATTTATTCTTCAATCCACAGATTTTTTTTAAATCAGTGGAGAGTGAGAAGTACATGAGCGATAAGGAGAAGTGTTTACAGTATTTGTCAATCTGATACAGTATAATGAAAATTCTGGCTTCCCGTGCTCAAGTTTCAACCTTGCTACCCCACTGAAAGCTGCTATAATGAAGTCTGTGCCTTGGCTCCTTGTCCAACTTTATAAGTTATCTACTTTACTCAGCAAAGGCCTATTCAACCATCTTCCTAGGGATGTGAGTGTACATTATTTGCATCCAGATTGGATTATGAGGCTAAGCTATTGCTGTTTGTTATTTTTCAAAAAAGTACCTGAAATTAGTACAGGTATGGGACCTTTTATCCAGAATGCTTGGAACCTGGAGTTTTCCATAATTTAGATCTTCTTACCTTACCTCAGTCTACTAACAAAATCCTTTGCTTCCAGTAGGGATGAATTACATCTTAGTTCGGATCAATTACAATGTACGACTATTATTAAAGAGAGAAATCAAATCATTTTAAAACATTTTAATTATTTGGATACAATTTAGTCTATGGGTGACACCATTCTGTAATTCAGAGCTTCTTGGATAACAGGTTTCCAGGTAATGGATCCCATACCAGTAGTGCTTTGTAGGCTGTTGAATAAGCCAATAGAAGGGATCTGACAGAATTCCTGGGATTTCCTTACAGATCTCTTCTTGCTTCTTATGAAGATGATGTCATTGTATTACATATATATTGGTCATGGTGCAGTGTTATGTCAAATCTCTTGAACTTGATGGATATATATATATATATATATATATATATATATATATATATATATATATATATATATATATTTAGCCTTAACAACTATCATGTTATGTTATATAATCAAATGAAAAGAGACGGTATATACGTTTTGTCTTTTTCCGGAACTGTATACAACTGTGTTCAAATACTGAAAATGTAGGGCAGCAAAGACCCTGAGGGATTAAAATGCCAACATGATCAGATGTTGGCAAAGCTTTTGGCATGAGGAGAGTGTGGATTTCAAAACCTGCTTTAAATCAAAATAAATTATCGTCTGACTTGTGGTACAATGTTTAAAGCATTCATGTATCATGGTGCCGCAAGGGTGAACGGTTGGTATACACTGAAATTCTGAGGCTTATGAGATGATGGTGAGAGCAGCTCTTTTGTTGATAAACTTTAATAGATGCTAATTATCAAAGTCTGACATCTTTATTCATACAAGCTTGTGCTATATAATTATATGCTGTTTTTATAATACTGTTGTAATATTTATTATAATAAAAACTCAGTGCTGTAACTTAGGCAACGGTGCACCATGTGGTTTCAATCTCAATGCTGACTTAAAAGGTACTAATGTTAAAATGTTTGACAGCATAGGTTGAACGTTCTTTTTTAATAACGCTATGATTCATACAAAGAGCAGTGTGATGATTTTTCTAGCAGATCCCATCACTCGTCATTAGATATACTCCTTGTTAATATTCCTCTCAATAAAATGATGTGGAGTACCATCAAAATATTTGACTTCTCTTTGAGAGAACATTTCTAATTTCCTTTTTATAAATGTTTATGGCAGGAAGCCCAATTTTTTTTTCATGTCAGCGAAGGAGGATAACGGTTTAGTGATATCACATCAATTCTGGCAGAATGTGGGGTTTGAACCATAAATATTTTCAGTACCAACTATACATGTTACTATTCATCTGTTGCTACTTTTCAAGAATTTAGGTTAGCTTTAAATAGAAATTATCATTTGCCAAGACAACGCATTGCTAGTTAATAACACACACAATGCAAATGCAAAAGTACAAAAATCAGATAAGAGGATATTTGTATTTCACAAGCATTTTTATGCATGAAACGTTGCCTTTAAATCACAAGGAATGGCAATCATTAATTATAAAAGCCACTGTATTTCTTTAAATCTAGAATTAATTATAATTTATAATTTTATGCCCCTGGAAATCCTAAACTCTCAGCATATCAAATTTTGTGCTGGACTAATCCAGGGTCAAAGACATCAATTTTATATTTAGTAGCAGCAGCAGCAATGATTTCTTTACTATGCTTTCCAATGATAAATATCTAACAATTACTAAGATCCATAATTGCTTCAGTTGTTTTCTTCATAAAAAGCCTAGTTGTGTTATTAGGGTGATCCTTTGTTATATATGTTCTCTGTGTATTATATGCCATCTGTTCTAAGCAATTCAGGCTTTCCACTATATTTTATTTATTATACAGTATAATGATAAAACCTCTGAAACATTTCATTCAAGATAGGGTCGGACTGGAGCATTGGGAGTCCACCAGGTGCCCCCTCTGGCAGTAACTGAGGGCCCCCTCCCAACTTCCAAACCAGAAGCTCTGGCCCCCTCTGAACTAGTCACACTTTAGGGGTAGAAGAACGGGGGAGCAGGTTTGGGCCAGTGGGGACCCATGAGGGCTGGGCCCAGTCCAACCCTGAATAGGGTGAAGACGCAGGATGAGAAAGAGTTGGATGGGAGAAGAGATAAGAAGAGAAGTTGATCTTATTAGACACAGTAAAATCAACCTACTCGATGAGTCTCAATTTGAGTCTGGACTTTGGGGACATCTCCTCCGATGGGTGCCTGCTGCTTGAGCTCCTCATTTTTCAGCTGTAGCCAAGCAAGAAGCTCTTGCAGGGAGTCATGCAGTCGTTTCCAGTGCTCTGTGCTTGCTTCTAAATGAGACCTGGAAGATATTGCACACCACATTATTGTCACAAGGCAAAATTCATGGCTGATGTAAAAACTCTCTTGATAAATAAAACTGTCACTTTTCTGCAAGAAATAATAGTAAATGTATTCTCTCATTCTTAATCAGCACTTGTTGCTGCTCAAATCTCTTTTTGCTATTACAATGTTGCAGCAATTTGAATAAATCCCATTAAGAGAAACATAAATTAAATAATCGTATAGGCTTCCAGTTTTCATTAGCAAAAGGTCCCTAGGTATAAATATTGATCCCAGTGCATTAACTTCTCAAGACTTGTTTATAAATGATACATTTCATTTAGCTGCTCTTTAGTCATGCTTGATTATTAGTAACTGGACTGCTTTCATTAAATCTATTTCTTTCACCATGCTTGTCTACACTCATAACCAAGTGGCTCCAACTTGGGAGGGGAAAATAATGTCAGCCTTTTGATGCTGTATAAAGTTCTCCTTTTACCCCCACTGATTTTGTTGTCTCCCCCAAAGTGTTAGTACTACTGGACAGTAAAGATAAGCCAAAAGTCCTTTTAAACATAGTTTGATACCAAAAATGTATTTCTCTGCAAAAAAATTCTCTTGCAGATCGACATTTTAGGCATTTATCATTTTTTTGTATAATATTCTCAGCTGAGTTTTTTGTATGAAAAATTGAGAGTACATGTATGGTATCCATTATCCAGAAAGCACCGAATTAAGGAAAGGCCATCTCCCATAGGGGCAAATTCACTAAGATTCGTAGTTGCGCCAGGCGTAACTTCGCCGCACTTTGCCACACTTCGCCAGGTGTAGTTTCGCCAGCGCTCCGCAAATTCACTAAAATCCAAAATTGCGCTCAGGGGTAGCGTCAGGTTGCGAAGTTGCGCTAGCGCTGATTCGCTAAGCGAAGCAGAGTTACGCTTGCGATGGTTAATTTGCATACAGCGCCAAATTCAAATTTCAATGGAGGAATACGTACAATCACTACAAATGCCTGGGAAACCTTCAAAACATCAAATAAAAACATTTTTTTTTTGCCGTACACATGTGCCCACTGTATAGTTAAGTTACCATGAGTTAAGACACTGCAAAATATTGGAACAAACAGCTTCAAAGCAGTATTTTCAAACTGCATGTGTTTTTTTATTATTAGCAGTGCAACACACTACATGTTTCGGGTGAAACCCTTTTTCAAGTGTATGTTAGGAAATGTAGGGGGGAAGGAGGGGAGCCCCAAAATTTTTTTCAGCCTATCACCCATAATATAGAAAAAACTCCAGCGTTTTTTGGAACTTAGAAAAAATGTGAACTTTTTTTGAAGCAATCCCTATCTACTCTATTGCGCTTTGCCTGGTCTGAGGTGGCGAAGGAAGTCTAGCGTAAAAGGTAGCGTTCAGTACAATGCGCGCGTTAGTGAATTTGCGTAGTTACGTCCGTTGCGCAAGGGAGCGAAGTAACACTAGCGAATTTACGCCATAGTTCGTTAGTGAATTTGCGAAGTATCGAAAATGACCAACGCTAGCGAATTGACGCTAGCGTTAGGCGCTTCGGCGCTTAGTGAATTTGCCCCATAAACTCCATTATAATCAAATAATCCAGATTTTTCAAATTGATTTCCTTTTTTCTCTGTAATACTAAAACAGTACCTTGTACCTGATCCAAACTCAGATATAAAGAACCCGTTTTGGAAGCAAAACTGACCTATTGGATTTATTTAATGTTTACATGATTTTCTAATAGACTTAAAGATCCAATGTCAAGAATTTTCAAGTTGCTTTTGACTTATTCCTCTTGCTTTTACCAATGGTTAATGCAGCACTATGCAAAATTGTGACCATAGATGATCAGATTTTACCCTTGTATCCGACGTACGATCAGCCGTCGCAATCTTCCGACCTGCCACTAACTTTTCAGATTAAGTAAAGGAGCAAAAGAACAAATCAGACGATATTCTGCCGCTGTGACAGCAATCATACGAAAGTTATGTCCGAGAAGTAGCAGTGACAGGTCACCCATTTATATTGTCAAATATGCAATACATACCGAGAAATTATCGTTAACTGACAGAAATCATTTAACCTATCTGATCCACTAAACGACCAATCTCCATGGTATGAAAAATGGCGGTATGATCCACACATGGTCCGAAAATCGTACGAAACTTCTTTATAAAGGCCTATATCTTTGTGTTTATGGACAGCTTTAGTCTTCTACATACTCATACATGTACCATGACAGAAGAAGATAACATGTGATCAGCTGCTGTCCTATACTTAAGGTGTCAGCAACATGTGTTACAAATTCACAATAAAAGTACACAAGAATCTGTGAAATGCAACTACAGTGAAAGCTAACAAAAATACACAAAAACACAAGTACATGGCAGATGTGCTAAAAAAAGAGAATATTTTGCTAAGTTCAGTACCATATTATAATTAAAGTTTTTTACATTTTTAAATATGAAGCAGATATCTGTTCTAAGATATGGATAATCTTGATGTAGTAGTCCACCTAGATTTTATTTTTGGCTGCCAGGTTCTATGACCACTACCTGAAATCTGCCAGAAGAGGAAGTTGGTAAGAACAGGGCTTTCTATAACATACTAAAAGTTAACTTAAATGTGAGTTCCCCTTTTACTCTTACTGCTTGGCTTGTTGGATATGTAGATGGCTGCTGTAATATAAAAAGTAGAAACACACCAAACAAATCAGAAAGGGTGAAGTTCATGGTGTGTTACAAACAAAAATGTACAATTATTTTCCTTTGTTCTCTGTTCCAAAGTTTCTATGACGGCTCAAGTGACATTCTTCCTAAATTCAGTTTTAATATTGCCTATCAACCTTTCATATTTCCTATTTCCAGGCCCAAAGGATGTGGTCTTATTTCAATGGAAGCATATTCAAATAGCAACAAAAATTGTATTGTGCAGATCATACAACACAAACAACACTCTAAGAGCTCAAGGGTTCCCAATGTGATCAGCATCAACATGCATAATGAAGTATTGCCTAAAGAATCCCACACACGTCATTCTGACACAAAAGACCAGAAATTACAAAATCCTTTAAATACGATGATAAAATGCGCACTCGCAGTTCCATGTGTTTTGCCTCACTGCACACAACTGCACTAAGCACATGATCTGAACTATGGAGGGAAAATACTGTATTTTGGATAAAAAAAATTTGCATTCACTATACACAGTGCATAATTATAAATGTAAAAGTATTAAACATATTAAAAAATACTTCCACACTCCAGTCAAAGGTTAACGAAGGCCTTTTTGATTTTTTGTTTATTTTGTGCCCCTGATGAAGACCCTTAAGGTCGAAACGCGTTGGGCTCATTATGATTTTGTTTTGTGAATTTTTTCTGTTAGATACTTTTTCTTTTTTGTAATAAATTAATTTTGGCTTTTTCAGATCGGGTGTGCTATCCATTCTTTGCAGTAGCTATTTTGCTATAACACTGACACACATCACAGAAAATAAAATGGTACTTTCACATTTCTCAGACACAAAGTTGTGTACAACATTACATGAAAACCAAGATTAAAAGTTACTGTATGTTGCATTCTATTTAGAGGAAATGTTACCACATTCCATTTAGGAATTCTATCTTTTGTATTAGCAATGTGTTTCAGTTCAGAGACTAAGAACTCTTGGGTTTTTACTTCCCCATTTCCCAGTTCGAACAAATGAATAGTGTGTGATCACACTGGGATTCTCTTTAACAATTTAGCGGCAGATCGATTAAAATGAAGATCAAAGTTGCTCCTAGTTTATGTGCTTTGTTATAGAAAAGAAAAAAAATTCTAACATTTATTGAAAAGAATAAATATTTCTCTTAACGATTCATTTACATATGGTTTGTTTCATAAAAACGAACTTACATGAATGCTTATTTTATGACACATTATAGAGAGCTTGTAAGGGCATTTACTGTTAAAAAAAATGTAGGTTTTTGAAAGAAGCTCTGGGAATACAGCTCAGTAAAATTTTATTGGGTCTTTTCTGGCTGGTTTTTAAGATACCATAAATGAAGCAGTTCTATTATGCGTGACAGAAAATGGTGAGGCCAGCATCCTGAAAAACAAGTAGGTACTTGAGAATACAACATGCTTAACAGTCCTAAATCATAGGAAATTGACCCAACTATAATTTTGAGAGAACATTATTTTTTTTTAATAGGAATTGTATTTTTATTTAATAGGAATGCAAAAGAAGCATAACTATCCCTTAGAGGCTCCTTCACGTATAATGACTGGATTCTATATCGGTTTATCTTGTGCCAATGGTTTCTCATAATTCATTTTAAACACATGCTTCTAACAAAACATTCTCACCTTTACAAATATTTTTGAAGCCTCATGGAAAATTGTATCTTCATATTCTATGGCTTCTCCTGCCTCAGGTGGCAACAGCCCCAGTATCAGCCCTGCATACAAGTCATACAAATGTACTGAGTTTGGCTACGGCAGACAACCTTAAACCAATATGATTTTTTTTTAATGCCCATGTTTGGTAATATGCTCAGATCAAAAACTGATATTATTTTATCATTTATCTTATTTGAGTTACATGTGCCAAATTTTAACTGACTCTGCATTCTACTCTTGCTTTGTGGTATAAGCTATTTTATTAATGGGGTCAATGTGCCATATAGTGAAGGTGTCACTGTCATTTTTTGTGATCACTGTGACAGGATCATTATGTTATATAGTACTAGAGGTACTGTGTGATACATTGCTGGGGACTGGGGCATTACATAGTTACATAGTTGCATAGTTAAATCGGGTTGAAAAAAGACAAAGTCCATCAATTTGAACCCCTTCAAATGAAACCCAGCATCCATATACTCACCCCTCCATCTATACTAACTATAGAGTTTATCACAATAGCCTTTGATATTATGTCTGTCCAATAAATCATCCTAGCCACTCTTTGCTGGGACCATGGTGTTTTGAAATGTTTTTCCTTATATATTTTGCTAGGAACTCTGCTTCATAAAACACACACACACACACACACACGCACACACACACACACACTTTGTCATGAAATTCTATAGCCACTGTATTATGAAATGCTCTAAGTTACCATTTCTCCATCTGTTTTAAGACACATCAACCACTGCCCTGAAGATCAAAAAATTGTATAAAAATCTTTGTAATCCTTTCCTCTGAATTTATTTATTTTCTCAAATTGTCATTACTTGGTTATTGTGAATTATTACCTGTGTTAAACTCATTATTTTGTAAGTGATTGCAGCTGTAAATATATTGGCAATATTATTTTGTATGCAAAAAGAAATTAAGCCATTATTTCTTTGAGTATTATTTTATATTCATATACCATGCCTGATGACACCATGCCATGACTAGCATTCAATTCAAAGAGTTAAAGCCCAGTGTTACCAGTGCTTGCTGCCTATTCCTAAGCTCACTCTGTCTATTTTTTGTGTACACAATGAGATTCCTGAACTTTTGCACTTGACTTTGGACTGGTTATGAATGCCCTTAAATGATGCCTGTCCTGACCTCTACCTGGACTTTGATCTCAAGCTCATTAAGTTACTTGGTACTTAATCATTTTGACTTCTGCCAGCCTTGCCTGCCTTGTTTAACTTGTAGTTGTAGTCTTAAGGGGACCTAGACCACTCTAGCCTTTACTTTTTTATTCTTATGGAAACTTTTTTGGTTTGCCATTGGTGATGCTGCTTTTCAGAGATGTGTGTTAATAATTTATCTGCAGTCTCCTGATCCAGCCAGTTGAACATGCATTGTATGTCTTGAGGGCAATAATCTGCATGTTACACCCTGTGACACAAGGTGGTAAAGTACAATAGAAAATACAGAATTCTCAACATAAAGGAGTAGCATGAAAATAGGATCGCCTGTGTTGGGTGTAGGGTTAGTTGTGGGGTGGGACTTTTACAGTTTGCAGCACAGCAATACTCAAGGACCATTCCAAGTGACAACAACAGTCAGTAATGTTGGTGATATTCAAGTGCCTTGAATATTGTTATTCCTAAAAAATGTATATTACAATTTTCCTCATAAGCTCGTCAACTTTGATTAAAGGGATTTTGTCATGGGAAACCCTGTTTTTCATTAAAATGCATCAGTTAATAGTGCTGCTCCAGCAGACTTCTTCACTGAAACCTATTTTTAAAAAAAGAAAAAAGATTTTTTTATATTTAAATTTGAAATCTGACATGGGGCTAGACATGATATCAGTTTCCCAGGTGCCCCCAGTCATGCGACTTGTGTTCTGATAAACTTCAGTTACTCTTTACTGCTACACTGCAAGCTGCTGTGATATCACCCCCTCCCTTTTCCTTCCAGTAGTCTATCAATTGAAAAATGGGAAGCTAACCAGATCACAGCTCCCTGACACAAGATAACAGCACCCAGATAGATATGAGAATAGCTCTTAATAGTATAATCACTGCAACTCCTTCAGTTACACTGAGTGGGAGAAACAATAGCGTATCTGAAAGCAATTCCATCAAGAAGTGCTGGCTCTCTCTGAAAGCACATGACCAGGCACATTGACCTGAGATGACTGCCTAAACACCAATATTACAGCTAAAACAATCCAGTTGAATATAATTTTATATGGTAGAGTAAATTATATGCCGTATAAACTAAGCAATTTATAAATAAAAACATAAAAATCCATGACAGAATCCCTTTCAGTATACTGTATATCTACCAGGTGTGAAAAAAGGATATCAGATTTCATATTTTTTACCTGATGTTAAGGGTTTTTTTCCTTAGCTCATTCCACCTAATATTCATGTTATCAAGTCTTCTCTGTAACAATACCCCATCATCTGATCCTTCCAAAGATCTGAGCATTTTCTGTCCATTCTCATCCAAGGAATGAAAAACCTCTGTGTGTCCATCAATTTCAGCTTGCAAGTTCTGTAAGACAGCAATGAAAGCAAACATCATTTTGAAATACTGTAGGAGAGGGCAGAAGCAAATATTTCAAGTCTTCTGAGAAATAAGGTCCAGTACCCTACAGAATCTACATCAGGATAGCAGTCAAATAACAAATACAGATGTTTCCAGAATCATTAGCTGAATTTATCTATAAAGAAGCAGTATAATTGCATTATATAATTAATTGTATTGTTTTGTGATATTATTCTGCAGGAACTGTGGATCAGTTATCTGTATAATACCGACTCTATTTTTGTGATATTTTGAGAGAGCGACTCTATTTTCATCACTGTTCATACAGGTCACAGAACTCCAATATGTCTTCTATAAGCATTTTCCATTGTAGTAACAGTATGTTTTATTTCTGGGGTGTTCTGTGAGAGCACATGTATTATCAATCTAGAAATTGCCTGTCTATGGGCTGCTATGGGCATTCTGTTTACAGCACACACACCCGGTAGTGCAACTATCTCTTTAAATCTGAAAAGCACTGATTACATTAGTATCAATAAAATATATAAAATAGTTGTTCTGCATGATCAATACAAATGAGAAAAGTTGTACTAAATTTCATTTGAGCATCACATAATAGTTATAGCATTTATGTATATTCATGTATAGTAACGTATGTGTGAAGGGCAGAATTTAGGCATACAAATAGATCTTGTGTATTAATCAGCATAGATAAAAATGTCAAATAATTACATGCAAAAAAAGGCAATAAATCCACTTAATTAATATCAAACATTTTACAATTCCATCTGTTGTGCTGTTTATTACAGTATCTCTTTTGTTTTGCCTCAAAAGTTATTTGCAGGATTATGATTATCTCAATGAAAGTAATTTCATACCCAATTAGTAATACCTCTGTGAGAAATCATTTACATTATGCTTTTAAAATTATATATATCGTTGAAGTTCATGCTAAAATCATTTTAAGAGCAAATTGGAATCCATATCAATAAGTTCCTACATATAACACAGAGTAGCATTGTTTTAGAGCAAGTCGAGTTATTTGTTAAAGAATACACAAACACAATGAAACTGGTTAGAAAGATTAAAGTCTAAATGTCTTTTACAGTTCTGACCTTTACTTTATATTTCTTCCTGTGCAACATTGCTTTGAGGTTTGTATCATCAGTTGTTATGGATGACACTTGCCAGATAATCAACTCACTGCTGAAGCAAAGCTAAAATCCCAAACCATTTTAACTTCGCCCTCTCAAAACCACTAGATTTAAAGAGAAAAAAAATTCTGAAAACAAACAGCCACTTTGTATTGTAGCAATGCACTGGTCACCTCCCTGTTGTAGGGTGAGCTCAGTATAGAGTACATTTTGTAAAGGCACCATTAATTCTTTAACCATTTGCTAAATGACAGTAAAAAGTGGTGATCATGCTGGGTATTGTTTATTTCTGGATTGCAAGCTTCGACATAGGCTAATGAGTTAACATTGCAAGATATAACAAGAACATAGCTGTATTTCAATCCTCCCCTGTGAAGTACATGTGCCAATTTCTGCCAAGGGACATTTTTTCACAGGCTGACTGGCATTCCTCTCTGCCTACATTCTGAATAGGATCTTTGTGCATTTGAAGTTGTATGCTTCTATTTGGGAGCTGTATTTTCCATGCCTTTTTGTTTTGCTGGCATACATTTGCAGATTAAATGTGATAAAGCATGTATCAGTTTTCATGCAGTTCTGATTATTTATAATTGTAATCCCTAGAGTTTGCCCTATATTAACCATTTCCCTGCTGCATAATTACATGGCTCTGGGAATAACTCATTACCAGGCAAACCACTTTTCCTACTGACTTCTATATAACCCCAAAACATAATTCTTCATTATCTGCAGGCTGTTAACTCCTTTGCAAACAATGCATGCTTTTTATGTGGTTATAAAGCGTTAAAACAGCTTTTTTTGTTCTTGTTTATAGGTATCTGCAGCTTAAACAATGTGTTAAGCATTGCAGTGGGGGTCCTAAATAGTGGCCCTTGCATGTGCAAAGGTAGTAGACCATCATTGTCAACCAGACTGAGATTTGATGAATGCTCATGAACTGCCACTGATACCCACATATCAGAGTCTGACCATGTTTGAACAAACTGAATATGTAATTTTGTAGTATATACAGTATATATAAAACTTCTTGTGTTGCCCTGAAGCTTTTGTAGAGGAAAAAGTCTATGATATCCTATTGGGACCCAGACAAAGGGTAGTAGGAATTTCTCACCTATCAGTGCAGAGTAGTTGAGCTCATTGGTACCATCTTCTGGATCTTCGGATTTCTTTGGATAGTCTTCTGCAATTTTTGCAACTTTTGGTGCATGCATAGTTGGTACGAACCAAAAGACTCTCTGGTACTCCAACTGCGCATGCACCAATACAGCGCTCTATTACAGATGAAGACTGGCGATACAGAAGATGGCGCCCACAAGCTCCACTGCACTTACTTAGCACTGATAGGTGAGAAATATTTTAGGGACATTTTCAGGGCTATTGAAGTATGAGGAGGGGAAACACGGAGGGGGGGACTATCTATGTTAGTAGGGGGGTCTTTTCTTAATTGGGGGTTGAGTTATCCATTAAAAGAAGTGGTTATGTTATTGGCCAGAGAGGGCTCATTCCTTCATCTTTCTGCCCACCAAAGGCCTAAATTAAGCTTTCCAGCTTAAGGGGTAGATTTACTAAAGTCACCAGTAACCGCTTCACACCCATCATTATACTTCACCAGGCGCAACTGTGATCAGACTATACTAATTTACTAAAGGCTGAGGCGTTTTGTTGTGGGCGCCGAATGCTGGCGACTTTTCGCCAGGGTTACTTTGGCAATGCGAGCATTTGAAGATGCGCTATCATTCATTTCTGCCTAGTGAAACTTCACTAGGGATCTTGCTCTCAGGTCAATTTGTATAGGGCAGGAAATTTAAAGTTTTATGGCCATCGTTTTGTTAAATGTTGGTGCATATATTTACACTTTTTAAAACACATTCCAGAGAACCTTAATAAAGACAATTGAGTTTTTTTAACACCCTACACATGTGCCCACTGTAAAATTAATGTTCCATATGTTTGCAAATGTATGGGGAAAACCGGTTACCCAAAAAAAGTTAAAAAAAAAGGCTGAAAAAAGGATAAGACACCAGCGTTTTTTGGACTTGCATTTTCGCTCACAGACTGAGGAAGATCTAGCTACTTTAATGCACTTCGCCTGGTCTGCGGTGGTGAAGACAACTCTGGCGAAAGAGGTAACGTTCAGTAAAATCCGCACTTTAGTGCATTTGTGGAGTAACGACCGTTCACAAGAGCAAAAAGTACATGATATATAAACACTATATTGCTTTAATATTTTGTATCCAGTACATGGACGTGATAAAAGTTCAATTAGAATTTCAATTTATTCAATTTTTAAAGTAACAAAGGTTTTAAGCTTCTGGTATGGCGTCGTTTCCAGGCAGAATAAATTCAATGAGTGTACTTTTATGGGCGGTATTTTAAATGGGTCTGTTGGTTCTTTTAACTGACTGCAAGGTTAACAAAAACATCTGCCCAATGTTTATAAAGAACTGTGTGCCCAGTACACTTTCTCTTTTATTTGACAGAAAAGTGAAAAGGTTTTGGATGAAAAATATTCCACCTTGTGTAAACTCATAACAAATGATCTAGGGGGGAAAGGTGCTATACTATGCCTCATATAAATGTTATTTTTTTATATTGAGGCACAATATTCTTTCAAGGCAAGTACATATACTTAAAGCTACTTTTCAGTATATTTGCTGTTACTTTACAATAGTGTTGGGACACCAGGGGCCCACCCAAAAACCTTTGACTAAGGGCCCACCAAAAAACCTTAGATCAGTGGCCCACCCTTAGTACTATTATTCTTCCTCTCCTCACTCAAGCTTGAGTCTCCTAGTCTCTTTAGTTTACATACTATAAACTATTTAGCCTCTTTTTCTCATAGAAATAGGGAATGGTCATGAAATAGACCAAATGTTTAGCAGCATGAGGGCCCACTTACACCTGGGCCTATCCGGTGGCAGGTGGATAGGGGGAATTTTCAAGCTATAGAGGAAGCTTGTCCTGGCACCCCTTTTCCCCGAGCCCCCCTCAACTGTGGGATCTGCTTCTCCTATAATTACGGCACTGATTTGTCAGTAGGAAACACTCTGTTATTGTATTGCTGCTTTTATTGCCTCAGTGCCTATTGTACAAAGAAAGTACCTTTCTTTTTCATCAAACCTTCTGTTCATGGTTAAGAAACATTGGTGCCCATTTCTTTTTATTCTGTCACAGTACCTAAAGTTAGAGTTCAGCAACAACGCCTTTTATCCAGACTTGTCAGCAAGGGCTCTACTGAGAGAGAGTGACAGTGTAACAATGCTCTACTGTTCAGCAGTTGTAGTTTTGAATAGAAATCATTTAATCCCCCTCTTCTACCTGTTATACTAACTTTTTTATTTATCAACTGCAAAATGGATGCAGTTAATAATATAATGCTATCTGTTCTTTGCCGACCTATTAAAATCGTCACAAAGCTTGAGGCAGAAAAGAGCTACAAACGGGATATGAATCTACTTGAAGAACAATCACCATTTTTGAAAAGGACAGGAGGTGTAATGAGAGCTTATGCACTTATTGCCAGATAGTAAATTGTTAGCTTCACAAATTATTATGGAAGAACAAATTTCTATGCAGTCGCAATCGATGTGCTTGCACTTTGACTTTAAATCACATTTCTGCTGTCAGAATTGATGGAATCAAATAAAACTGCATTAACCCATCTGTTTATAAGAAAAAAAAGCTTCTGTGAAATGTGATAGAGATTACAGTTAGGGGCAGATTTATTAAGGGTCGAATTGAAAATTCTAATTTTCTAATCTTTTTTTATGGTTAAAACTGTTAAATTCGACTAGGGAATTATCCAAACTCGATTTGAGTTTTTTTAAAAAATTAAAATTAGATTTTCGAGATTTATCATACTCTGGCCCTTTAAGAATTCAAATTCGACTATTTGCCACCTAAATATTGTCAAATTACTGTTTAGACAATGGCAGAGATCCAGGGATCAATTTGGAGATGTTTGCACCCTTCCTAACATTCAAGTTTTTTTCGAAGAAAAAAAAAATTGATTTGAGTTTTCAGGGCGTTTAAATTCTTCTGAGTTTTAATAAATAGATTTTATTAATAAATTTCGCCAGGTCGAATTTAATGGAGTTTAAGAAAACTCAATTCAAAATTTGACCCATGTGCAATTTAGTGATACAGAATAGTGATGGGAGAATTCTCTGTCTGAGTAATTTTGACGTGCAACAATTTTTCTGGCGCGGTGGATTTTTCACTGCCAAATTTTTGCTGCAGTTTCACAAATTTCTTCTCCAGCAGCAAAACACGGATATTCACCTCAAATTCACGCCTGGCAAATTTATTCGCCCATCACTAATTCAGAATACATACACATACAGTATTTGTAATACAGGCTTGCTCCTAGGAAGCTGTGTTATCATGTCATGTTAACGAAAGTTAGGTTTCAAGATCATGTGAACTTGCAGTCAGTGTACATAAGCAATGTGCATTTACTAGATGTAGCCTTGATTTTTCAAGTGATCTGCCAAACGTCAACTAAATGAGAAGGTATTGTGGCTCTCTAGAGTTGGTTTAATGATCGTTAGGATTAAACAATGGCACAGTAGCTCAGTGATTAGCACATCTGCCGTACAGCACTCAAGTCTGACCTGGGCATCTGCAAGAAGTCTGTATGTTCTCCCAGGGTCTGTGATGGTCCTCTTAAATGCCATATACATACACACACAGGCAGATTAACTGGCTCCTGATGAAACCTAGTGTGAGACTGTGACTGGCTATCTAGATTGTAAGGCCTGATGGTGCAGGTTCCAAATGATGACCTATGACCCAGCTCATCAGGCCATCTTGTTCCAGAACTGATTTAAAGATTCCATTACAGAGAACTAGTACTTTAAGCATCTCATTAATTCATGGCATTTATGTTCATGCAATGCTCATCTTCCCTGAGCTTAATGATTTATTTTGGTATTAGAGCTAAACTCTAACAACCCATGGCACAGGATGAATGTCAACTGCTTAAAGGATTAAACACAGTCTGATGAATTGACACACTAATCAAAGGACCAAATGCCCTGATAAATGTTCCAATATATTACAACACTTTCCTGCAATATGGGTGCTCCTGTTGGGTGCTCAGTAGTTTAAACGTATCATATTTCTAAGAATTAATCTGCAAACATGATATAATCACAATTAAACCACTTTTCAGCTCACACAAAAGTTATTGTGCATAGGTCTGCTGTAGCTTTCAGGTATGATTGCACCAGCATTCTCAATCTAGAAGGAGAATGCTCTGCTGAAGTGATTATGTGCTTAGGTTATCGTTTTTATCATACTTTATATCTGTTTCTTGCTTTTCTGAAAAATTAACTATAACTCTCCAAAGTAGCCCATTTTTTTGCATAAAGAAAACCATTAGTTGTAAGCATTTGGATTTTGCTACATTAAAATCTAGATGGATAACAGAGGGAAATCTTGAGGGATATCAGAATTATATTAGATGAAGTTGTAAATTCAATCTGTTAATTGTGTTCTGCGATTCTTTGTGGCCAAATTTATAGCTATGAATGAACACCTTAAAGGGGAACTCCGGCTTCCAAACCACAATTTGATGAAGAAGCTCACATAACATCGAAACCCCTAAAATACCCATCACAGTTACCCGTTTCTTCAAAAAGTATGAATAAGTGCTGAAATCCAGCTGTGTAACAGTTCTTCATTTGAAATCCTGGCAGGGAAGGTGGGACTAAAACATTGATGTTCCAAATTGTAACAACTTCTCCACAGTTTACAGACAGAATGCAGGAACTACAGAACCCACAATGCATTGCACTGTGATGTTCCTTTTCTTATTGAGATCATGTGTGCAGGGAATTTTGGGGTTTGGAGGATGCAGTCTAAGGACAGCTGGCTGTTGATACAAAGTAACAGTAGTCAGGCAGCTCAGCAAAGTAGTCAGAAAGATCAGCAGGAGAGCAGGGTCTAGGCTTAGAGAAAAAAAATCATGAAAAGTCTGCATATTTTTTTAATTGATGTATATTGCAAAGTAGCTTGAAATTATGTTTACTTTTCAAAAAGCTTAAAGGACCAGTAACGAAAATTTTTTTTTGGAAAATTCGTTACTATACAACGCAAAAAAACCAAACACCAACACAAATTCAATTTTAAAATAGCAAAGCCTTTATTAAAAAATAACTTACAGAAAGTCCACTTCCTGTCCTCTTCAGAAACGGCGAAAAGGCGACCATCCATCCTGCAGCAATCGATTTCTCCTCCCTTGCTTTTCTAGTGACAGCATGCGACTTCTTCTCCTCCCAGCAGATTCTCACGTATGGATGCCCCTGAGCAGACAGCCATGCTCCTGCACAACAGACACCCTTTCTTGCAAAGAAGGTGACACAGCAAACCCACGGAAGCCCAGCACACCACCACAGCCAGGGTGACTTATTTATTCATCGAGAATCTGCTGGGCCCCTAATCAAGGAGGAGAAGAAGCCGCATGCTGTCACTAGAAAAACTAGGGAGGAGAAATCGATTGCTGCAGGATGGATGGTCGCTTTTTCGCAGTTTCTGAAGAGGACAGGAGGTGGACTTTCTGTAAGTTATTTTTTAATAAAGGCTTTGCTATTTTAAAATTGAATTTGTGTTGGTGTTTTTTATTTGTTGAATAGTAACGAATTTTCAAAAAAAAAAATTTGATGTTACTGGTCCTTTATATTATGTTAAGTTATGTTTTTGTCGAGTTCTCCTTTAACATTTTTAATCAATAGTCACATTCTATGGAAATACAAGTGAACTTTCCAAAGGCATATCAAGCAAACTCTAGCACTCTCCCACCCTGCTAAAAAAAATCTTTGGAGGGGCCTAGCACACACTCGCACCAAATCCCACCCTTGTAATGTGGCAGTTGCCTGGTCACACGGTAATGGAAGTATATTGGGTAGGGGGGGATTTTTAGAGGAAGATGCACCCCGCAGTCTGGGCCCCCTTTTTCGCTCACCTCCCCATGACCATTGGGGCTGTTTCTTCTATAGTTATGCCACTGTAAGTTTCATTTTCATTTATATTAACCACCATAGACAAAATGTTATCAAGGGCTGATTGCTGTATTTTTGTGCTGAGTGGATGGTTGTTCACTGTGGTGAAGGTTCACTTTAAAATGGCCACTAAGATGGCTTTTTTGGTAAAAAAAAAAAACATTATCTAATTAAATTGGGTGCTGTAAGATGATGGTAATGTGCAGGAAATTTCCTCGGATGGGTGAAGTAATGTAAGTAGAGAAAACAACTAGTAAAAAGGTCATTGGGTGTGCTGTATTATTATACAATAAATAAGAATCGTAGAATTGATATATAGCTATGAAGATTTTCATTCATCCAGGTCATAGTATATCTAGTATAGGTCAATCTAAAAACAACTGGACTTGCTGAGTAATCAATGAAGACGTTTCACTACTCATCCGAGCAGCTTCTTCAGTTCAACTGACTGGTGTGGGAAATTCTTGGCATATAAACTCTTCCACTAATCCATTTACAATGGCACATTGTAACTCTTCAAAGAGGTGACAACTGAAGAAACTCACAGAGGTGTTGATTCTGTGTAGTTGTGATAGGATTATCACAACTACACAGAATCAACACCTCTGTGAGTTTCTCCAGTTGTCACCTCTTTGAAGAGTTACAATGTGCCATTGTAAATGGATTAGTGGAAGAGTTTATATGCCAAGAACTTCCCACACCAGTCAGTTGAACTGAAGAAGCTGCTCGGATGAGTAGTGAAACGTCTTCATTGATTACTCAGCAAGTACAGTTGTTTTTAGATTGACCTATACTAGATATACTATGACCTGGATGAATGAAAATCTTCATAGTCATATTGCCATTCATTTTGGAGAGAATACTCTAAAACTGGTTCGGGAATATGAAAGAACAGCAAGAAAAGTGGCAGACTATCGAAACCATCTACGCTTTAATCTCAGATGCCGACATCAGGGTCTCACCCCTTGTAGCCTGCGCCTGGGTTCCACAGAAAAAAGTCACAGAGCCAACAAGATTTTACAAAAAGCCCAAAAACATCTACTAAATGAACGAGTCAGACAGATCAATTTTACCATTGATGCCCTTAAGCAGAAAGTAGAACATCTAAAATGTATTCTGGCAAAAGAACTGCCTGATGGAACTCTGGAAAGGGTGGTTGTGTTCGTTGAACATGCACAGATTGCCCAACACATTAAGAGTAAGGAGCGACAAATAAGCAAATTCACCACATTACTGTCACGAAGCAGCAGTTGGAAAAGGACTGAAGAACTAACCTGGAGGCAGAAAGATGAGACACCAAAGAACACCAAAGACACTTGGGTTAGGAACCTATCAGATAGGGTACTAACCCAGCCTGAAAAGGATGTGTTAGCCAAGGGGTTAAACTATGCAGTGACACCACAACACATACCAGTAGTTGAACTCATCACAGCCACAGAGTTTGCTATCAAAAATAATAACTTGCAAAATGAAGAAGCAGAACAACTCCGGCTAAAAGTGTCAGCTGCTTTGTCAAGTGCCAGAACACCTCCCTCTAACCTTACTACAGAAGAGAGGAGAGCACTCAGCTCTCTGAGTAAGGACCCAAACATCACTATCCTGCCAGCAGATAAAGGGAGATGCACAGTTGTGCTCAACACAACTGACTATGACTGCAAGATAACCACTCTGCTCAGTGATAGCAATACATACGAACCCTTAGGGAAAGACCCAACCAGTGGTTACAAGAAAAAGGTAATTGGTTGCCTACAACAACTTGAAAAGGAGAAAGCCATTGATCGAATTTTATACCACCGTCTGTATCCCAGGGAAGCCACACCATGCTTATACGGACTCCCCAAGATACACAAGGAAGGAGCCCCACTAAGACCCATTGTCAGCAGCATAAATTCAGTGACATACAGCATTGCAAAATTCTTGGCTAACATCTTAGCCCCGTTGGTAGGCAATACAGTGCATCATATCCAGAATGCCAAAGAGTTTGTAACCAAGATTCACTGCATTACACTAGAGGCAGAAGAAACAATGGTATCATATGATGTCACTTCTTTGTTCACATGTATACCTACTACAGAGGCGATTGAGACTGTAAGAAATCGACTGCAACATGATAACACCCTCAGCAGCAGAACGAAGCTCAGTCCCAACCAAGTTTGTTTGTTGCTAGATTTGTGCCTTAACACCACATACTTCAAGTACAAGAACCTTTTTTATAGACAGAAACATGGCTGTGCAATGGGTTCTCCAGTCTCTCCCATTGTAGCAAACTTGTACATGCAGGAAGTGGAAAGGAGGGCCTTACTTACTTTCCAGGGAACTACACCGACCCACTGGTTCAGGTATGTGGATGATACTTGGGTTAAAATCAGAACCAATGAAGTGGTGGCCTTCACAGAACACATTAACTCAGTGGACAATAACATCAAGTTCACAAGGGAAGATGTCCATGAGAACAAACTTGCTTTTTTGGACTGTTTGATATGTATCCAAGAGGGGGGTAACTTGAAGACGGAAGTATACAGGAAACCCACTCATACGGATCAATATCTGTTGTTTGATTCCCACCATCCACTGGAACACAAACTGGGTGTCATTCGAACCCTGCACCATCGGGCGGAATGTGTGGCAACTGATACAGAGTCCAAAGACAAAGAGCAAAAACATCTCAGAGGAGCTTTGAAAGCGTGTGGCTACCCAGACTGGGCCTTTGTCAAAACAGCAGCAACCAAGCCCAA
This sequence comes from Xenopus petersii, assembly GCA_038501925.1. Taxonomy (NCBI): domain Eukaryota; kingdom Metazoa; phylum Chordata; class Amphibia; order Anura; family Pipidae; genus Xenopus; species Xenopus petersii. Next base: position 100,945,721 of record CM076675.1, on the reverse strand, counting down.
GAGGAACACCAATAGAAATAACCGCCCGGAGACACATAGTAGGCGAAACATAGTCATCCCATATGTAGCTGGAGTGTCAGAGAAACTCAGGAGGATTTTCAACAAACACCATGTCCCTGTGTTTTTTCAAACCTAGCAACACACTGAGACAAAAACTGGTACACCCAAAGGATCAAACACCAAAAGAAAAACAAAGCAATGTGGTATACGGAGTCCAGTGTAGCGAGGATTGCACAGATCTATACATCGGGGAGACAAAACAACTGCTCTCCAAACGAATGGCTCAGCACAGGAGGGAGAACTCTACAGGGCAAAACTCAGCTGTCTTTCTACACTTAAAAGACAAGGGACACTCCTTTGAAGACAGCAAGGTCCAAATCTTGGATAAAGAAGACCGCTGGTTTGAACGAGGCGTGAAAGAGGCGATTCATGTCAAGGTGGAGAGACCATCTCTGAACAGAGGTGGGGGCCTTCGACACCACCTGTCTGCTACATACAATGCTGTTCTAACATCTGTACCCCGGCGGATTCAGAACACTTCACACATCCATTCATGCAACTCTCACAAGTAACACCTGAATCTAGGAGTTGCATGACACATTGGATAATCCTATCACAACTACACAGAATCAACACCTCTGTGAGTTTCTTCAGTTGTCACCTCTTTGAAGAGTTACAATGTGCCATTGTAAATGGATTAGTGGAAGAGTTTATATGCCAAGAACTTCCCACACCAGTCAGTTGAACTGAAGAAGCTGCTCGGATGAGTAGTGAAACGTCTTCATTGATTACTCAGCAAGTCCAGTTGTTTTTAGATTGACCTATACTAGATAAATTGATATATAGGTTTCCCTTAATGTAATAACCCATACACATGAAACAGGAAGTTAGCTTTTCAGTTCCTTCCAGAAGACTAGGAGCACAAAAGCATCCCTTCCTTCTATAGGTTGCTGAGTTGTCCCATGTCACAGTTGGCACGGGGTGGCATGTGTCTGTGGACCAGTGGTAATTAAAATGGGCAACAGGAAAGGTAGGGGGGTAACTGGGTAGGCCTGGGGGAAGGATGATAACCTTGGATGGGGACTTGCATAGGAGGCAGGCCAGGGTCTTTGTGGAGTTATTGTTGTTTCTGCTGTTCAATATCTGTGGTTCAAATGGTTTTGGTAAAATAAGCTATAGTTGTTTGTCTATATTTGTAAAATATGTTAAATACAATATTAATAAGTGAGGGAGGCAGATTTTGATACAGTTGTGGGACCTGTTATCCAGAATACTTGGGACCTGGGGTTTTCCGGAGAATGGATCTTTCCATAATTCGAATTGTCATACCTTAAGACTACTAAAAAATCATTTAAACATTAAATAAACCTAAAAGGATGGTTTAGTGTCCAATAAGAATTTATTATATCTTAATTTGGATCAAGTACAAGGAAATGTTAATTATAACAGAGAAAAAGGAAATCAATTGAAAATGGAGTGCATGGTCTGTAATGCAGTGTTTTGTGGATAATGGGTTTCCGGATAATAGATCTTATACCTGCACTGCGTTTTCCAGGGACTTCAGTTCCTGTATCAGACATTGGAACTAATCTATTTTGTATGCACTTTTGGTAACACTTTTTAGATTATAATTCATTGAGCCTGAAAATGTCCCTTACAGAAATGTTTTAAATAAGTAGAACTAAGAATGATATAAAAGGTAGCAGGACTTGCCATCAGGACTTGCCATCATTGTTTGCAATCAGCAGGAAAACACATTCCACAGTATGCAAACTCTTTAAAAACAGTAACAGGAACAAAATTGCAAATTAGTGTAAAAAAGCTTGCAAAGGGATTATCGGTAGTAGCCAATCAGTAATTATTTCAGGTCATGTTGGTTTCTATACTGGTACTGGTGCAGTACTGGTGCAATTTAGCACCTATGTCAGCTCATCATCCCTTTAAAGGTGAACTACCCTTTAAGTACATGGTCATTTTAACAGTACTTTTGTGCTGATACAATAGCATCGAAAGGCAATGATCAAGACTCAAAAAGTCTAGTTATGATTAAATCCTGCTGCTGATATTTATAGCCCGTTAAACCAAGCTAAAATGGTGATCTTACAATAATATAAAAAATACCCTTAAAGAATATGTGTTTTCATGTTTTAAATGTACAGGTGTGAGATACCTCTTCATATCATAAACCCATCCATCTAAGTAACCTATGCCATGAACCACTCAACTGTCTTTGTGGTTGGATCTTTGAATTACATGCAAATTATTTCATTAAAAAAGCAACAACACAGAATTCCCCACTATCTATTGCAGATATGAGTCCATGAATATGATTATAGATGATCTAACATTCAAACAGGCTTGAAGAGGATAAAAAGTATGTACTCTGCAGGGAAGCCAACACTGACAAGTGAAAGGAATGAATTGCAACACTGATCACTGCAAATCCCGGTAACCCCTTGTTGTTGTTTCAGATCCATAACTGGAAAAGTGGAGCCACTTACAAAGCAGCAGTGTACTTGCCAAAGGAAAAGATGCAATAATACTAAGGGATATTTTCTAGGCACTTTGATGCAATGGAAAGGGCAGGCAGGGGCAGTGTTTCTCTAGAGCTTTACTCTCTTCAGAATACTAATAAAAACATTCTTTTTCATTCAAAACCAAACGTGCATAGCACTGATATTGAAGGCTTCATATGCTGTTATCATTTTGGTAGCAAAATAACAATTGTCGATACAGCTCTTCCTCAATGTTATGTTAGGTTGGTGAACAGAGCCAAACTATAATTATTATAGTAGGGAGTCAAGACAAGGATGATATTATAGAGATGAGCTGTGCAGTATTTTAGCACACATGCACCAGGATCAAAACATGAAAGCGAATGAGATCAGTTAAGATAAAGGCGGTGTTACTTCTACTGATGAAAAGTGCTGTATAACATATTGTATCATTATATGTGTGTCAGGATGAACTCTGGCAATTAAGTGAGAATGGTGAGGTTATACAGATGGAGGGTGTTACTGTAACATCTGTGTTTTTTTCTCACATTGGCTGTTCTTGTAAGTGTTCTGTATATAAACTAATGTACCTGTATAAAAGTTGGTTCCTGATCCAGGCACAGTATTTAATAAATGTTTTTCTTTTGAGAGTGCACACCCTTAGATATACAATACGAGGTGCTAATCCAAAGGGAGAATTCCCACGTGGGTCTCCAAAATGCACATGTAAAAAATCTGGGAAGGATTTCACATTCAATTTGGAAAAATTAAATCATGTGTTTATTACAGAAAAGAAAAAGAAAATATACCAAATTACAAAAAAGAACAGTGAGCCCAACGCGTTTCAACCATATTGGTCTTCCTCAGGGGCACAAATAACAAAAAAAAGCAAAGAAAAAAGGCACGGATTTCACTAATTCATTATCTAATATCAAGGTGGAAGCTATGGCAGATGGGTATAGCATTTTTTTGTGACCCACAGTTGTTATTCAAATATTTTAATCATTTATTCCAGTCCTCTTGGAAAGAAGGAGAGTTAGGGAAATTCATAAAGAGGGTGTGAATTAGGCAGACAGGTACGATGCTCTGCACTGCTTTGCAAAGAGGCAAATGATTGGACTTCAGCTTAAGCCTTTATGAGAATAGAGAATAGGTTATTGTCCTCTTTGTGGACATTCAAAGTGTTTTTGTTCTGTGAATAAAATCAAAGCATACTTTTACACTTGCATAAAGAAAAACTCATTATCCATTCCTGCATTTGCTAATCGCGCTCACTGTGAAGGCAAAACATTTTATGATTCAGATGACAGATGCTAAGGTGCAATGTAGTAATGACCTTTGTATATTTGTTTTTATACTGTGTTTAAATAAAATAAATAAATAAAAGCTTTTCTTTTCCAAGGATGTTTACAAAACTGTTTTGTGCTCTAATGCACATTAAAGAAATCTGAACACTGTTTAACTTCTGCATAAAAATGTAAAAGAATGAGAATCCTAAATGATCTGTGTAAACCTGGTTTCGTGGTTAATTCCTGCAACTGAAACTGGAAGTTTTAAACCCAGTTTCCATATTATAATACAAACAAAGAGCAGGATGTCCTCACATCTGAAGCTTGATTACATTGTAATTAGTGATGGGCGAATTACTCCCGTTTCGCCAACAAATTCACAAATTTCCTGCAAAATGGTGAAAAATTTGTGAAAAATTTGCTGCTGGCGACAATTCTGATGCCGGCAACAATCCTGATGCCGGTGACAATTTTGATGCCCATTAAAGTCAATGGGTGTTTAGAATTGTCGCGGGCGTCGGAATTGTCGATGGCGTTAAAAATATTTTGTTGTCTGTGAATTTTCACTGCAATTTTGCGAATTTATTCACCAGCGGCGAAACGCCAAATTCACAAAACGCCAAATTCACACAAATTCGTGTCTGGCGAATAAATTCGCCCATCACTAATTATAATATCATAAACAGTGGCGTAACTACCGGGGGAGCAGGGGGTGCGATTGGGCCAGGGCCCGCACCCCCTCAGGGCCCCCCGGCAGCTCACGCGCCACTTATTCCGGCCAGTTCCAGGTGTATGGAGGGGGGCGGGGGCCCGGCTGCGCGTCCTGCGCCAGGGCCCGCCCCCCTCTAGTTACGTTGCTGATCATAAAGCTCCAATTACAAATCTCACTGGGGAATTATCTTCCTTCTGTAATTATGTTCTTTTGGTCCATTCTCACTGATGACTTCTTTTGAATCTAAAATGTATTGGTCAATTACATAAGAGAACCAGGGGTATCAGTGGGTTGCTTTGTGGAGGATTTGATTCCCTGTAGTATACAGCAGTATATTTGATTGTAACAGGAAATCCTTGAGCTCTTTCTACAAGAATTAATATAATTCCTAGAAAATTACATAACAGATTGCAACTCTGGGAGCAAGATATCTATAAATGGCATAGATGCTGCCAAAATTCAGCAAGTGCCTTTTTGAACCTTACTACATCTATAGGTAGAATTGTATACATTGCCCAAAATGTTTTGTAGTACAAGAAAAAGTGAATACAAAGAACACTGGAAACCAAAGCAGCATTCTTAGTTTGAAACACAGCTCAGCCAGTATTTCAGAGACAGATGCAGGTGCATTCCCTGAGGATGTAGTCAAGGCAGTGCAACTTCCCTCTAGGTGGAATTACCTCACACATGGTCTGGATCTCATCCAGTGGAGTGGTCAGGGAGGAGAACCTAAACCTGACAGCCTATCCACTGTGGTCCTTCACTGTAGGCAAATCTTACAGCCTGGGAAGCTACTCCCTGCTACACCTCCTTGATGGAACACACAGCTACTCTTTCTATCTTCCCTCATGGTCTTACTCTCCTAGAGAGTACTATAACAGTTATATTCCTGCCCCTCACTAGCCTCATTCATGGGTTCCCTGCTCCCCGACTTAACACTAAGGCTGTCCCTGGGCCTAGGTGTACCCAGGCTCCCTGGTAACATCCGGATGCGTCAGACACCTGGAGCCAAAGAGGAAGATCCACCTCTTCTCACTCACCAAAGTGTGACAGGAAGTGGTCACAGCACCTCTTGGCCAATAACTGGGATATGTAAATTACAAGTAGTCCAAAATGATAGTCGCGGACTCCACTGGATAAAGTTAAATTCACGTGCGAACCAATATGTTGAAATAAATCCATCTTTATTGTGTAATATTTAAAAATAGCGGGCAGGGGAAGGGTAGGGATTTAAAGCCATAGGGGCACATTGCTTATGGGTCCCTACATTAGTCAGGGCAGACTCCAAGGCCTACACTTTAAATGTGGACAAAACAACAGACACAACAATAGCAATAGCCAGTTAATAACATACCACTTGAGAAAGGGTGAGAAAAAGTTATCTGCTTTAATGCCATCAAAACACTAAAGTATGCAGTGAAATGATAGATCTAACAGTGTGGAAGTCATTTTATGCAATTTCTTGCACTGACTAATGACTTTTCAGTTACAGGTTCTTGAACATAATTAGTATCACAGGGTTGCTGAACCACGAAGCTACTGAAATACAGATTTTCTAGATATATACATTTTATCCTCCAAATGTGCTTTACAGTCTTTATTACAAATTATCTTATAAAATATTTTTTATTTTTTTAATCATTTGGAGGAGTTTATTGCCAATAGATTAGCCACATCAATGCGAGCTAGAATGCTATATTTATTCTTTAAAATACTTTACCATACCTGGGTAAACAGCTATAGAAGCTCTCTGTTTGTTTAGGATAGCAGCTGCCATAATAGCCTGGTGTTTAGTGATGGGAGAATTTGTCCCATTTTGCTTTGGCAAACAATTAGCGAATTTCCCCCGAAATTTGCGAAACAGCGAAAAATGTATGAAACGTGACTTTTGACTCCCGCGTCAATTTTGATGACGGCGCTAAAATCAATGGGCGTCCGAATAATGTTGACACAAATGACTTTTTCAATGAGTGTCCAAAATGTAAAATTAGCTGGGGAACTTTTGCTGCAGTTTCGGAATTTATTCGCCAGCGGCGAAACGCAGAATTCCCACCTCGCTAATTTATTTGCCCATCACTACTGGTGTGACATAACTTCCTGCCTGAGTTTATTCCTGTTCACTCACAGCTCTGGGCTCAGATTACAGGAGGGAGGGGAAGAGGGGGAAAGGGAAAGAGGAGCTGTCACGGTCGGCACCCAACACCAGAACAAACACCAGGCACCCTGGTCTCGGCTCGTGCTTCACCAGTGGTGTGACCGCCTTTGGGCCTCGGGAGGAGCCCTCGGCTTACTTGGATGCCACATGGACTTAAACGAGAGGTGCAAGATGAGGGTTCTGGATAGGCAGAGGGGCACGACAGTAAAGCAAAGTCTTTGGACAGAAGATCGCAGTACAAGGCGTTTAGGCAAAGGAGTAGTCAGATCAGGCCGGGTCGAGGCAGGCAGAGCATAAATGTTATCAGACAGGCAGGGGTCAAACCAGGGAGTCAATCAGAGGATTAATCAGAGGCGGTAGTCAGTAATCAGGCAAGGGTCAGAATCCAGAAGTCAGAGTAGTCAAATAGCCAGGCAGGGGTCAAAAACAGGAATGAAACATGTTTCAGAATTTAGCACAAGGCTCAGAAGCACCAGGAACAAAATCCTATCACGGGCAATGCATAAAGTAAAACTGTACCTTTAAATAGCATTTGAATTTCGCGCATAAACCCAGGAAGAGGCGCGCGCCCTAACAGACCCTGCTCAGTGCGGCGAGCGCCCTCACCGAGGGAGCGGCAGGCGTCCCTGCCGTCCCCCCCCACTAGACCACCAGGTAAGTTCCTCACAGGAGCAAACTGAGCATGCTCAAGCCAGTGCCCTGCAGGTTTAAGCTGAAAGCAGAAAGTCTGATACAGAAGCCCATGTGTACAAAATAGAAGGAACAAAATGCGGGTTTCCTCAATGTAAAATTGCAGAGAATTTGGGGATTTAATAATCTGCAGTACATAATTTTATTAAAGGTTTTAGAGAAATCAATGCAATTGAAGTGAAACTGGTTTTATATTTCTCAGATGATTGTTATCAAGACCTGCTGAATGTTGTTTTGTATTCTAGAAATTTCAGGGAGAGAAGAAGGTGAAATCAACCAATTTGAAAAATGATAGTGAATAATATGTCCTTTGGAAAAAAAAATATGTGGAAAGAAGATTAGCTAAGGTTGAAACTCTAACAGTAATAAAAAAGATTCATATTTTCTTCCTCAGGCTTTTGGCCATGGTACAGTGGGTAATGCATGTCTTAGAGGTCAATAGCATCATGATTGCTTATTTACATTATCTCAGCTTCATTTGTACAGAAGTATTAGATTGGGCTTGCCACATTTACCTGGAAAATTTATGGAAAATCAATATGATGGCCTAATAAAGTCATATCCTTTTAATAACAGACAATAGCCAGGATGCACAAAATCAAATCCAACAAATGTTACTTACTGAAAACAAAATGTGTAGATCCAATCACATTTATCAATAGAGCACTGAAAGTTACAGCAATATGATGTGTGCTTCTTTTACTCTGCTTTTCTTTGGAATTTATATCTCCCTGGAGTGCATAGTTGCAAGTGTTCAACCCATTGCAGCCGGCAATAAATGAATATGACCGTTATGACTATGCCTCATTGGCCATACTAAACAGAATGTATGACAGCTGAAAGTCAACAAATCAAGTTACACTGCCCTGTTGCAATGGTTTTGGTTACAGTCCAGTCCTATGTAAATGACTTACATCAAGAAGTATTGACTGTACTCAAACATAACCTATGTAATAATCCAAAAATACCTTGATTTGAACTAATCATTGTTCCCCACCCTTCCTAAAATGCTGACATTTTATCAGATATATCAGGAAGATATGATGGTCTATTAAAACAAGAAGAAAATACAGTTAGGCCCATAAATCTTTAGACAGAGACAACTTTTTTTCTAATTTTGGTTCTGTACATTACCACAATGAATTTTAAATGAAACAACTCAGATGCAGTTGAACTGCAGATATTAAGCTTTAATTCAGTGGGTTGAACAAAGAGACTGCATAAAAATATGAGGAACTAAAGCCTTATTTTAAGACAATCATTTTATTTCAGGGGCTTATAATGGAAACATATATTTCATTTGCTTTAGTAGCCATAGAAATATTCTACCTGGAATTAGACAACTTGTTATCTACATCTATCAATCTACATCTATCAATCTACATCTATCAATCAATTGACACTGATGATTCTGCAAGAGTCTAAAGTGCCTTAATGGGGGTTGCTGGTCTCTGATCCACTTTTCATTTGTGAAAGATAGTTACTCTTCCTTATGGGGGGGGGTCTCCATGAGCTTCATGACTAATGGTGCCAGTTGCTTTCCAGTCCTCTGTCTCCCAAGAACACAAAGACCCCTCTTGGAACTTACACTCAAACTTACTTATTGTCTTTCCATACACCTCCCCTCAGGAGCAGGGTACTGTTTCATCCCTTTGTTGTAATCCCCTTTCTGGGCTTTATAAGTGAATAGACAAATTATAGACAGCAAATATTCACGGGAAAAGGGATAAAACCCTCATGAAAAGGCATTAGATTCAGCAGACAGAATAACACCAGTGCCTCTAAGAGCTGTATAACAAAGTTAGTTACTAAAGTACAACTAATTTAACCCTATCCTAAAAAACATGACAACCTACAATAACTTACATGAAATAAGTTATAAATATAACCAAGATAACTAGCTATATCATACACAGGTGACATAGATACCTCAAAAGTCTTCTGAATTTTTGCCTTGGAAGATCGACATATATGTAATCTCTGATTTCAAAATAGCCCATACACAGTCATAAGAGCAAAGTGGTTCAATTTATTCTACAAACTAAAAAAAACTCTTAAGGCAAACCCCTTTACTTAAAATAAGAAGTTACCATACAAACAATACAACAAAAATTTAGAATTGATGAAAACAAAGGTGAGCGAGTGGTGAATGGTACAAGGTGCACCAAACAATACTTGAACTACTAAGAACAGGACTCGAAAAACAGACCAAAAAATATAGAAGTGATATTTAAAAAATTCCTTTTACGCGAAAAATGCCATGTCCTATATTTATTGTGATGTTCGATGGACATATATGAGGACTAGGACCATTTTTCATGACTCTGGAAGCTGAAGTGATGGTGTTGCAGCTCACGGTATTTTATGTCGATTTAGGGTGATTCTAACTTAAGTATTGTATTACTATATAAGGTTGTACTACATACACATACATATGTTGAGCATTAACATGTTTTAGTTTTTTATAGCACACAATTTATGTTTTTAGCGTGGTTCATTATTCTTTTATAATACTAGATGATATCAAGGGGATATCATGTTTATTTATTGTATATATATATATATATATATATATATATATATATATATATATATATATATATATATCCAAACAATGAGATCCGCAATCTCAGGTCTTACATGAATTAAACGTTTTTTTTATTTAAATAGAAGCCTAACGTTAGGCTCCTATTTAAACAAAAAACTTTTAATACATTTTAAGACCTGAGAGTGCGGATCTCATTGTTTGGAGATAGATTTGAATTTTTGATACTGCACCCAGGCAACTTTGAACTATTTATCGAGAGTGACGGCTTTATCGCGGATTGTATATATATATATATATATATATATATATATATATATATATATATATGTATTGTACATTAGTCAAAGTAGTGTTGCACCACCTTTAAGCACTATAATCCAGCAGTATAATTGCTCAACACACATCAATGATTCTAACTCATTTATTTCAAAAGTGGTAAAAGAATTGCAGTGTAAAAGGACATCGTTGTCAGCTGGAAAATTTGCTTCCACACTTCCAGCCTGCCAAGGTCTCGCTATAGCTGTGCCAGGTCCCACAGTATAATTTTGAATTTGCCTGGTCCTTTTAGTTCCACACACATCCCACTGCTTCCAATTAGTGCTGATTTTCTCTTACAGCAAGCAGTCAGAAGGCCAGAACAGCGCAACTGAGTACTAAGAATGAAAAAGAACTCTTGAGGATGGAGAAAATAAAATCCAATTTTCCAACCAGCTAACTGAACAAAATGAGACTTATGGCTTGAATCCTGGATCAGAAACACTAATATAGTAATTAAACTGAACTTTACATTGTTCATGGTTGTAATGCAAGGTTGGAAATGTAATCTCCTTACTCATGTTAATACTTTTTTATTCAGTTTAGCCTATTGGCATTATACAAATTGCCTATTACATGATTGTTAAACAGATTTTTCATCTTAAAGAGATCCTATCATGATATAATTTGTTATACTGTTTTAAGGAACAATAACACCAGCAATTTAATTGTATTTATATCTAAATATAATGTACTGTTGTTTTGCACTACTAATAACTGCATGTTTGATACAGAAACACTACTACAGTTTATATACATGCTGTTTACCCATGGAGGCAGCCATTCAAGTTGAATATGATCAAAAGGCTCATGTTTACATACCAGATAAGATGTTTAATACAATGTGTTTGGTTCTAACACAGGGATCCAATGCTATTTATGGCTCTCTACAGGACTGTAGAATTAAAAAATCTCTAATATAACATGTATTGAGTGTGGCTCTTGCCCTGCCATAAAGCAAGACTCTGTTCAAGGCTTCTGTTTAACAGTAAGGAAATAAAAATAGAGCTTGAGTACCAGGAAATAGATCCCTCCATGCAAGAATAAAGTGGCACAATCATTTTCAGCATTGTACAGAAATATATATTTTTCTCCCCAAAACTTCAAATTGTTCTTAGGTAAATGTTTTTTGTTCTGCTGAGTTCTTTAAAAAGATAATTCTGATCCACTTGTTATCTAAGGCAGCTTATTGAATGCCCCTCAGTTACTATTGTAGAGTAGGCAGTTGTACATGTTCTGTTTAAAGCTGAGAAAAAGCAGTAAAGTCCTACCCAATGCAAGGTTCTCTCCTTGCCTCTTGGCAGAAGCAGCGCTGCTCTAATCTGCGTTATTGCAGACTATTCTTACATGGTGGTAACTTGCAAGGCTCACAAGGTCTTGAAAACGATATTTAGAATAGGACTTCCAATTTCAGAGGCACTTTTACAAATTCTTCTCTTCTACTCCAGTTTAGCTTGTTTATCCGTTTATCATTAATGCTTTAAAGCAGGAAATAAAGTATGCACTAAAGAACCATTACAGCTACAAAAATAAAAAAAATTTCCACTTAATTGTCATATTAATTGAGAGGTTTTGCCAGAACCCTGCATACTTACTATCTCCAATAAACTGGATGTTAAAATGGATGTGTCCTAGAAAGACTAAGGGGCAAATTTATTTACCTTCGAAGTTGCGCCAGCGTTGGCTTTGCTGCACTTCACCAGGGCGCCGCTAATTCACTAAAATCCGAAGTTGCACTCAGGGAGGCAAAAGGTAGCGAAGTTGTGCTAGCATTAATTTGTTACGCTAGCGATGCCTAATTTGCATATGGCGCCAAGTTAAAATACAATGGACATATAAGCAGCAGCAAATGCATTACACTACACAAGCCTGGGAAAGGTTCATTGTCAGGCCTCACCTGTCTAGAGTCCAGATGTGAGGAGACGAGGTCCAGCAGGAGTGTCACGAGCTGTGGCAGGCAATAGTAGTAAGAAGAAATAGGCAGAAGAGTAGTCGGAAGGCAGGCCGGGGTCGGTGCAGGCGGAGTTCAGTCGTTATCGGAAAGGCAGGCTGGAGTCGGATGCAGGCAGAGTTCAATCGTAAACGGATAAACAGGCTGGGGTCAGATGCAGGCGGAGTTCAGTCGTAAGCCGAGATCCAAAGCCAAAGTCAAAACCAGAATCAAATAGTCAGGGTTCCAAAAGGTAAAGGAGCAGGTTTTTATCAACAAGCACAGAGCCTTCCCCTGAGCGTCCTTTTAAAGAGGTATTTTGGCGCCAAAGGTAATGACGCCTGCGTCCTGTGTCATCACGCCGTGCACGTTCACGTTATAGGACGTTTTTGACGCCCGTGTCTGTTTCGTCGTCTGCGCCGGCGTCCGTCTTGGCACGCGCTTATACGTGCTGAAACCTCACATTCATAAAATAGAGGTGTTATTTTGCCCTATACATGTGCCCACTGTATAGTTTAGGTGCCATATGTTAGGAAATGTAGGGGGGAAGGAGGGTACCCCCAACAAAAATTTACAATCTTTTTCAGCCTAGCACCCTTAAAAAAGTAAAAGATGCCAGCGTTTTAGTTTAACTTTTTTTTGAAGCAAGGCCTTTCTACTCTATTGCACTTCTCCAGGTCTGAGTCATTCAGTAAAATGCGCAAGTTAGTGAATTAGCGTAATTACGTCCCTTCACCATAGCACAACTTTGTCTGCCGTAAGGGTGCGAAGTAGCGCTAGAGTAGGTCCACTTCACTAGCAAATTTACGCCCATTAGTAAATTGGCAAAGTAAAGAAATGACGTCACGCTGTCGATTTTTCGCTAGCGTTAGCCACTTAGCCCTTTAGTAAATGTGCCCCTAAGCTGTTCACCAGGGTGTATTAGACCTCCTTTGTATCGGAGGTTAGCTATAGCAGTAAATGAAACAGGGATGAATAGGGTAAGTGAGAAATGGTGTGGCTTTATTTCAGCAGTCACAGTAGCAGTCAGTCTGCTGAAGTAGCAGTCTCAGTCTCAGTTCAGGGTTTTAACAAAACAAACTAGCCAAAGCTGCAAGATTGTAATTAATAGGGATAAGTGAGATTGCTGTACTTTATAACAAAATGTACTATTACCAATTGCCATACATGGTAGATTTGGAATGGTTATACAACATTGCATGAAATGGCTATCTAATCTGATGTCCAATCTGTAATGAGTCCAGATTTGTGCTCATCTTTGGCTACTGCTGGTACAGCAGAATATTTAATTTTACTGACTGGTGGGTAATGGGAATAACTCATTCAAGATATTGATTAGATATACTGGTCACTATCTTTTACCATTAATGGTTATTCTTCAGACTCTGGGAACATTGATTGATCCCATTGATCCCATTCTCACGTATACACCTACATTTCTGGTGACTACCAACCACTTAGAATTGTATTGTTCATTCTCTAAGTAGCTAAGGATTATGTAAAATCATGGACGTTTTGCTCACCTCTTGTTCAATACAGTAACCTTTACACCAATCTTATTCTCAATAGAGTGTCAACCAAGGACATGAATACTTTTATGATTCTTTGACATCTTTGCTTAAGTGGTTTTTTACAAGTACAATAAAAAAGGGTTAAGTAACAAAAAGAGAAACTGTATCTGCAAAGCTGATTTATTGGAAATGGATGGTGATCTTTTAAAGGAAAACTATACCCCCAAAATGAATACTTAAGCAACAGATAGTTTATATCAAATTGAATGACATGTTAAAGAATCTTACCAAACTGAAATATATATTTACATAAATATTGCCCTTTTACATCTCTTGCCTTGAACCACCATTTCGTGACTCTATCTGTGCTGCCTCAGAGATCACCTGACCAGAAATACTACAACACTAACTGTAACAGGAAGAAGTGAGGAAGCAAAAGGCAGAACTCTGTCTGTTAATTGGCTCATGTGACCTTACATGTGGTTTGTATGTGTGCACAGTGAATCTTACGATCTCAGGGGGCGGCCCTTATTTTTTAAAATGGCAATTTTCTATTTATGATTACCCAATGGCACATACTACTAAAAAAGTATATTATTATGATAATGGTTCATTTACATGAAGCAGGGTTTTACACATGAGCTGTTTTACTCAGTATCTTTTAATAGAGACCTACATTGTTTGGGGGGTATAGTTTTCCTTTAATAAGGCTTAAGCCACAGTGTCATTGGAATTCATATGGATTAAGAAAGTATCTCTCTCTACAAACATTAATATTAATCATTTAAAAGTATAATAATAATGGTGAGACTGGGAAAGTTGATTAATGGCACATTCTAATTATTCTTGCGACAATGTGACATTTGGTATACTAGAGTATACTAGATTTTAATGCAAAGAAGTTCCCTACTCTTCAAGGGAAGCAAATTATGTATAGTATTGGTTATGGAATTCTGACCAAATTACCAGCCTTAATTGTAATCAATTTGCTAGAGCATGCACCCCAGGCACCCCGACCTCTCTAAATAATGTTATCCAATCGAGTTCCATGTTTAAATAGATTTTAATTATAAGGGTTGCTGTTATAGGTCACATTCATTTGTACCAGGTTAAGGTATGAACATGACAAATAATTGTGAGCAATTAATTATGGCAATTGTATTTTCATGTAATCCAGTGCTTAAGAAGAGGTATTATTTAACACAAATACAAAATACAACACACTTGTTAGCCTTGGAGAAATACAAGATGCACTTCTTGTCCTATAGTTTGATGCAGTTAGCTAAATTAGGTACGTATTCATGGGGACCTTGATAAGGTAGCCTAGTTATCTTTAGGCCTTCGGTTTATGTTATCAAACAGTTCATCCTGCTACCATTTCAAAGACATTTATAGTTGATAGCAATCTTCTGTAACAAAACATTAGGCTTATAAGTAGACCAATTTTATTTCTCAGCACATCTATAACAAGAATTCCTTATCAACTTGATACAATATACGTCTGGCACCCAGTGTTGCCTTTTTCTGGCTGTAATTTAATTCTGTGAATTTCACTGTGATAGTTTTTCACTGCTGAGAACAATTGCTAAAAGGAGATGAACAACTGGGCATTAGTTGCACTCTTATTAACTAAACACAATAAATGATTAAAGAGTAACTCACATGTAAACAGCTTTGAATAAAAGTTCAGCTTATGGGTGAAAAAATTAAATATAGGAAAGGACTAACAGCAGAATTGTAATGTATTTTCATAATGAAACTGCTTGTGTTACACTGGGAACATCAAGACTCATCTAACATTTTTTTGCTGATATACAGTACAGATATATCATTCACAATCTAATACAGTCAGTGACACAAGATGAATGGATCTGGAACCTCCATGAAATGGCATGATCCTTTACAATCTTCACTATGAGAACAAAATAATATCTCCATGAAATTTCTATTTACAGCAGACACTACAGAGTCCTAGCTACTTGCAAAACTGGTCTCAGTTCAGGACAATACAGAATGACCCTTAGATACTTGCTTTGCTTATCACCATGGCTTGTTAATATAATTTATCCACTGTATTTACAGATTTTGTATCACATTTTCATGTATTCCATTTTAATGTCATTGTTAAAAACAACATACACAAATAAGTTCATTGTATAAGAGTCACAATAACCCTAACGTTGATTATGATAATTATTATCCTTAGTATCCTTATTATCAAAATTCATGCTATTTGTAGTGATGGTCGAATAAATTTGCCAGGTGTGAATTCACTGCGAATTTCCCTGTTATGTTGGCATAGAATAAATTTGTGAAACTGCTGGGAAAATTATGGGTGAAAAATGTGCCACATCAAAAAAATGAGGGCGCATGTCAGAATAATCGCACGCATAAAAATTGTTGCGTGTTCAAATTATTCAGATGCCCATTGACTTTAATGCATTTGGACACATATAAAAATTGACGCAGGCGTCAATATTGACGCGTGTCAAAATAATTTTGACAACCATTGACTTCAATGTGTTTCACTAAGTTTTTGCTGTTTTTCGGGGAAGGAAAACGAGACAAATTCGCCCATCACAGTTGAACAAGTAAGAACATACATTCTGAAGCATAGACGAATGTTTATCTAAAAGATGACACAACCATTACAAGAACTTGGATTACTATCTCTTTCACTGCCAGGTACTTTCCTCTGCTATGAACCATTAAAAACTTGACCAGGCTGATTTGCACTGAATATTCTGTAACATGATATAAACTATACATTCTGGCAGTCTAGTTTTTCTTTAATTATGTTTCATTGTGGCATATTTTTCCACAGACAGAATGGTCCACACATTTGGCCAGAGTGAATAATCAGATCACAGAGGGACCATGCAGAACTGTCAGTTGCCAAAAAATTCCATGGGCAGTTAGTATGACTATGAAGAATTTCATTCATCTAGGTCATGGTATATCTAGTATAGGTAAATCTAAAAACAACTGGACTTGCTGAATAATCATTGAAGACTTATTGAATACTTATCCGAGCAGCTTCTTCAGTTCAACTGACTGGTGTGGGAAGTTCTCGGCATATAAACTCTTCCACTAATGCAATCACAATGGTATATTGTAACTCTTCAGAGAGGTGACATCTGAAGAAATTCACAGAAGTGTTGATTCTGTGTAGTTACTGTGATAGGATTACCAATATGTCATGCAACTGCTAGAAACATGTGTTACTTGTGAGAGTTGCATGAATGGATGTGTGAAGTGTTCTGAAACATCTAACATTCTAACATCTGTACCCCGGCGGTTTCAGAAGCGAAACATCTTCAATGATTATTGATTATTGATTATTAGTTGTTTTTAGATTTACCTATACTAGATACATGGGCAGTTAGGATTTTCCACTCCATTTTAGGCCCCCGGATACTGACTAAAGAGGGGATTATTTTGTGGTCCTGAGTTAGATTCTGACCCTCTGCAAGAAGTTTATATGTCTGTTTAGCTTTCCTCTGGGTGCTTCAGTTCTCTCAAAAATGATATAGGCAGATTAAATTACTATACATACTGATAACATTTATCCTAGAGTGTGTGATGTGTGAATGGGTTAAGAATTTTAGATTACAAGCTCTACTGGGGCAGGTAATGATGAGATTAATAAACAATCTCTGTAAAGTACTGTGTAACATATTTGAAGTATACAAATAAAGCATATTAATAAACAGCATATACCATGGTGGAACGTACAAACTTAGGACCAAGTGCTAAAAGGCAATAATGCTCATCAACCTTACTGCCCTTTAGTTAAGTATCTTTATTTTTGTATAAAATCAATTGAGGTTTACAACATCATTTGTTTAATTTTTTATCTTACCTTTGATTAAATGTGGCATAGGCAAGCATGGTGTAAGTAAGTGATAAGCAAACTATGCCTTCTATAGCTACATTTACCACTTATGAAGCAGTGTGAAGAAGTATTTGTGACTTGATCAGAAACAGAATTTAGTACTTCTTTAGAATGTCTAAAAATATTGAGTCTTTTGTTTGCTACAATACTTTGGTTAATTCCATTACAAACAAATTGTATGGGACATTGCCAAATAGTACATATATTTAAATTATATTTACATTATAAAAAAGTGAGAAGAGTATTTTAATAAAATTACAATGTTATTTCTATGCTCTTTGCATCTAAAACACACCAGCCTCTGTTATAATCAGGCATAATATCCGTTAAATTGGCTATAAAAGGAGGCAATTAATATCTATTCTGGTTAGCCTGGATGTTGAATGACTAAAAATAATCTATATTGGCATGCTCTTTTGCATCTGTTTTCTATGCATTACAGAAAAAGCAGAAAAGATATTTGTATTCTAGTATATCAGAGACATAAAAAGACACAGAAGGAAATTAAGAAATTACCTATTACAGGCAGATGACAGGGTACAGAAGGTTTTATATATTTACAAATTTTTTTTTATGTCAATCCTCACACCCTACCACCCATGGGGTAGTGAAGTAATGCTCATAATTCTCTAGAGTAAAAATTAAAAAAAAACATTTTCCTTCAAGACTATTTGCCCTGGTTTAGATTGATGACATTTGCACTTTACTAACCATCATTTTTAGATTTGGCCCAAGCACAAGCCAATAGGTTGAAAACTAAGCCTAGACAGAATCAGCAGACATGATAATCTTCTCGTTTATGGATAGTTTGAATTGAAATTGCTGCGTGTTGTATCATTTAGTAGGCAGCATAACTACAGCATAAATAATGACATTTTGCAGGAAATAAAGAATCAAGAAATGTATCATGTGTTCTTGTTCCATATACAAATAAAAATCAAACACCACTACTAAAACAATTTATGGTGATTATCTTAAGATATAAATACCTTTCTGTGGGCAAAATTAGGACTGTAAATTAGAGTAGAATTTTATTACCTACAGTATATAAAGTCTAGATCAAAATTACAAATTACAAACATATTTTAATTACTACCAATTTTTTCAGAAAAGTAATAATTCTCAGCATTAGAACTGTTGTCATTTTCTGCTGTTAAAAAAACAGGTGATATAATTAAATTAAAAAAGAGTAACAAAAGCTGAAGAATTTGCATTTAAATTGGATTTTTGCTGCAAATCTAAAAAAAAACAGATTTTTTTTTACAGATAATCATATAATATAAAGTCACTCTTTAGATTTCTATAAATATACAGTTATACAAATCTATTAAATATAGTCTTTTTCTGGAAAGCTTGGGATCTGGGATTTTATAGGTAAGGTATAGTTAAATAAATTTTGATCACCTTAAAGCAGTTGTTTACCTTTGAGTTAATTTTTAGTATGAGGAGGAGAGTGATATTCTGAGACAAATTACTATTGGTTTTTGAATAAGAGACTGGAATATAAATAGCAGAGGGTATGATTAGACAGATGAGTAATAAAAAGTAGCAATAAATATAATGCTGTAGCCTTAAATGGCATTTGTTTTTAGATGGGTTCAATTTCCCAAATTTAAAAGCTGGAGAGAGTCAGAATAAGACAAATAATTAAAAATAAATAAATAATGAGGCTCAATAGAAAAGTGCCTTAGAATTGATCATTCTATAACATACTAAAAGTTAACTTAAAGGTAAACCACCCCTTTAAGTATATTAAAAATATTTAATTTTAACATGCTAGCTTAGTTACCATCAAGTACAGGGCACTGTTTTATATTTATGAAAAAGGGTAATCAAGACTTTGTATCCTCTATCTATCTTTCACTTCAGTAGAACCAGCAAAACTGGTAGTATCTGACAATCTAAAATTAAATTACATTCTATTCTGCATAGACAACCCCACCCTTCCCTAAGTCCTTGTTAGGGGAAGAGTTAGGAATACAATGTAACTTTAATTTTATTTTCAGATTTTGCCCTGTTCAATGCAAGAAATTGCAAAATTTATAAATACTGTTTCCTAATTAAAACAATAAGCTGTATTCATTGAACAAATGTTGGAAAAATGGGCACATTACCCTTTTAAGTAATGATGGACGCATTTGTCTTGCGAAATTTGTGAAACGGGCAAAAAAATGCATCAAAATGGGAGCCGGCGCCCATAAAAGTTAATGGGCGTCCGTTAATCGTCGTGGAAAATTTTGGAAATTATTAGCCCATGTCGCCCGCTAATTCGCACCTGGCGAATAAATTCACCCATCACTACTTTTAAACAGAAATGACCCATGTTGCTGGATATAACGAAAAGTAAATTTAGTAATAAGTAATTTACTTCATATAAAAAAAAAATCATTGACAAACATTCTGTCTGGCAGACACTTTTAAATAAATATCTCTTAGTTTCTTTCAGACAGACTATTGTAGAGTCCATCAGAGAACCTGACATCCAGGTTCACAAGAAGTAGAAAGAGTTAACTTGGGGGACTCATGTTGATAGTGATAGTGTGTTTCAAATGAAAATAATCAGTAATCAGTAGGGATGGGCGAATTTTTTCGCCTTGTTTCGTCGCAGAATTGAAGCCCATAATTTTTGGCTAAATGAAATGGGTCAAATTCACCGATCCCTAGTAATCAGATAAGATCAGTAACAAAACATATGTTGCATCTTGCCATTACTGCTTTGAATAGTTTAGTAGACCAAACAAATTTCCCTAAGTCTTTAAGCAATTAAACAACATATTTAAAGTAGGTTTACACTTTGTATTTGTAGTGATACATCTTATTTTTTTCCATACCTACTGATCCCTAGTTATTTCCTCCCTGACAACCTCAATTTGAATAAATCATAAGAATTCATATGTTGTCAAATGTGTAAAGCTAACTTCAAAGCCCGGCACCAAAGTCTTGTTGTAATGGTTTGCACATCTGTGCCTGAAGTGTAAAGCTCAGTGGAATATATTTGGATAAAAAAGCATAATGCAAATTCGATATAAAATTTGATTTGAACTTCATAGTTTATTTTACTTTTATTGGATTTTAACCTTATAATTACATTTGGCATATTTATGCGGATTAGAACGTTTGCCTTTGTAGTGGTTGCAAAGCAAGGATTGGCAAATTAATTGAGAAATTCAGATTAAGTATAGTTTATCCAATAGCAGATCCCAAGTAACCAAATCTTCAAAGCAAAACGTGACCAGCAATATCCATATTTACCAATGAGTTAAACATTTACATTCATTTTCATGCTTAAAATATCCTAGAAAATACAGTTTGTAAGGCTGTTAGAAATGAGTATTGCCAAACTTTTCCAGATAATACTATGCATTTTTGAGCATCTTATTATGTTCCAGTAAAATAAATATATAAAAATCCTTTTATGTGTGACATTAATATTTTATTGCATTTTGAAGCAGAGCCTTAAACTATTACAGCAAAAAAAAAAAAGGTAACACCAAGGACTTATAAATCCCACTCTCACTTAGTCTATCTTTCCTCTCTATTGCTGGCAGCTGGGGACATTTCCCCAAACCCTGGCCCTTACCCCATCCCAGTTATAACACGGCCAAGAACTCCTTCTCTCCGGAGCAAATTCAAACAGTACAGAACTCTTACTCCTATACCCAAAAACCCAGTTAATCTTTCATGTGCTCTCTGGAATGCCAGATCTGTTTGCAACAAACTTACCGCTATACACGACCATTTCATTTCAAATTCCTTTAACCTACTTGCGCTTACTGAAACCTGGCTCTCTCCTACTGACACCGCCTCACCTGCTGCCCTGTCCTATGGGGGCCTACACCTTACTCATACTCCCAGACCTGGTAACAGACCTGGAGGTGGGGTGGGTTTGCTCCTCTCTCCCCGCTGTACTTTTAAAGTTCTTCCACCTGTTTCCTCTTTATCATTCTCCTCATTTGAGGCTCACTGCATTAGGCTCTTTTCTCCTGTTTCACTCTGCATTGCTGTCATATATCGACCACCAGGACCAACTGCACAATTTCTGGACAACTTTGCTGCTTGGCTTCCTTACTTTCTTTCATCTAACATCCCATCCATCATATTAGGTGACTTTAATATACCCGTTAACAACATTAACAACCCTTCTGTCTCTAAACTTCTATCACTAACCTCCTCCCTAGGCTTATCTTTGTGCTCAGACTCCCCCTCTCACTCCAGTGGTAATGCTCTGGATCTCATATTTACCAGACTCTGTTCAACCTCCAATTTTACTAACTCCCCATTTCCCCTCTCTGATCACAATATGCTCACATTTCAACTCTCACTAACTCCCTCCTCACCCCCTGCCATTCCCCAAACACGTACTTACCGTGACTTGCAAGCTGTAGACGTGTCACATCTCTCTTCTTCCTTTGACTCTCTTCACTCTAATATCTCAGCCATCTCATGTCCTAATGTGGCTACCTCTGTCTACTATAGTACTCTCACCACTGCCCTAAATAAGCTTGCTCCTATAAAAACTAAACGTTCTAGACCCAAACCACTTCAACCTTGGCATACTGCTCATACAAAAGCGCTCCAAAGACACTCACGTGCACTTGAGCGTCGCTGGCGCAAATCCCGTTCAGAATCAGACTTTTGGAGCTACAAATCTGCCCTGCGCTCCTTTAACACCAGCCTCTTCCAAGCCAAACAAACATACTTTACTTCACTCATTAACTCCCTTTCTAAAAAACTGGCACAACTTTTCTCCACCTTTAACACTCTCCTTTCCCCTTCTCCACCCCCTCCATGCACATCTGTCTCTGCTCAAGATATTGCTGAGCACTTCAAAAACAAAATTGACACTATCAGAAGGGACATTACACTACTCAACCCCCCTAGACTTCCACCACCCTCCCTCCACACTCCCCAGTCTCTCCTGTGCTCCTTCACCCCTGTCACTGATGAGGAAGTCTCAAAGCTTCTGACCTCCTCTCACCTTACCACCTGCCCGCTTGATCCAATTCCCTCAAAACTTCTCTGCAATACCAATCCTTGTCTAATCAAAGCCTTAACTCACCTATTTAATCTTTCGCTCTCAACTGGACGGTTTCCTTCTCAACTAAAACATGCTCTTGTCACCCCCATTCTGAAAAAACCCTCTCTTGATCCCTCCAATCTTGACAACCTCCGACCTATCTCTCTGCTACCTTTCATCTCTAAACTACTTGAGCGCCTAGTCTACAACCGACTTACCTCATTCCTCTCTGACAATAACCTGCTGGACCCCCTACAATCTGGTTTTAAACCACAACACTCCACGGAAACTGCCCTGACTCGACTAACTAATGACCTTTTAACCGCTAAAGCCAACAATCATTTCTCACTACTAATACTGCTTGATCTCTCAGCCGCATTTGACACTGTAGATCATCCTCTCCTCCTCCAATCCCTCCAGTCGCTTGGCCTTCGTGACACAGCCCTGTCCTGGTTCTCTTCTTACATCACCAATCGTTCCTTCAGTGTCTCCTACAATGGAGTATCATCTTCTCCCCTACCTCTTTCTGTTGGAGTTCCTCAAGGCTCTGTCCTGGGACCATTACTATTCTCCCTCTATACTTCCTCCCTTGGCAAATTAATAAATTCGTATGGTCTCCACTACCACCTCTATGCTGACGATACTCAGATCTATCTCTCATCTCCTGATCTCAAACCAGAACTCCTAACTCGCGTCTCCTCCTGCCTGTCCGCTATCTCTACCTGGATGTCGCAACGCTATCTTAAATTAAACCTCTCTAAAACTGAAATGGTACTCTTTCCTCCAACTAACACCAGTAGCATCCCCGAAGTATCCATCATAGTTAACAATTCTACTATCACCCCCTCTCCCCAGGCCCGATGCCTTGGGGTTATCCTAGATTCTGCCCTGTCATTCACTCCTCATATCCAGTCACTTATTAAATCATGTCACTTCCACCTAAGGAACATATCCAAAATACGATCATTCATCACCCAAGATGCTGCCAAAATTCTTATTCACTCTCTCATCATATCGCGTCTAGACTACTGTAATTCTCTTTTAATTGGCCTCCCCCTCCAGAGACTGTCACCTCTCCAGTCCATAATGAACACTGCTGCGAGGCTCATACACCTCAGCAAGCGCTCCTCCTCTGCCTCGCCATTCTGTCAATCCCTGCACTGGCTTCCGTTACCTTTCAGAATCAAATTCAAATTAATGACACTGACTTTCAAAGCACTTCACAACTCTGCTCCACCCTACATCTCTGAACTCATCTCTATATACTCACCCACTCGCTTACTACGCTCCTATACTGACCTGCTACTCAACTCTTCTCTTATTACCTCCTCACATGCTCGCATTCAAGACTTTGCAAGGGCTGCACCCCTCCTCTGGAACGCTCTCCCACGGTCTGTCCGACTTTCTCCCAACCTTTCTGCTTTCAAAAAATCTCTGAAAACGCACTTCTTTCGAGAAGCCTACCCTCACTCTGCTTAACTACCAAACGCAACACCACATACAGTACCACATTTCTCACCCACTTACTTCGATCTTGCCCACTCCCACACCTTGTGTATTACTCCCTTCCCTTTAGACTGTATGCCTATGCATAGAGCCTTCCTCACCTTTTGTACCTGTATTGATTGTGATGTTTGTTACTCCATATATTCTATATATGTAATTCGTGTGATGTAGTTGTATAATCACATTTACTTTACAGTGCTACGCAATATGTTGGCGCTATATAAATACATGTTAATAATAATAATAATAATAATATTTAAATATGTATTGCCACCTATCAATCTCAATAGGAAATATTACACCATGGTAATAGCTGGGTGTAGGTGTCTTGCCACAATCATACAGCCAGAGGGAAAGAATCATATCATATTTAAAAAATAGAGCAGGTACTCACAGATCAAACATTGACAGGATGCATTTTTGTCTCATGCTTATAATGATCATAAGCCTATGAGTAAGTGCATGAAACGTGTAAGGCTATTATGGACATGTAAACCTTAATAAAGATCAACTTTCAAATTTTAATTTTACCTGTCAATGTTGGATTTTTGAGTACATGCTCTATTTTGCGAATATGATATGATTGTCCACCTATCAACCTATCAAACTGCTTGTAGAACCTGTCCTAAGCAGACTTTAGTTGTGTTGCCAAAATAGATTGAATTAATGTGATAAGCTACCATATAAAATTATATATTTTATTTATATAGCAGCAACTGTGCAATAATAGTTATAACAAGAATAATAATGCCATTGTTTTGAAGAAAGCAGATTTTACTGGGCGGGTGCTCCCAGGCTGCGCGCACGGTCCTAGTGCCCGCCTGCACTACCTCACACAGTCACAAGAGCACTGGCGCGCAAGCGATGGGGAGCAGTATGTACCCAGTGCTCCCCATAATGCCGCCTGGAAAAATGTGCCACCCTAGGCCGGGGCCTATGTGGTCTCTCCACAAATCTGGGCCTGGTTAAAAACTTCCTTCAGGATATGGATATTTAAAGGGGATGTGAAGATGGGTGGGGCTAGGAGATTGCAGTTCAGATACTAGCTAGTATCATATTAAAATACATTCTTTGAGTTTAATGGTTAGAAGGGGCAGTCCTGTACTGTTGTGAGTACTGGTGATTTCCTGAAAATGTACACACATTAAATTCAGGAGAAAATCAGAAAATGTTTGGGGAGAAGCAGATGTTCAAAAGTGGGATTTACAGATGAATACTGAAGCAGCATTTTTGTGTCTAAAGTCAAAGCTAGGAATTTAAAAAGAGAGGATGAAGAAAGCAGTCTAAAGAGACATTTACTGTAAACCACATAGGACATATATTTCAATGTAAAGCAGTGTTCAAAGATTTTACTTTTCCACTTCAAAAGATCAATCACTAGTGATGGGCGAATTTGCGCCGTTTCGCTTCGTTGAATTCGCAAATTTCCCGCAAAATTCGCGAAATGGTGAAAAGTTTGCTAAACGGCGCCGGCGTCTCGTTTTGATGCCAGCGAATTTTTGCGGGTGTTTCACAAATTCGCCGCAAATACGCTGAATAAATTTGCCCATCACTATCAATCACAAAAATGTTTGTGTATTAATTACAACTTACATTCTGTAATATATACAATAAACTATAATAATACTTTTCTGGGATTATCCAGTAACTTCTTACTCTCTATAGCAGGGGTCCCCAACATTTTGTATCCATGAGCCAGACTGAAGTGTAAAAACTGTTCGGAAGCCACAAAAGCAAGAAAAAAATCCTTGGGGATGGCAAGTAAGGGCTGTGAACTTGAATTTAAGCCCACTGGGAGCAACATAAATGGGAGTGGAGAGCAACATGTTGCTCACAAGCAACTGGTTGGGAATCACTGCTCTTTAGACACTGTAACAAATTTGCAGCACTTGCTTTAAAGAGGAATGTTTAGTCTAAAATCCAATAAGGAGAAGGTTTTGGATATGTACAGATTTGCTAGTTTTAAATGTATTTGCTCTCCTGGTATTATTAGGAATATAGCAGAGCATATATGCCTAACTTCTTCTGAGTAGGAGGTGCCATCTTTTCTAGGAATAACATGGTACCTCCTTTACTTGTTTTCCATGTTGTAGTATACTTTTTAAAAGCTGAGTCATTTCTAAAAGGTGAGCATGAATTCTCTACATTTAGAGGAACAATACTTCCCTATAAAGACTTGTGTGGACTCGCAGTAACAGATAGTGTAACTGCAGCCAATGTAAGGCAATGTAAACTGGCATAAAAGCTGAAGTGTGACATTAGAACTGCACTATAAACATACGAAGGATATTATGGTTCTCTTCAGTTAGCTCCTAATTCTGTCAAAGAAAGGAAGCCTATAAAGTCTACTCCATAAACATCTATATGCCTGACGTCTTTGTAATGTGGCCCAGGTCAGTGTTGTTATTCAAATAGCTGCAAATGAATACCGTATCTATCTAGTGTTCACACAACATAGCTACCTAAATCTCTTTTTTATTATTACAGTCATGTTTAATGAAACCAGGATTTGTGTAATCTCTGCAGTGTACTGAATACTGATCATTCCTCATCCTCACTTCTATTTTTTGAATTGTTACTTTATAGTGAGCTGTAGAATTTGCAATAAAGCAAAATCATTGCCCAGTGAAGCATTAGTTATAAAAGAATGCATAATATACTGATCATTACAAAGAAATAAAACATTTTAATTGTGTAACTATACTATGCAACAGCACATCCAACTCAAATATTTCAAGATTGGGGATTAATGCATGAATACAATACAGTATAAACACTCCAGAGTTTGTTTATGTAAGTGTTGATAAAATGTAGCATTTGTTGTTGTACTGTTCTCTGCACATACATTGTTGTATGGGCACCCTAAATTGAAGAAATAGCCAGATTAAAAGTCTAGCATTTGTGCTTGGTATAGCACCAGTGTTCTGCACCTTTTACAGCTTACTACTTTGAAGTGCATCTCATGTATTTTAAATGAGCATCTTCTGAATACAGCACATGTAAGTGGCATTTAAGGGGATGTCCATGTCTCATCCAAGTGATGTACGATGGGTATAACCTGTGCTCACCAGTGCAGCAATAACAGTTGGTGCAGCTCTTTGTGTTCTATACAGGATTGACAGCACTAGATGCAAGAGAGGGATGCATTGTATGTGGAATATGAATTATTGCTAATAATCCATAGAAAAATCAATATTAAGCAAGATATCCATATATTCAAATATGGTAATCTATATGCAAGATGTTTAATGAAATTCAAGGACTAAAAAAGGAGAACTTCCCTGCAAGAAGTAATAGTCTACAAGTTATAGTCTAAAAATGGTATTTTGAAGGAAAGCATACAGTAACAATGTAATAATATCGGGCTACATTAAATAGTCTGAGGTGGATTAAAAATAAAATGCAATAAGCATTAACAAGTGACCTCTTTTCTACAACCATGACACATGGTCTTGGGACATCCAGCTGGATTTGCTTAATCTATGTTCCTTACAAGAGTTCATTATTGCCTTTAAACCTTATACAACATACACTGTATTAAAACAAAACTTGACATAATTCATAGTCTTGCCAAGTTGATAAAATATCTGAAGTGGTAGATTTATGATCCGCAGATTTAAATTAATTGGTTTAGCTGTCACAATTCATCATTTCTCTGAATGATTCCAATTACTTCCATTAAAACGATCCTTCTAAAGTATATTACCAAATGAAAGGGCAAAGTGGAAATGATAATGAAATACAAAAGATCACCAAGGTATTATAACATTTTATTGAGCAATAAAAGCTAGTACAAGTTAACAACTCTTCATCACGCTGCAGATCACATTCTGCAGGAGATTTTTAAAGACACAATTAGAAAAATATTTCTCTCTAATGTGCAGCCATACAGTACATTATGATCGGGTCTATCTAGGAATAGAACAATATAACAATGTTAAATCTAATATACCTTTAGATTACCTCCGGTACCAAAGCCACTATGGTGGCACTTTACTTTGGATTTGTAAATCGCTCTGCTGAAATGTAACCGGAGTTTACAGAAAGACATATTGCTATTATCCTCAACCATATGCCATGTTTAATTATGCCATGTCTCATAAGCAACTTTCTTGTTATTTAGCTCTCAACTCTGTTCAGAAATAAGAACTGGCTAATGACTAATAATAGTCTCAGGGGCAGATTTATAAGGGATTAAACTGAGGAATCCAAAAAGGATTTTTAGCACTTATGGCTATTAGGAAAAGCCTAATGACAGGCAGGAGTATATAACACATAAAGCAGATAGTTCGGAACTGGGGTAGTAGTAGTTGCAGAACAGTTGCAGAGCACATTCAGGGATTCTGTTCCAGTGTGACAAGTGGAAAAAGTTACATTGGAGGAAGATGGTATCATTTTACAAGCAGTAAGCATAAATACTCTTAAAACCGCACCAGTTAATGATAAATTAGATCCTGAATTCTTTGTTACATCTTTAGATTGTAAGCTTGTGTTAGCAGGGACTTCCAATTGTATTTTTATTCTGTAAATCTTGTTAGATGATTACAAGATTATTGTCTGTACCCCATCAATAAAAAATGATAACAATGATAGTGGTATCTGCTAGACCTAAAAGGAAACTATGCTCGTTCTTTTCAAACATTTACAAGATGGAAAATGGAATATATTAGATATACCATGACCTGGATGAATGGAAATCTTCCTATGAATATCATTGTTTTTTTTTTTTAATAGTGTTACCAAATTGTTTAATACTAAATCAAGTTTTACCCAATCCTCGCTAAACTTATACAATAAAATGACTCTAGTTCTAGATAAACTGCGAGTCTCCCCAGTGATACAGTATTAACACGTTCAATAGAATGTATACTATATACAAAACAATACAATGTGCCATTTACCAGGTTAGCACGCCTTTATATCAGACCACCACACAATAATTAAAAGTAAATACCCAGGTTTATTTAAATATTCACAAGATAATTTCAGGGTGATCCGATAACAGCACTGATAACAGACCACCATGAAAATATCTTGTGATTATTTAAATAAACATGGATATTGTTAAATACTACCAAACTAGTGTAGTATGTAAATATATATATTTACTTGTGCTTGATGCTTTGCTGTCAATAACACATGAGAACACACTGCTAAAACCGAGCTTTTAGTTTGTCAATTCTCTTTGAAACAATCTGATTAGATTTTTCAGGACTCACTTTTCAAACATATTATTAGGATTTGTGACACCCAAATCAATTTGCAAATGGTTTTGAAATTATTCGCACCATAAATTGCATTGATCATATCATTCAGCATGATTGTTTCCATTGATTTCAATTGATGCACTTCACTGACTCACCATGTGGCACTTTCATTTATGAATTCCTTCCAAAAATATTACCGGGCTTTTATTAATGGGCACAAATAATTCAGCTGTAGTAAATGAGGAGGATGAAAGAAACACATAAAAGTAGGAAAAGAAATGTAATGTTTTTGTTAGTGATGGGCGAATAAATTCACCAGGAGTGAATTCTCAGCAAATGTTAGTGTTTTGCCACTGGCGAATAAGTTGCAAAACTGCAGAGAAAATTTGCTGGCAAAAAATCTGCTGCGTAAAAAAATATGGATGCACGCCAGAATAGTTGCGCGCATGAATATTTTCGCTCGTCAAAATTATACGCCCATTGACTTAAATGCATTTGGACAAAATAGGCACAAAATAGGCAGCGAATTTGACGCCCATTGACTTCAATGTGTTTCACAAATTTTTCGGGGTTTCGCGCATTTTGGGACCAATGGGACAAATTGCCAGTATTTTTTGCCTTTCTTATTTAGTAATTTTTTTTATAATTGACCAATCATTGGGTACAAATAGTCTTAAGACATTTGCAGACACTTGCTCTATTTGTGTATTCTAGCACTACTTGCTATATTCTCTGATTCCATTCCCACAATCAAGTTTGACTTGTTTTTGGTTTTCTGACATCCACTTGACTATAATTGTACAATTACATATATTTCTGAGAAAGAAACGCAGTTTATTTTAAAATAACAATGATAAAGACTGGAGCATTCTAAGAAAATATTTTTCATGCAGTTTTTCAGTTTGATATTACAACTGTTACCTGGTTGCTAGAACCAATCAATAGGAAATCGCTGATATTTTAATAGCAATAAAAATAAAAACTCAGGATAAACAGGTCATGGTTGTTGGTGTCTGTGAATTATATGCTTGAGAAAGGCAAAATAGGAGGACAAACTGAGCAAAAATATCCCACTTTAATAATTGACTGTCACCATCTACAGTTTATTAAAAAAATAAAAAGCTGGTCTGTCCCTTAAAAATGTGAACAAAGCTCATTGAAAAAAATGATGATGCTGCTATATTTGGCATACAGTATATATACATAGTTACATAGTTACATAGTTACATAGTTAAATTGGGTTGAAAAAATACAAAGTCCATCAAGTTCAACCCCTCCAAATGAAATCCCAGCATCCATACATACACCCATCCCTACTTTTAATTAAATTCTATATACCCATACCTATACTAACTATAGAGCTATAACATATTTTGCTTTGTGTGATATTACTGCTTGACTGGTACCTGGTAATGCATAGATGCAAGTAACTTGGTCTCTGTAACCCAACTGAAAGCAATGCAGCATTGGGGTAATGGTACACTTAACGAGGTTAGAGATAACTGCACACCTTACATACCCTAAGTTCTTCTCTTGATGCTTGACAAAGGGGCGTGTCCCTGAAACGTTGCACAACTGCATTAATGAAATTGCAAGGGTTTACCCTGCTAACGTCTTGGGTACTGGTGAATTCCTTTATACTCTGTAATTGTACACTGAGCAACTCAATCTACTGGTGGACACAAAAATATATAAATCACACCTAATTTATTTCAATGGCAGTTAATTGGACCCATGAGATTTGTGGGTCTGGTTATTGTCCCTGAAAAACCGTGACTGCTGCACTATTAGGGAAAATCAGCCCATGAGTGGACCCGTGGGTCCACTTGATTGCCCCAATGAATTATCATATGGATTGTAAGTAATAGGCCAGCTCTGTATGAGGAACAGTTGAGCAAAAGATTCTGTGGGTCATTTATCAACACTGGGCAAATTTTCCCAAGGGTAGTATCCCATTGCAAATAATTAATGGTTGCATTCATTATTCTACCTGTAGCTGGATGAAAAACCATTCATTGGTTGCTTAGGACATTCTTTGCACAGTGTTGATACTGTACATGAGTTCCACTGTTGTTATAATCTGTTGTGCATTAGATCATCAGTAAGATTGTTGGGCTTTTCTGTTGATCCATACACTACCCATAGTATGTCCCTAATACTTACTGCCAATGCAAACTAAATATAAAAAAGTTTAGTCTAGTACAACTATTAATTCACCCAAAAATGACCAGGGAAATGATCTCCTACTTCTCTCTTTTTATTTAAGAAAAACCGTGGTAGGAAAAAAGCTATACTATATTTCAAATGTCTGATATGCAATAACATGAGCAAGACATAATTCAGATGCACCTCACAAAAGTAAAAAAAAAACATACTCAATGCTTATACTGTATTCTTGCGTTTTTGAAGTATAGAGCTCATGTATTTTATTTCATGTAACTGATGAAACGTTGCCTCTAAGTGACTTCTGCTATAATTCACTTTTCACACATCAGTAATTGAGGGGGCGGGGGAATGCAGATGTGGCTGGAGGCCTTCCTGTACATTATTTATTGTAGTTTTTTTAATACTGTTATAAAAAGTATTGCTAAAGAAACGTTTCATCTTTTCATGTTGACTATATAAAACACTAAAACATGACAAGAGAACATGTTAAACCTCAACATAAAATTGCCTACAAAAAATGTTTATGCCTTTTAAAAAAGTGCTTAAAAAAACACACACAGTACAGTGGTTAGGTTTAAGGCAAATAAACATTTGTATCTGCTTGTCCAATATTGAAATAAAAAGTTATAATCCCAGAGTTTTGATTTCGAAAGATCTAGGGCCCAACGATTGGATCAGAACGGAGGCTAAATGGGTACTCGGATCGAGGGACCGCATCAAACAAAAGTTGCAGCCACAATCCGACGGGATTTTCTAACCTGTCCAATCGGCATCCGGCCGACTTTAGCGGGAAAGCCCATGGCTCTAAAACATGGGCTCTAAACATGGGCTGATAAGCTGCCGAATTTGTCTGTCGGCAGCTTTTATCGACCCATGTATGGGGGCCTTAAATTATGATTACCATAGTAACATGCCCACAGCCCCTTCATCCATGAACAGTAGAGAGCCTATTTCTGGGATAAAGCCTTCTTAAACAAATAGTTATACAGGTAGATTTTTGTAAACGATTTTATAATTTTCTCATCCCAGTGTTTTATGATAATGTACTAATATCATTAATAGTAAGTACTGATATTTAGAATGCTGGTAACTGCTAAGCATATTGTCCATTGTAATTATAGACATTGGGTGTCATTTATCAACACTTGGCAACTTTGTTTGTGGGCAGAAAGTTATGGCAATCAAATTGTTGTAACTGCAGCTGGCTAAAAAAAAAAAAGTAAATTGAATGGTTGCTATGGGTTACTAACCACAGGCAAATTTGTCCAGTGTTGATAAATTAGCCCCATTATGCTGGAAGTGGTGCAAATGTGTTGGTGCTCCTTAATGCAATTGGGCTGCTTGATGCACTGTAGGAGCAGAGCCTTTTAAATACATTACAAAATCTCTACTGTCCAGTAGCGATCCTAGAGGGGGGCGGGCCCTGGTGCGTGATGCACAGCTGAGCCCCGCCCCCTCCATACGGCCGCATTTGCCCGCATTTCTCAGTGGCGCACGGACTGCCCTGAGGGAGTGCGGGCCCTGGCCCGCTCGCACCCCCTGCTCCCCCGGTAGTTCCGCCACTGCTACTGTCATAGTGCAAATGCAGTGTCTGTGTGTGTCATGTACGACTTCTTTGTCTGCTGCAGCTGCTTTAGTAGTGTATTGAATACCCCAAGAACATACAGAGGGGTGACTGTTCATAAACAGGTATTGGACCTATTATCCAGAATGCTCAGGACCTGGCGTTTTCCGCATAGCGGATCTTTCCGTAATTTGGATCTTCATACCTTAAGTCTACTAGAAAATCTTGTAAACATTAAAAAAAACCAACAGGCTATTTTTGCTTCCAGTAAGGATTAAGTATATCTTAGTTGGATCAAGTACAAGGTACTGTTTTATTATTACAGAGAAAAAGGAAATCATTTTACAAATGTGGATTTCTTGGATAAAATGAAGTCTATGGGAGATGGCATTTACATAATTCTGGATAATTTGTTTCCTGCTAACAGATCCCAAGCCTGTACTATAATGGGCAAATGTTACACTTGAAAACGCTCATGGTGGTGCAGAAATAAAGAATTGAGTCAATATTTCCCATACTGTATAATACCAAGATTATTATCTTCTTGGTATATACAGAAATCTATGGTTATTTAAGAATAACTACAAAAGAATGGCTTATTATGTGCATTGTTTTCAAGCACAGTGCAATTGCTTATGATTTTGTCTCAACAATATCATGCTAAAATAGTTTTTAAACAGACAACCAATACAATCGCTCAATTTACAGTAACTCTCCTTTTATGAAATGATCACAGAACACTGGGGGAGGATATAACGCTTGAAGTGGGAAGATCAGCCCCTTAAACTTAATACTTCCAAATTGAAACAAAAGATGCTTGCAAGGCAGACCGAAATCTTGAGGTGAGTGTCTATGGGAAGCTGCTCCAGCTGGATCAATGGGCTTCACGTGCTCATTTCTGCTGATTTTACTACTGTAAGGCATCTGACAATGAAGTAACAATGGGCTTACAGATAAAAACTGTTTAATACAGATATCCTGTCTGTTTTTTATTCCAACAGAAAAACAAAATCTAACGACTCTTTTGTATAATCTTCTTCTCCTGTATCTTACGGCTTTCTTGACTTAATATATAGATTTGGTTAGATAATCATTGGAAGGTATATCTGTGAACTTGACACTATTTCAGCAACACATCATTTTATTAAACCACATCAATACATTCAAGAAATTGTACCTTTAAGAGACCAAACATAACAAAACATAACATGGATATTATACTGTATGTATCTGTTTGAATATGACTTTTAAGTAATAATTAAACCACTTGTAGTTCTCATAATTTATCTGTTTGTGGGTTTCAGACCCACAAATCATTGGAAGACATATTTCACCTTAAAATTCATTTTTCACCAGAGCACTGTCTACTGATGTGCTCTGCTCTTTGTTTCACCTTTAATATGGATATTATTCAAACCGATTTGAAACTACAGTATCAAGAGCCAAGGTGTGCCTAATATTTTCACTTTATAAGGGAAAGGGTGTTCAAGAATTTTTATTTGAACAAATATCTTACCCTTTAACTGATAAAAAACAGCTGCTGATAAATAATGATGTGTTAAGAGGCCATTGTGCGCCATTAATCTAAAAATTATATTATCGCCTTTTCATACTACTTACATTTCTAGCGACATTGACAGTTGTAAAATGAAGTGAAATTATTTGCTGGGAATTTATAAATTGTTCTATAACGCTTTACAAAAAGAGCAACTCTGGGAACTCAGTTCCCTGTCCTTCATGCAACCTAACAATGCCTCTGTTATCATTGAGCACATTAGCCTTTAATGTGTGTGCTCTTGCCATGCAAATGGAAAACTTCAATTAAGAGAATGCAGAGATAAAAGCATCAATTTTTATGCATTTGTCATATCTAAACTCTTTTTAGAGAGTGTTTTGTGTTTAACTTTTTCTGAAAAATACAGGGAAATGAATCCCATAGTAATTCATGGAACCATTAAATTAATCCTTAAAATGTAATAAATAGGCTGAGCACATTTGCCATTCTTTTGTTACAATTTATGCTTTTATTTTAATACTACATACAAATTCATGCTTAGAAACAAAGAATAGCAGCTCATATATTATATTATGTCAATTATATATGCATCTATTCAATTAAATTTATGTATCTAAATATATATATATATATATATTTATTCGATTCAAAGTAAAATAGTTTGAATACTTGAATATTCGATAATCGAAGTACTGTCTCTTTAAAAAAACTTCGACTTCAATACTTCGGCAAATGAAACCTGTCGAAGTGCTATGTTAGCCTATGGGGACCTTCAACAGCATTTTTCTAAGTCTTCACACATCAAAGTAAAATCATTCGATCATACGCTAAAATCATTCGATTCGTTCGATTCGACCGATTGAATTGTGCGATCTAGCGATTTTACTTAGATTGCAGGATGTCCAAGATTGATAAATCTGCCCCTTAGTGTGTATGTTAATTAGTTGGGGGTTATAAGCTCACTGCTTTTCTCACTAGAGTTCCAAAGTTAAGGGTAAGTGCCAAATACTACTCAGTTACATTTCTTGCTGGGGGATGAAGGACATTTCAATGCACTACAGAATTAGAATCCTAATAGACAGTTTAGGACTCTTGTATAATGAGGGGCTTGACTATGCATTTGAGTTAACATATTTTGGCCAAAATATACTACTAAAACCTAATTTTGCAAAGACATTATTTAAAAAGCACAAGACTGAAATTACTTCTCTTTGTGCAGAAAAAAAAAATATATGCATGCACTGTATGCATATTGTGACATACAAAGATTTACTTTTTTGCAAAGGCTATGCAAAAGCTAATGCATTGTGCTTGCTTTATCATCAGAATATAATCTTTGTCATTTCTGTTAAGTAACTAGGTTGTTGCTCTTTTTTTATATTTGTTATATGTGTTTAGTTTAGGAGGAGGGGGTAGATTAGTCACCATTTTGTGTGGCAAGTGATAAAAGCTGCCGTCAGACTGAGTCGGCAGCATTTTGGCCTGTATATGGGGTCCTCCGAAGGTCTTCCCCGATCAATATCCGATGTCAATCGGGCAGGGTAAAAATCGCAGCAGCTGTTCATTGATCCCACAATCTGCCAAAATTGTCTCCAGATATCGCCCACCTCAATGTGGATATATCGGGGAGAGATCTGCTTGTTTGGTGACATTGCCAAACGAGTGGATCTCCCTGTGTACGGCCACCTTTAGAAAGCCAAACAGCTGTGAGAGATACAGTAGAAAAATATATAATGGAACAATTCTTGCTGCATGGCCATGCAAGCAGAGGATCTCACCAGTTTACTCATGGAGTCTGGGTGCACATGCCCCAGACCTACAGCTCAAGGTGTAGGTATCAGACCAAGAAAGAACAGCAGGCACTCCCAGATCTCATGGACAGGGTCCAAGTAAAGGAACTGCAGTCTTTATTATAGGCAAATGTACAGAGTTAATCAATTATTTTAATTATTTTGCTTTTTTTACCAAATATTTTAAACATTTATGTGATGTCATAACAACTACACCAAAATATAGGCCACCATTGGTACTTCTCATATAATAAGGTAGCTCAAACATTTATTGCTTTATTTGTTCTCTCAAAAAGAGATTATAAGTAAATATTGACAGAAGTGATGATAATGGATTAGCCCTTCGTGAGCAGTGAGCACTATTCTGTGCTAAAATGTGTCTACTTGTAGCTACAGTAAATGGATCATTCAGCAGGTAATATTTTAAAATGATAATTGCAGGAACTTTGCAAATATGGAATGAAAATGCATTCCAAAAATGAGACTGTTATTTTTCTATAATGCTACTAACTGTACACAGTATTACACACTGATTATTAGGGCACACTGAGCCTCTGACCTATAGAATGTAACAATATTTTCTCTAGTTGCCCTAGGCACAAGGAGATTAAGTAACTTGCCAATGGCCATGAAAAGCTGACGCAGAAGTTGTCACCTGGAAGAGTATCCCTGAGCCAAGATACAGTAGATGACTTGTACATAGAGTCCATTACAGAGCAAAAGCTAGTAATAAACAAATGGTTTACAATAGTAAATAGGATTATCTATATATATATAGACTGATTTTATACATACTATCTTCACAATGGTAGCAATAGATGCAATGAATAAGGAGCATGCAACCAGGTTTTTTCTAGTACATATATAAAATCAATTTTAGTTATTACAATACAACCACTGCCCTACATTATTCACATCCAAACACTTTTTTTCAGACATATATTAAAAAGTTGTATTTTGATGACAAATGTCTCATTAAATAAAATGCCAAAAACTAGTTGTCTTTAAACTGGCATACAGTCTGTGAGTATTCAACTTTATGACCCATGGGAGGGAAGAAAATGACACAAAGAAAGGTCAATGACTAAATTACATTATTCTGATTGAGATAAAGGAAATAGAGGAGCTTGGCTTTATGGGTACAGATAGCGAATGAGTGAGTCTTCTTAGTTTTCTAAAGAGACTGCAACATCTTTGAACTTATCACAAGGAAAGATTTGTTTTAACTTGATGTTTTTGTCTGCTAAATCATTCTGGTCAAACAAAGTGCTCTACAGCACAGTAAAACACAAATTTATATTATAAATTAAACATTAGATATAATTACAACTATGTTGGATGATAGGGTAGCAGAAGGGAACAATTAAAAGTACAGTAAAGTAGGAAAAAGCTCTTATAGTCTCCCCGGTCATTTTTCCTCGAGGATTAACAAGTCATATTCCTGATGTTTGACTTATGCTAAGAATACAATCTCTTCATCTATGTAGTTTTCTAGCAAAGATAATGTAACGGTAAGAAAAACAACTTCTCTTTGTGGTTTTTAGAGATAATGTAATAGAGGAAAGCACTTATTCTTATTTCTAAAGTTTTGTCGTATAGCCAACACTATATTGAAATGCACAGGTTGGCATACATTAGGTATTTGACTCATAGGTAAAAGGACAACACTAAAGCCTCTCAAATAATTTTGGAAAAGTGGCGAACTTGCTTTATTCTATGAGGGAAACCAAGGCAACATAGTGGCAATGTACTCAATAAAGGTGACCTCAAAGTACAAAACAAATGATACTGTGCCACAGGTAGGAGGTAACCCCAAAGTGGATGACATACTGGATCTATACCCTGTGAGTCATTGAAATTATAGGAACTAATACTGATAGGAGATGTCAACTAAATACAATATCTAGACTAGATTTCTAGTCTGGCCTAGTGCTAGAGAACAATTTCATTTAATAGCTTATTTGCATATTGAACTCAGCTGGGATCTCACATAAATGTGTGGAGGAAGGGAGAGGTGTAGTGTTGAGTGAATCTGTCCCATTTCGCTTTGCCGAAACTGAGAAAAAAAATCACGAAACGGCAAAAAATTTGCAAAACGCATTGAACTCAATGGTTGTATTTATGTGCCATTTTTTTTACACACACCACAATTTTTCTTAATCAAAATGCATTTAAGACAATAGGCCTTTTTTCTTATGGCGACTTTTTAGTCCCAATGCATTAAAGTCAATGGGTGTTTTTTCTTATGTAGACTTTTTTGTCCAAATGCATTAAAGTCAATGGGCATTTTTTCTTATAGGCAAAAAAATTCAGGAAACGCATTGAACTCAATGGCCATTTTTATGCTCCATTTTTTTTTCAGCTGCAACAATTTTTCTTACTCAAAATGCATTAAAGTCAATGGGCATTTTTTCTTATGGCGACTTTTTTGTCCTAATGCATTAAAGTCAATGGGTGTTTTCTTTGACGGAGACTTTTTTGTCCAAATGAGTTAGGGCGTTTTTGGCAAACTTTTCTGCAAAGAATTTTTGCAGCAGTTTTGTGGAAAATTTGCACATGGTGAAATTTAGAATTTCGTAGCTAATCTATGGCTGGCGAATAAATTCACTCATCACTAGAGAGGTGTTGCAGAACTATACCTCTCAGCTGAACACAGTTTTTGGATAGTAGGGGTTCTTAACCAAAATAGCAATTTATTAGCAGTATCTTATGGTTCTCATAGGTCAAGAAACATTTAATTACAGAGCAAATACCACACTGATACTCCCTTAGGGCACATAAAAACGCCCATTGAGTTCAATGCATTTCTCAAAGTTTCGTGATTATTTTTAACAGTTTCGATAATTTTTCAGCAAAGCAAAATGGGACAGATTCACTGCAGAGAATTTTTGCCGCAGTTTTGTGAAAATTTTGCAAATGGTGAAATTTAGAATTTTGCATGTAATCCATGGCTGGGGAATAAATTCGCTCATCACTAGAGACGTGTTCCAGAACTATACCATTTTATAGTGCTATGATGCGCTGATGGTGGAGCAGACCGCGGCTTGGCATCTCAGACTGGTTGTTAGCTCTCACAAGACTTCGGTAACTCACCCGAAGAATCCAATAGTAAAGGTAAATGAGCGCAGACCAATTCACGCCGAAGACGCCTGTTGTAATATCAGTGCGGCTTTATTTCTACATACAGTGTGATACAGACAGTGGGTGTGAAGAATGGTCCTACGTGTTTCGTGCCCCTATACCAGGCACTTCCTCAGGGTACCAGAACTATACCTCTCGGCTGAACATGGTTTGTGGATGCTATGGGTTCTTAACCAAAATAACAATTTATTAGCAGTATCTTATGGTTCTCACAGAACACCATCTTGCTGAGGCAAAGTGGTCAAGAAACATTTAATTACAGAGCAAATAACACACTGATATTCCCTTAGGGTAGACTTTTTAGGGTAGAATGGTTGCAATGCCCAAACATGTGTTTGCTGTTCAGGTTTGCAGCATAACATTATTATTTTAGTTGGATTTGGGTGTTTGCTGGAAATAGTATGTTTAAACTTGCCTCTTGCATCAGAATGGTTTACAGTGCATTGCCTGGCACTATAAGTCATTATATACAGTACTTTGCTGGCTGATAATACATGCACAACACAGACAGACCTGTATATTGTGATATGATATTGCTTAGACCCGATGACATGATCCTGTTCATTATGGACACAGTAGCAGTTATCTCTGTAGTGTGAATATGACCTACATGGCTAGTGGCTGCTTCCAGTCCAGAAAAAAGACACTATCAACCTTCCAAGGAGATGGCGAGCTTAGTCAGTAGAGCTGTAACAATTCTCCATTCGTATCATGTTTTCAGATGCAAGCAAACTGTTTTATTTCGGTTTCCAAAATACCTTGGAGGCGTTTAACACTAAGGGACAAATTTATTTTGCTATGTAAGAAACAGAGGCATGATACATCACACATTGCCAGGCTTTGTCGTATATAAAATGCTTACATTGTTTACCTATTTCTTTTTTTCTTATGTGTCTTCCACCGGAAGCAATGTAAAATAATAGCAGCAAATGGCTTAAAATAAACTAAACCTTGATAAATTTTATTTCATTTTACACAGGATAATAAATATGCCTATAAGTCACTTATACCCATAGGAATTATGAATGAAAGTATCAAATCTCCCAGAAGAAATCAGTAGATATCTTCCTAATGTATACTGTAAGGGCATGTGTGGTTATTGCTAACTCCTCACTCCTCTTTAGCATCTTGCTGCAAGTTGTCTGCACACATTAGTCTTATTTGCTGGTGTTTGGTCTGTAGCATGAACCCTGTGGTATTGAACAAGAGAGTTATTACATTGCCTATTTCTAACCACATGACATTTATAGGGCAGTAGCACTAGGGAATAAAAATGTATTTACAAATAATATTGACTTACTTTGCAACTTTAAAAATAATGCATCATTTATATTTTTTATAGTGTAGTGTAGATTAATTTTATGGGACTGGTGATAAATATTAATGATCTAAAAGCTAAAGAAATATATAAATACATAGCAGTTGAAACTGAAAAAAGGGCATTTGGATTGTACATGGTTTAGCAATAATAGCAATTAATAATGTTGCCAGAGTGTACAATAGTAACAGCAATTAATAATATTGCCAGAATGTTCTTATTAAACCATTTGTTGAAACTATCTAATGCATTTGCCACTACCAAGCTTCAGAGAGAATTCTAGAACTTCTCTGCTTCGAAATCTTTGTTTGCTTTAGATAAAAATGTTTAGAATGTTTCTTTAATCTCAATAGAAGTAATAATGGACTTTTAGTCCAGGGACTATGGTGACATTTTTTACATGAATGCTGGTAAACTTCAGTTTATTGTTATTCTTATTTGCTTGTCTTTCTGTTTGGTCTTTCGCCTATTCATATTTCATTATCAACCACTAGCAACCAGGTAGCAATTAAGATTCCAGGCCCGAAAGCTTCAACACAAAAAAAGAATAATTGAAAAATCAAGAGTAAATAATGAAGACCAGACAAGTTGCCTTAAAATATTGCTTATGGTGACCTCTTCAAATTGAGTTAAATGGTTGGCTCATAGTTGGA
The DNA here is from genome assembly GCA_038501925.1 of Xenopus petersii. Lineage (NCBI taxonomy): Eukaryota > Metazoa > Chordata > Amphibia > Anura > Pipidae > Xenopus > Xenopus petersii. Next base: position 100,904,303 of record CM076675.1, on the reverse strand, counting down.
CTTCTCTTCTTAGGCCCTACAAGAAATCCTACCTTAGTATATAAAACCTTAGTATGTAAACTCACTCTACTTCTAGGACCTATGATTGCTACTTTTATTTTCTGGGGTTGCTTTACCAATCAGTGCCAAACCAATCAGTCCGTGCCCAAGTAAATTGTCTGGCCACTTTGCCTCCCTCCCATCCGAGTGTACACATGCAAGGATGCCAACGGGGAGACATGTACATGTGATGAAGACATGCCAGGGGCGGTGGGGTGGAGAAAGCTGGACAAGAGGAAAGCAAAGAGAAGCGTTACATGGCTAGTGCTCCCCCACCCCCCACACACACAGTTATGCCCTAGGCACGTGCCTCCTCTGTCTACCACAAATTACAGCCCTGATACCAATTGCTAGGGGTTTTTGGTACCAACAGATAATTTAGCGTGGATTGAGTTGTTTCCTTGTTTTGATTATTTTAATCATTGCAAGCAGGTAGTGATGGGCGAATCTGTCCCGTATTCGCCAAAAAATTTGTGAAATGGCCAAAATATTGCGAAACACATTGAAGTCAATGGATTTCAAAATTATTTTGACGTGCAACACTTTTTACACAAGCAACTTTTCTGTTGCAACAATTTTTTTTTTTTCACCGGCAAATTTTTGCAGCAGTTTCGCAAAACAATTCACAGGTGGCTGCGAATCCGTGCCTGGTAAATAAATTTGCACATCACTACTAGCAAGATTATCAGTTTCTTACATGCAAAAATAGCAAAGCACAAAGAAAAAAAAACATAGTATGGCAACATAGAGCAAGCTTGAATATTATTAGCAGGAACCTGATGATTCCCCTCAAATATTTGTTGGTATTTGCAAGTTAACATATTTGTTGTTTTTATCATTATTTATGCTCTTTAGCTTTTTAAATGGCTTGGTAAAATTCTCCTTAACTTTTATAAATGTACGAGTCAACTCCGGTGGTACTTGGTTGTCAGTTATGACAAACGATGGATGCAAATGCATGCTCCTGGAAACAAACTGCATTCATCAAGCAAAGGTTTCCTATAATTATGTTACCTAATAAAATATACAATTATGATGAATTTTCAGCTATGGGGATACCTTACAACTAGCAAAGGACTTTGCTGAACACATGTTTTCTGATCAAAAAGCTAGTTTATTGTTTAATGTACCTAACAAATCTTCATATTTAATGGCATGTGTATGTATTAAAGAGTCATTTATCAACCACAACAGAAAGTCTCAGCACCTCGTACAATTTACTGCTGTATGACCAGTTGGCATAGAACCAGCATGAAAGAACCTAATAAACTACTGCTATCTTTTTAAAGTTGCATAGCCTATTAATTCTATAAAAGCAGATAGATAATAGATGTCAAACAGCAGAGTGTGAACTATTGTCATGCTATTATTTGTAGCAGTGCTTACTAATTTAAAAGAGGGAACAATTGTGCTATATATGTACCTGCAGGTAAAGACAAATGTGCATGATGTATGTAGTAACATACATAATGATATAGACTGATCTGCATAATCATACCTGCTTACAAAACTTTAGGGATAACATATTTTAGATCTGACATCACGTAATTTCAAGGTCATAATTATCAGATATTCCCCAAAAATCTGTTTCTTTTTATATGCATTTGGAGAATGATTACCTTCTTTTACGAATACAACTGAATGGGTGTTGTTCTAGGGAAGGGGGGTTAGGTGGCAGCACTACATCTGAACTGAGCGCTGAAGGTAAGTTTGGGGTCTCCGGCTGGTGCATTGATGGTGGAAAACAAGCCAAAGAATGCAGTGGAAGAATAACCTCCTCCTCCTGTGAATCTATGCCCATTTTAATACAGCTCAAGACCTTATTTGCCCTTGATGCTGCTGACTGGCATTGCTTGCTACAGCCAAGTTTATCATCTGCAAGGACTCCAAGGTCCTTTTCCATAATGGATTTGCCTAGTGCAGTACCATTAAGGGTATAAGTGGCTTGGATATTTTTACATCCCAGGTGCATGACTTTACATTTATCAACATTAAATCTCATCTGCCACTTAGCTGCCCAGATTGCCAGTTTGTCAAGATTCTGTTGCAAGGATGCCACATCCTGGATTGAATTACATTTATCCAGTTCAGTTAAAAGTTACTGGGTCCCATAGCTATGTCATTTTAGGGGCCCTAAACTAATGGAACTGCCATCAGTAGGTACCATTGAAACCCTTGGAGGGAAAAGTATCCAATAACACAAAAGCCCTATTATATTGTCTAGAATTTCATACAGTTCAGAAATGTTCAACCTGTGGCACTTTTGCTGAGATAATGCATACAATAGCTTACATACAATATGCTAAAGGAAACTGAAACTACCAGCTTTGTGTGAAGTGCATTGTAGCAGTTAGTGCAATCATGGATGCACATGGGTCATTTATTTATATACTGTATTAAAATGTATGATTGTCCAAAATACATTACCTTTGCTTGTCTAGTCTAAAACAAGCGTAATCTATGTTAGATACACACTCACATTGTATATTGTTAATATGCACAGTCAATGCACAAACAAAATTCATAATCCAAAATAAGTGATCAGATATTGATTGCTCAGGGTTTTTATTGTAGGGTCAACTACCGATCATAGTTGCCTGCATGTGTCACCAGTATAACCTATTGCACTTTTGGTAAATGTATTTGGTAAATATGCAATGTGAATTTATTAGGTCTATGTACTGTATAACTGCATTAAGAGAAAAGGGGTGCCAACATTTTAAATAAGCCCTGGTTGTTTTCTTTATATTACAAGCACTATATTACCTATAATGCATATTAAGCCAAAACATACATATTGAAAGACAAACTCATTTTATAAAAGAGGGAAACAAAATACAAAAAATAATGGCAGCAAGTGGTTGTAAACTCACTAAAACTGAAGCAAATGTTTAACATACCGACACCATTTATTAAGAATCACCTGTGTCTAAACACACTGCTTGCACTTCTATAGAGTGCCAGTTTGGTCGCCCAGTCTGCTTTGACTATTGATGCTGGGGAACCTTAGAACTACTGCCAACTAGGAATGTAATAGTAGTTCCAGGGTTCCCACCATGGGTTGCATCAATAGGCAATTGGATCTGAGCCAAAGGAATCACACACTAATGGCATTTTAACAATGCATGTAGTAAATTTTATAATTTTTTTAATTTTTGCAGTTTTCTACAAAAATTTAAAAAAATTAGCATGTTTGGCCACAAAAATGATGGAATTCTGGGGACGGACGCCGGCGCATTTTCGCAAATAAAACGGACGCCGGCACAAATTCGCCCACCACTACTTACCACCCGTCCCCGCCCTGCTTCAGGTAGTTTGCAGCCAGTGCAAAAGATTAAATTACCACATTACTGCTGCAACTATAATTCCCATTAGGATGAAGTATATTAACACATTTCATTTGTTTGCTATCTGGCTGTATTTTATTAGAAACTGTAAAGCTATCAATCATAACTGAAATCCTGCACACACCTTGACACATTGCCATTTTCTTAAATCATAAATAATTCATTTAAATTTGCAATCATAGTGCATCTGATTAAATCAAGTTTATTACTTGTGAACTGAAACTTTAAAATCCAGCTTGAAGTGAAAGGCAGAATTGTACGCAAGAGCACAAAAGCAACTTTTAAATACTGTATTCATCAATCATATTGATTCTTTCCAAGCCATTCAAGTGCTATGGAGTCTAATAAACATATTCATTTGCTCACCCTCAGTGGAGTGTATATAATGTTGATAAATGATGTGGAGTGCATCAAGGATCTTTGTAAATCAGAATGATTAAAAATAGCAACTGATTTCCAAATGAAATCATTACACATCATTAAGTGGATTATTAATACTAACATTTAATAAACTAGTTATAACAGTGCTATCCCAGTGTCATCCAGTGTCACTCACCCACTCTAAGTACTAGTGATGGGCGAAAAATTTGCGAAATGGAGCCGGAGTCTCGTTTTTGAGCGTCCATTTTTTTGAGCTGGCGTCCAAAAAAACGGACGTCGGCATCCATTTGTTTTTGACGCCGGTGAATTTTCGCTGGCAAATTTTCATGGCAGTTTCGTGAATTTATTTGCAGGAATTTTGCCTGCAAATTCACGCCTGCCAAATAAATTTGCCCATCACTACTCAGTACTATTATTCTTCCTCTCCTCAATCAACCTCTATTCTCCTAGTCTCATTAGTTTTACTTATTATAACATATTATTCCATCTATTTAGCCTCTTTGTTCTCATAGAAATAGGGAATGGCCATGAAATAGACCAAATGTTTAGGAGCATGAGGGCCCACTGACACCTGGGCCCACCGGGAGTTTTCCTGGTATCTGGGTGGGCCAGTTCGACACTGGTGTCATCCCAGTGTCATCATCCCACTCATAATATCATTAGTCTCACCCCTTAATGTCACCCATCCCACCACCTGCCTGGTTTATTTTTGTAAGAATGGCAGCAACCCTAGCAGTAACCCACTGCAACCAATAAGATATTAATAATATATAATAATAATACAATATGTGCAGTAACGTAACATGATTCATTCTGCTTGCATTTGGAGCTTATATGTGCCTGTGTGAGTATGGCACTATGGGGAAATACCAGTTGTATTGCACTTTGCGCTCCCCTGTGGTAGAACACAGGAAAACTAACTGCAGTGGAACACAGGGTGGAATGCCCATCAGTATTAGCTCTTAATGACTTATTGCATGTGATAACTCCAGAAAGTGGGAAGAGGGAAAGGGGTTTTGTTCAGTTATTGGGTGACCAGAGAAGAGATTGTTATGTCAATGCAGGAAATATTAGGACCAATTAACTCACAGTGTATGAGGCACTATACAAAGACTTTGTTAGAAACCTACTTAGATAAAATACAGGCCAACATTAATTCATAAAAACTCAAAAAAAAATATTTCTACTTTATAGTTTGTTGGTTATATTCAGAATAAAATACATAATGAAGAATGAGATTGCTAATATTTAATTGTTTACAGTGTTATAGATGAAGTCCATAATAGCACTACATTATCTACAAACCCCTCTATTAAAATATATTAACAATGAAAGAAAAGTCAGGCTACTGTATATCTGCCTTTTCTTAGGTATCCAATTTAGCATAGTTACGGGGAAGGGGCATTTTGCAAAGACACTCATGCATATTAGAATTGCATTGGGATGATCATCACTGGGTCTTGTATGTCAAAGTCTTCTATAACATATTTAATTCTGAGACTTTGCATTTAGGGGGTTTATTTTTTAAAGTACATATTGTGACTCCTCCACATACAGTATAAAGTTGTATGCATTATATGAATAGAAGAGGCCACATTGTTTGCCTTTCTGAGTTATATTCTAAACATAATGATCGCTAGATTCCTCTGACCTATTGCATTTTACATAAGACCACTAAGACTTGAAAGAAACAAGATTAAAGTGACTTAGTGACTTGTATTGAAAGAATGAAGACTGTTGAGTGGAGTGAGTGGTTAAGGAAAAAGAAAGTTGGGTTATAATTTGAAGGGCCAACCCAGTAACGCAACTAGGTGGGTGCGGGCCGTGCAGCCAGGTCCACCCCCCTCTGTGCCAATTTTCTTTGTGGCTGCAGCCGACTACAGCTGGCTGCATCATCGTGTGATCTGCCGGGGGGCCCTGCGGGGGTGCGGGCCATGGTCCAATCGCACCCCCTGCTCCCCCGGTAGTTATGCCACTGGGCTAACCCCTTCAAATTATCCATGGATTTTTCTATAGCCTATACTGTAAGAAGACACACAGTAACTAAGCATATGTATTACTCTACAGTGAGAACATTTTTGCTGGAAGGTTTAAGAATATTGGGGCATTTTAAAAACATGTACAGGTGGATGACCCATTCTGTTTACTAAGGGGGTTATTTATGGAAGGTCGAATTTCGAAGTTATGTGAATTTTTTTGAACTCTGATAAATTCGAATTTACTCACAACTGGAATGGGAGGTTATTTATGGAAAAACATGAACGTCTAAAATTCGATTGAATAGGAACGCCCCGAAAATTCCAATCAAATTCTAATCAAGTTTTCCTCTATTAGAATGTCAGAAAGTCTATTAACATCTTCAAATGGTAAAAACGGACCTCTGCCACTGACTTCTACAAGAACTCGGCAGGTTTTAGATAGCGAAGTATCGAATTGTGCCTATGGAGTTGTAGTTTCAGTGATACAAAAGCCTCTTTTGTGCCTACTTCATATCCCAGAATTGGTCCTTAAGGAGAAGTAAACCTTAACAAAAACTTAATGTAAAATTGCTCAGGGTGCTTTTCTAAGCATTTTTGCAATTTACATTAATTCTTAATTATTTCAGTTTCAGAAATATTTAGGTTTTTATTGAGTGCCAATATAATGAATTTTCTAGCAACAGTAGCACTTGCCAGCCAGTGTACAGTGCAAGACAGTGAAAGGGATATTCCTTCAGAAGGAAAACAGAGAAATGATCTGATGTTGCTCTGCTCAGAAAGGAAATGGGAAAGGGCATCTGAGGCTTCTGATCTCTTTCCTGAAAAGAGCAACATAAAAACACTTTCCCATTTTATATTCTAACTGTATATCTCTTTTAGTTTAACTAAACACTCACTATACACTTACAGGACCTGACCAGCAGGTAGCACTATTGTTACAAAATGCATTATAGCGGCACTTAATAAAAATGTAAATAACTCTGAAGCTGAAAAAATAAATACTGTACATTGCAAGTGTAAGTACTTAGAAAAATACACTGAGCAATTTTACATTTAAATTTTTAGGGTTTACTTATCCTTTCAGATATTCAAATCCACAAAACACTTTATATCATAGTGTAAAAGTGTATATCTTACCTGCCACTGGTTCATGAGTTCTCTAAGAGCATGTGTATCCTCTAGCACCCCATCCTTCTGTGTAGCATCTTGCAGAACATTTGCAGTAGTCTCAGCTTCAGTCAGCCAGGCAAGGAGCTTTTCTAAATCCAAATAGAACTGCTGCAGTAATCGGAGTGCTGCTTCCAGCGCAGCATCGCGTTCTGTAACCCTGCACAAATACACATTGAGCCGTTGAACTAATACAAACATAAAACCAGTAAATCTTTTAGTGATCTTTAATGATCTCAAAGAGCCCATCAGATGAGTGCAGAGAGCTGTGGAAATTCTGTGACAGATAATGGCAGTGCTCAAAGCAAAAATAAAAATGGCAGATTTCAGCCCCTTTTTTATGCACACCGCCTACCCATAAATCATAAATGATCCCTAAATACCTGAATATTCTTAAAACAAATAAAAATGACGTCTACATTGTAGATTTCGAAAATAAAATATGGATACATGAAATGATAAATTATAAAGGATGACTGTTTTTACAGTATAGATGCACACAATTTGTTTTCGTTTCCAGTATCCTTATATTTGTACCATATTGGGTATGTTATTTATAATTACATACTGTTGTTCCAACTAAGACTTTCTGTTACTTGTATTATATGTTTTGCAATGGCAATTCATCTTCTAATTGCTTTATAATTCATTGCATGGATCATTTGAGATCTAAGAAATGGAACATTACCTGCAGTATAGAATAGCTTATTATTACAAATAAAACAGGCATTTGTGTGCTCTAAATCCAACAACTGTCATCTTTTTATCAGCCGTCACTTGATAAGGGATACATCAAAATTAGATTGCAATACTTAATTAAAATCACTTAGCTCCAATGTAAATTCATGGATTAGAGTCAGTTAAATGTAATTAACACTGATTATCTAAATAAATGTATTTCAAAGGCAGTAGTTCTTGTATTTAGCTCCTACAGAAATGACAAAATACAATCAGAAGCAAATACTGTGAAAAACCTTGATAATGCTGCATGCAATCAGTTGCCGCACACAATAGGGACTTAGAAATATAGGCATCCTCACTTGACTATAACTGAGACTGATAAAAAAAAGCTAATTTTGTGATAGGATTTGCTTCTGTTTCCATCCATGGTGTGGTACCAATCTCTTTTCACTGACTACGTTTTCTACTTTTCCGCAGTACCTAATTTATATATTCTTCTCCCACAAGTGTTTGCACAAGGCAAGAAATGTCAAAAATGATGAACGGAACTCAACTTTATTTTGAAAAAAAAAACAAACATACTGAATTCATACCTACTGACTATTTTCAAAGTTATCAAGGAGAATGATACTTATAAGAGAATAAAACATTTTGTTTGTATTTTGTTTGAATCAAGTTCATTCATTACAATTAAGCATATTAGGTATGTTTTGTATTATGTATATTGTAAAATCAGAAGGCTACATTTCCCAGTGTATTAACCCACAGCAACCAATCAGAGACATGATTTTATTATTCTTTTTGTTGAAAGTGAATTTCTGATTGATCACTATGGATCAGTGCACTGGGGGATATTTGACCAGTTTTAGAAAATGAGCTCCTGAGGGCAACCTTATGAAATAATATTTCTTCTTCTGAGCAAAAATGAAAGTTATCACACTTAGCTAAAGGAGAACAAACCCCCCTACCTCTAAAAACACCCATCTGCCTTCTCTACTGCCCCCCCCCGTTTCCTCCCCCCGACATAGTGTTCTACAAGAATACGTGTCCCATCCAGCAACACTGACTTAAATTTGCAGAGTAGAGCAGTGGAGCTCAGGGGCGCCATGTTCTGATACTTTTGTATCTTCCGGATCCTCTTTTTTTTCTTTTTTGTAATTTTTGGAGCTCTCCAACAGCGCATGTGTCAATGGCTGAAGTGTTGATACTCACATCGCAAAGTGTCCGAACATGGAGCCCCTGAGCTCTGCTGTGCTACTTTGAAAATTTAGGTCAGTGTTGCTGGATGGGCCATGTATTCTTGTTGAACACAATGCAGGGAGGAAGCAGGGAGGCGGACCAGTGGAGAAGGTGAACAGGGGCTTTTCGCTGTAGGGGGTTTAGTTCTCCCTTAATATATGTTCATGTTTCATAGTTACATAGTTAAGGTGGATTGAAAAAAAAAGTCCATAAGTTCAACCCCTCTGTAATGGTGATCATTTTTATGGGGAAAAAAAGATTTCCCACATCTTTCTATAATGTCCCTTAATGTACTTCTACAGAGTAATCGTTGAAATCCTCCACCCCCTTTACAAGTTTAGTTGCACATCTCTGCACTCTCTCCAGCTAATTAATATCCTTCTTAAGGACTGAAACCAAAAACTGCATTGCATACTCAAGTTTAGGTCTTACCAGGGACCCATAAAGAGGTAAAATTTCTCCCCTTAAGTTAATGCCCTTTTTTTGCAAGACAATACACTATTTGCTCTAGTAGCTAGGACATGGCACTGCCTGGAATTAGAAAACTTGATATCTCCAAAAATCCCCAGATCCTTCTCAATTAAGAATACCACCAACACACTTCCATTTAGGTGGTTATTTACTAAACTCTGAACGCAAAAATCATGAAAAATTTGTATTATTATTTATTTATTATTATTTATTAAATCCGGCATATCAGACCTGTTGAACTTGCATATAAGTCAATTGGAGGAGTCACAATGAGTTTTTGATGTGCGCTGGGTTTTTTTATTGAAAAAAAAACGTGAAAATTGGATGCAAAATCTGAAAAAAAACTTGATTTTTTTCCCGCAAAACTAATTTCCGGGAAAATGTAATAATAAATAAGCATAAAAAACCCAAGCGGATTTGATTGGAGTTTGTAGCAGAAAATATTGAGATAAATTCGGACCCCCTTAGTGTATAACTAGCACTTATATTATTTCTACCAAAGTGTATAACTTTGCACTTATTATCAGCACAGTTTTGTGAAATCACTCTGCAAATTTTAAACATCCTGCATGGAAGGTATAGTTCTGCACAATTTAGTATCATCAGCCAAGATAGAAACAGTACTTGCAAAGCTCACCTCCAGGTCATTAATAAAAAAGCTAAAAAGCAAAGAACCAAGGACAGAAACCTGCAGTGGATGAATAGTAACCAAAAATGGAACAAACTTTATTTCACAGGAAAAAAGTGTTCCAGAAATGAAGAAAAAGTAAGCCATCATTAAATTAGGGCTGATGGGATGTGATCAGCCCTCCTTGTTTTTCTAAAGGTTAATTTCTACTTGGGTAATGAGCCATGGTTGGCAGGTTCTTGGATGGATTTTTGTATGGCAGAGGGGCTTGACTTTAAAGGTACTTAAACTAATTATGAAGTACTGAGCTGACATTTTCACTCAAGATAGAATTCTAGTTTGCACACAACTGATTTAAATAGGAAAGTGAGCCAGGTAAATAAACAATGAGAAAAGAAAACGATTTGAGCGGTTTATTAAAGAGATACATTTATGCATTATAAACCTTTTGAGACGCTTACAATTTGATGTATGGGAGGTTTTCTTTGGTAAGACTTGGATTACACTAAGGGGCTTATTTACTAATATTCAGCTTTTTTTCAACAGATCATATTTTTTCTCCAAAAAATTAATGTTCTTTAATTCCTCTAAAACTAAAAAAATGTGAGCTTTATAAAGTGTTAACGCCACAAAAAATCATGTAAAAGCAGTCAAGGTCCTACAGAAGCCAATTTCTTTAGTAAGATTTGGATTACCCTAAGGGGCTTATTTACTAACATTTCTTTTTTTAATCATGTTTTTTGTTTACGAATTCATGTTTTTAATTTTTATTTCAAGATTTATTTGGGGTAAAAGCTTGAAAAAGCTCTAATGCAAAACTTCAAAGTCAATGGGAATGTGATGATGCAAATGGATCTCTTTTGCCATTCAGACTTTTAAAGGTTTTCAGATTTTTTTCGAATAATTGTTGAGGTTGTAGAGGTTTTTGTATTTTTTACTGCATTGTTAAGCATTTTTTTCTGTTTTTACTTTTTATAATTAGATCTTTTAATAACTTCCATGGCATTCATGGTCCTTGAGAAAATGAGTTTAATCATGGTTTCACAAAGCTCTAATACCACTAAAATGAAACGTTTAATAAATGGACCTCTGAATTTGTGCTGGAAGGAATAGATGACTCTTTTTATAGTGCTGCAAAGGTTTGTCCTAGAGTAAAAAAACCAAACAATGATACAATTAAATATTATAACACAGTTATTTTTAATAATTTCTTAATAATTATTTAAGTTGTGTTGAGAATAACTTTGAAAAAAAAACTCTATATAGGTATTAAAAATTATACTGTAAGAAAGCCCTTGGAATTAAAATACAGATAATGAGATTTAAAGAAGCCCTTTGGGAGCTTAAATCTCCTACAGGCAAAACAGCAAAAAAAAAAAAAAAATACAAAACCCCTGTATGTATTAAGGTGATTTTGTTTCCTATGGAAAATATTTAATTCTAACCTTGTCATACACAAAAGATGTATTGAACAAATGTAGAACTCCAATGAATGGCTGGAGAACAAAGAGTCTAAAAATTGGAGAAAGTATGTGCCCATATGTACCTTGGCAGGAATTGCAAGTTCTGAGTGGCTTATTAGTGTGCTATGCCACTGTTGGGTTGTAAATGTTGGATTGCAGTGTTAGTAACTGGCAGAGCTTGGCAGCTCTGCAAGCAGCACCTTTTTGATGTAATTTGGTTTATAAGTACATTTCACCCATATGTAGAAGCAACCACATTCAAGGTACAGAGCTAACATAGACTATCTGAATTTTCAGTGCCAAATAATTAAATTTTTATAGATGTACAAATGACTTCAGAACATGAAAGAAACTTGGGGAAAATATACCCAAAAGTAATTTGTATATTGATTATTGTTATGTTTATTGTAAATACCTTGTGCAATGTGTTCTAAGCTAAAATAATGCTTAAAATAAGTCTTTTGCCGACATCCAAGGCTCCTCTTGTGTTGTTAGGGTTTAGAGATCTGCATATTTTATTCCATTTTTTCCTACTTAACAATATTGTATTCCACAGTGGAGTTTAATGGAGTGAATTGTTTGTTTTGGTTGGAGTCAGTTACTGTGATTGTAATATTGTACATCCTTCTAGTTTTCTACCTCCACATTCACCTTTTTGTGTGTGTGTGTGTGTTAGGGATGTAGCGAACTGTTCGCCGGCGAACTAGTTCGCGCAAACTTCGACTGTTCGCGTCCGCCGAATGTTCGCGAACGTCGCGCGACGTTCGCCAATTGGTGTTCGCGTTCGATTCGAAGTAAAATTTCGTTCGACCATTCGACCATTCGACCGTTCGATCGCTAAAATCGAACGATTTCCATTCGTTCGAACGATTATAAGCATTCAATTGAATTAAAATCATTCGATCGAATAGCTTCGATCGTTCGATTCGAACGAAAATCCTTCGATCGTACGAATAAAATCCTTCGATCGTTCGATCGAACGATTTTATCGAGCGTTCGAAGTTCGCGAACTGTTCGCGAACTGTTCGCTTTTTTGCCGGTGTTCGCGAACGGCGTTCGCGAACACATTAACGGCAGTTCGCTACATCCCTAGTGTGTGTGTGTGTGTTTGTTAATCATCAGGAGATCTTGTAAATAATGTTGCTACACTACAGTAAAAAGAGGAATAATCAGTGATTTCAGATATGAGCTACAGTTTGCTGCTTTTCAAATGATAAATCCAAATGAGAGCACTTAAACCTGCTCCTTATGGGGCCTGTCAATAACATTTGTCAGTAGCAGAATAACCCCTGCATGTTTTCCTGCTATCATGGCACTTTTATGTTCAACACTTAACTTCAGGAAAACAGCTAAATTACTGCATAGTCAACCATCAACTGATTTTGAAAAGAACCCTATAAAGAAAGTGCAGAATATATTCTTGTGTATTTTACTCTACAACAGCAACATCACTGATACAGTGGAAAAAGAAAGCTGCTAGTTTTGCTTGGTTGCCAAAAATTCTTACTCTTTCCTGGAAGGAATTGAAGCAGTGATGTAAGTGGTATGGAATACATAAAAAACTTGTATCCAGTGAGTCATATAGCTACACATGTTAGATCTCTTGGATGCTTCTTTCTAAGGATAAGGGGAAGGAATGCTGTAGGACTAATTATAAGATTATACTTACATATAAAGTATTTCAGGCAACAGTACTCGTTTTTCCCCTTTAGTGTTTTTGCAGCTTATTTTATGTGCACACTATATAGCAGATTTGATTGGTTGCTGTTGGAGGTGGATACTTTAAATTAATATAGGGCAAGTGAACAGTAGATATAAACTAGATCAATTGTATTGACTGCCTGTATTAATGAATGGTTTTATTATTTATGTTGTGTATTTATCTACTTGCAAACCAATGAAGTGTGTCAGATTAATGTCTTAATGTTACTAATGCTGCATATTATTTTTTTAATTTTTCCCTTGGCAGGAGGGGGTGCACCAAATTAAAATGTGGGTACTTATACCATAAAAACCTTTATACTCATCACTCCTTCCTGTGTGTATGATCTGGGTTCTCCGTATCTCTGCCTTCTGGCTGTTGCAATTCAACCATGCATGGTAAGAAACCATGGCAGGGACTTCAGCAGTAGTTCAATAGAATTATGGCGAGAAAACCAGCATGTGCAAATTTTTTTTAACTATACACAGTGGTAACATACTGAATTAAATATTTAGTTTCAGGATCTCTCTCATTACAGAACAGCTTTTGGTCAAGAAGTCACATGTATGTCCCTTTCTGGTGAATCCTATAATAGAGGCAAGTAACCCAGAGGAAGCAGATGCATGAGCTTGGTAGAAAGGATATCATGTGAAGTCTTGAACAATTCATTAAATATTTTTGCATTACTAACAGTCACATGGAACAAAAAAGATCTCCTTGAGCTATTGCTGCATTCATTTTACCACTAACCTCTTTAACCATGATGCAGCATTTTCCACCATTTTAACAGTATCCATTCGGACCAGTGCAGTTGAGACCAATGTGCCAAAATCAATGCAATTACCAGTGTGCTTTTTGAGGAATCAACCACAATTTCTCAAAAGAATTTTAGTTTTTTCATCTGCTATATAATGTTCTCATTAATCATTTTAATATATAGCATACATTCAAGTCAAATATTGGTTATAGCATTGAGTTCCCCTATCATTTTTTATTTTCTATGAATTATTAAGAGAAAATATTACTCTTGTAGAATTGGTTTACAAATATAAAGTTAGCTATAGCTTACTAACTATACCTGAAAAAAGTGAATTGCCTCCATTGTTTAACTGAAAACTGAAGCAGACAGAATGCATAAAATGATCAGGCAAAGTTCATTTATATTTACTCATGTAATGCCCTTTCTGTTATGCACTTTTTACCAGACACCTGTTGTCAATATCTTTGCATATATTGATTAGTTTGAGCTACAAAAGGTCTTTTTTTTTTTTGGCTGCTATCCATGTTCTGCATTTTAGTCTAGTGCTGGTAGTCATAAACCTCCCCCCCTCACACACACACAAACACACACACACACAAATCACCAATAGTACTGATAAGGTTACCTTACTTATCAGTAAGCAGGGCCACCAGGGCCGCAACTAGGGGGTAGGCAGAGTAGGCACGTGCCTAGGTCACAAAGCTGAGGGGCGCCAGGCATGTACCATTTCTGCCTCATACCCCTAGTTCTGTCCCCTCTCGCTGCTCTGGGCGGTGAGTGAGTCCTTTTTGTGCATGCACGCTTGTCCTTTTCGCATGTGTCCTTTTTATGCACATACACATATATATGTTCTCATGCCTATTGGGTGATGTGACCGTCCAGGTTGCGTAGGGCGTCTGGCAGGCCTGGCCCTGCGCTGAAGGCCACCATCAGGTAAGTAGGAGTGGTAAGCAGTCAGGGGATATTGTGGATTGCCGCACCTCCTTGCCCCCCCTATGTTCCCTGCTTAGTGGTGCAGATCCCTCTTGACGGTCAGCACACGTCAGTCACATGTAAATTGGATGTAAGAAAAGAGTCGCACAAGACCAAGCTTGCCACTTTTATTGCCACCTCATGTTCAACAACGTTTACAAGTAAGGGGTACAGTATAAAACTTCGCTGCTTTGCAACCTGCAGCACAGAAGGGGTGGTCTATTTGTTGAAGTGTCCATGTGGATTTGGCTACGTTGGCCAAGCCTCAAGGGCATTCAAAACTAGACTTAATGAACATAAAAGTGTCATTAAAAATTATAAACCTGAAACCAAAACTGAGGATTTTCAGGATGCTAACAAAAAGGAGAAGGCCAAAAAAGAGAAACTGGTTGGCAAACATTTTTTTGAAAAAAAGTATGCTGTTTCCCAAAAAAAGATGGCAAATTCTTAAAAACCCTGCTGGCTGTGAGTAACCATATTCCAAGTATACTACACCATACACCAGTAAAACATATAATATTTTATTTTGTTTTGAACAAGTACAAAAACAATTGGGGAAAAGGACATTTGGTTTAAACATAATATAACCAAATAAGGACTTGAATTTTTGTGAAAATGGACAAGATGGAAATGAGTGTCAAGCCTCACTTTGGAATCACGAAGAACTTTGGGAATTATGGGTAATTGGGTGTGTCCAACACTGTTTTAAATGCCTTGGTAGCACTTGTGTTTGTTATCCTGATGAAGGGAGGGTGAACCCCCCCCCGAAATGTTCATGCACAGGAGGTGGAAATAAAAGGGGCAAGCTCCCCACCTGCAACAATATTGGTGTTGTGCGACTCTTTTCAAACACCCAGTCAGGGGACACAAGAAAAATGTGATTTGTGATTTATGAAAAGTTTGGGGCTTGCATGGTAATAGGCAGGTTTTGTGTAGATCAAGGGTAAAGTATTGGTATAACTGGGGAGTAGTTAGGGTGGATTGGGGCATGGGCATGTGTATGATGGATGAGGCCCCATGATTACTGATAGCATCCAAGTCTGACCTGTACTGTAAACTTATGTAATAACTTATGTAATAAACTTATGTAATAACTCCATCAGCACAAAAATATTGATGACAACTGCACTGCCGCCACCACCTGCCAATGTCAACAGCACACTGGTGCTTTGTTTTTAGAGGGGAAGCAAGTCTGTTCATTGACCATGTCACATTTACTATTTTATATTAGAATATTAGAATAGAATTCTTATTTTATAACTGATATGATGACTTCTTATGACTTCCATTAGGACAGACCTTTTGATTGTAATTTATGTGGTTTAATTATTAAGGGGTATTTGCTTAGCTTTCCTCTAGAGTCTAGACCACCTGAGCCTAGATACTTTGCCATATAACTATATATTTTGGCTTGGCTTTATAGCAGGACCTTAATACAGCACAAATTGCAGTTTTGTTTTGATTTTTTTACTATTAAACCAGCTGTGACATTCTGTTCATTTTGTATAAAAACCTGAATTAAAAACAACCATCCCTATATACAGTTCAAGGCCTACATCCTTGATTGCATTTGACATAATAATCATCATCATATCTTAAGACTGAAATCAGCTTGACAGAACTCAACTCGGGTCTGCTTCTTCCAATTACCTGAAAATTGCAGCCCAGCTTATCTCTCAGGAAATAAGTTTGAATTTACAATTCCACTGAGGTGCAAAAGTGATGCAGTAGATGTAGTAATTTAACTTGCTAACTTTTATAATAAATATTTTCTTTTAAATTTACTCTCCTCCGGTGGATTCCTTTGGACACAACAGAAAAGCTTTCAGCAGGTTGCTGTCCTTACATTCAAAGGATTATGCAGATTTCAGGAAAACAAAATAATGAAGTCTGATTCGGTGAAGTAAAATAATAATGTTCTTGTTGGCTTGACTCTTTCAGTTCCTATTATTTTTTAAAATAATAGTATGGTTCTTTTCCAGATGAGAAACTGAGCAGGAACCACAGCTCCTATTCACTTCCTACAATTCAGTCCAAACAGATGAAACAATGGCATGTGCTCTTGCCTACAAGTTAGCTATGGTGGATGATTGGCAACTTCAGTTTTAACATGCTTTTATTAAGCATTTAATATTTTAGTTACCTAAACATCACCCTTCCCAGTTACTAAGGGGAAAAGTAATTACCAACTTCAAATATGGTATTTCTAGTTCTAAATAGGGCCAAAACCTGGGTGGTCTTAGCAAACAAAATACACAAATTTAAAAAGTAGCACAATAAGAAGCACTAATTACCAAATGGAAGCTACTAAAGCAGTTCTGCAACAATTATCTATGTGCAATAGGAGAACAAAATAAAAAAATTAAAAACCTAGAAACCATTAACTCATTCTGATTCTTCTCAGAGCTAACAAAACAAAGTCCACCATAAAGTAATCCCTTATCCATATATTCCTGTTCAAACATGTTTATTTATTTTCAAGTTCTTTTTCTCGCAAATAATAGGATAGTAGCCTAGCTTGTAGTAACCTTACTTGATGGTAACAAATCTATCAAAAACCATGTGGTGGCAAAATAATGCTTCTGAGTTTTTAAATATTTAATATTTTCACTAGATTGAAGGAATGATGTTCCACATTACAGGAAAAATCTTTATTTCAAAATCGTAAGGTCCTAAGAATTTACAATAACAGTTCCTATACATGAATCATCCTGTCATTACAGAGGAGAAACACTTAATTGATTGTGTTCAAGATATCCTATTCCTAGCAGCCTATTCATATTACAGAGAATGTTTTAAAATCACTTCAATACCTTCCCCAAGGGCACTAATAATATAATTTCCCTACAACAAATGTAACGCACACTCAAACAAACACAGACTAAGACCAATGTAACCAAAGCTCTTTAAAGGTATTAAAGGTCACTTTTTGCCCTTTTCAAATCTTTTAGTTACCTAAATTTTAAAATATATATTTTTTTAAATAGGATGCCAATAATAAAACATACTTTATATAGAAATTAACCAAAGCTCACTTTAGTAAGATACAGTATGTGCCCTAAATAACTAACAAGCATGTCTAGGCTCCCTTCTCCAGCAAGAACATAATCAATGACTGAAGTCTGAAGCAATAACCCCATGGGATCACTTATATCAGGGGGCCTGTCGGCTCCCAGTGAGAGTAGTCTGGACCAAGGAGGAAGACAAGGATCAAAGTTCAAGTTCGCAGTACAGATTGGGTTTAAGAAGTAGTTGAAATCGATATCCAGGCAAAAAGTAGGGTACTTATCTATAAAACATACAGCAACAGAAACTGTTTTCTGTGCTTAGGAAGCACAAATAACTAATACATCACCAAGTCCAGCAAGTATGTGGGAAGTATACAAAAGCGGAGTTGGTTGGTGTAATTTCATTTATAAATCTTACTTTTATTAATTAATTGTGATTGTTTAATACTTCTTTACTTAATCTCTCTAATTACTAATGATTACAGAAAGAAAAACACACAATTCCTTATACTCCTGAGGGCAGAGACACATGCTGCTATTTTGGGAGATTGGTCGCCCAACGACCAATCGCTTCTTCTTTGGCGACTAATCTCTCTGAACTGCCTTCTCGCCAGCTAGAATGTGAATCTTCGGCGGGATGGCACTCAGGTCGCTTCGGTTTTCCGAAGTTTCCTCGTTAGGCATCTTTGGTCAACTTCAGAAAATGAAGCCTTCCAGAGTGCCATCCCACCGGCGAATTTACATTCTAGCCAGCGGGAAGGCGGCTAGGGAAGATTAGTCATCTGAAGAAGAATCGATTTGTCACTGGGTGACTAATCTCGCGAAATAGTAGCGTGTCTCTGCCCTGAAGGTGCCAAATTGTGCCAGAAATCAACTTTGGTATCGATAACTATCTTTAGTGTTTTAAAAATTAAAAAAGTCACAGTAACGACCTACCATTAGCTAGATTAAATAACCACAGTGTTCAAAACAAGCAATTGGTAGAACCTCTGCAAGCAATTATTCCATGCCAGTCGTGCAACAAAAATCACCTAGTTAAAAAATATGTTGTTTTTGTTGGTGCTATGCTATTATATGCAGTTAAACCACACTTAGGGGGTTTCTGGTTTCCTGATGTCCTGTCTTGGTGCATGAGGCCATCTGTGTGCCATAATGCTGAAGCTGATCCTGGACACTTTTTTAGGCCATTGTAAAGTGTGGGTGGATTATAAATGATGAAAAGTTGGCAATTCAAAAAAAGGGTTTCCAAACAAGCATTGAACTTTCTAAACCTTGCACTGTGCAAACTAATATCTAAATATATTATAAGGGAAAGTTTGTGGGCAGATACTATAAAAAATAATGTAATTTTGGATTTAATGAGAAAACTTACAATGCCCACATGTAATGTTAATCCTATTTCTGTTTTCTTTTACTTTTCCCTTTGCTATTATAATTTCTGTCCTTACAGCTCATAAAAGTAAATGCACCTTGAAAAGGAAAATGAGTTACGTTAATATATTGGTTAATGGTACTCCCACGGATCTTTCAGGACTGAAACAGAAGGCTGATGGGGAAAAAGAATAATGGGGAAGAGATAATTAAAGTGAAATCAGGAAAGTCTGGGTAAATGAAAAATGTGCATGTCATTTTTATCTTTAATTAAAAAAGGTAGATACATTGAGCCAGTCTGTCAGTGGGGTGGAAATCTCCTGCGTGTTATTGCTTTCTGCTGGATTATAAACTTCTATAACCGAGAATATTAAGAGAAGTGTCCTGGGGAAGGGAGGTCGTCCGTGTTTTGTCTGCAGAGTGACATGAAAATACATACTCTTCTAAAGGCAAAGGCAAGCAAGTGAAAAAACAGCCTGCTAAATATAAATCTTGCACAGAAAGCAGAGCACACTTGATTCATGGGTAAGACATTGTGCAAGACTTAATCCTGTTGCTTATGTAACAAATACATTTCATTAGTGATGGGTGAATTTGTCCTGTTTTGCTTCGCCGAAAAATAAGCTAATTTCCCGCGAAGCGGCAGAAAATTCACGAAATGCATTGAAGTAATTTTTGACGCCCACGAAAATTGTTATGCGCGCCTATTTTGGTCACATTAAAGTCAATGGGCATCCGAACAATTTTGACTCGTGACAATGTTTATGCGTGTGACTATTCTGACCTGCACCCACATTTTCCCAACATTGCAGATTTTTCACTGGCGAATTTTCGCAACACTTTCACAAATTTATTCACCGGCGGCGAAATGTGGAAATTCACCACAAATTTGCACCTGGCGAATTTATTTGCCTATCACTACATTTCATTTAAGAAAGGCCTGAGCCTACATTGTGTCTGAATATGTTGACAGCTAAATAACAAGTTCACACAATTGGTCTAAATGGCTGTTATGTTCTTCACTGTTCAAATGACAGAACGTTTAGATTGTCTTTGTTACCTGTAAGGGGATAGAAGGTTTTTACATGATGTCAATTCAAATCAACATGGATGGATTTAAGAAGAACACTGTGATAGAGAATATAACATACCTCTTATTAATTCTTGCCCAAGTAGCATTAATGTTATCTTTCATCAATTCCACTTTTCTTGTGTCATCTTTAGAATAGTCACATAGAAGCTTAAGAGCTAAGTCATTTGCTGTGTCGACATTTATCTGCCATTGCTGGAGTTCCTTGGAAAATTGCTAGTGAAGGAAAGAAATTGTTGTCCTATTACTAGATATAATCAAGACAATGAAAAGGAAAGACTCACAAAAAGGATGTTCTGTGTGTTTGCATTAAACATTTCAGAAATCAGCATCTTACCAGTATATGGACAATCATTAGGAGATTTTGAAGGCATTCACAGACCAGTAAAAAGATGCACAGACATGTCTGCTCTCATATATAAAGAAAAATCCTTGTAAGATCTAACATTGTGCTTCAGCTATTCAGTAGATCCCTGGGTAGGAGACTAATGGGGAAATGCTTTTATACTAAAACCATAGCAATGATTGTTTTAAAAATTGTAACATGATTTTTTAGAATATTATCCATCAGTTAGGAGTTTTTCTTTTTGTACAAATTCACTTCTTGACACTTAAATTCATGCACGTTCAGCCTAGAATACAGAACATTTAATTTATTATGTTATTAGTGCCATCTGCTGGAAGGATAGTGTAATCACAGAGGCATATGCACATCAATATTACAAGCAAAGTATCATCAATTTCAGCGGAGTGTGCTTGAAGATTACATATTGTATCCATTTGAAAACATTCACATTAGTTCAGCTTTATTTCTCTGTAATGTGGCCCAATCAAATGCTTACCAATTTCTACCTGTTGCAGAGCAAATATCTCATTGATTGTTTAAAGCACTATATGCTTTGTGTACATTTTGCATAATTTATTATGTTAACCTCTCTTTGTTTAAAAGCTCTAGGACATCTCTTTATTGTTAGATCGTTCAACTGTGTAACTTTACTCAGTGACCTGAGTAAATGTTGTCTCACCATGATACTGTGCAGTCAGTTGTGGATTCAAAGGTAAGTAACAGTCCTATTATTTTTAGGTTAGGTGTGTCTTAAAGATTTTCTAAAGAGCATTTCAGCCTCTACTGTGTTGTTTATATCTCAAGCAACATGCCATAGGCTTTAAAACTTGTCATTAAAACTCGACAGGTTGCTCTGGCTCTTTAGATTTGGATTGTACTGATATGAATTGTATCCGAGGAAAAAGCTCTGTGAACAAAAATCTAAGCCTAGAATGAAATATACGAGCTGGAGATGTAGATATTTCCAAGACAAGCAATGCCTTTTAATAAGTATATTTTGCATGAAAATACAACACACAGGTTGTATGCTTTTAATTAGTTAATTAAGATTAATTAGTGTTCCAGGAAGTTTTGGAAGTAAATTTATTAAACTTTGAACTAGGGGAATTCTTGTGTATTCTGCCCAGTTATTAACACTTTCCTATGAGACAGTCAAATGATGAATGAAATGACCTGTTTATGAAAGCATTTACCACTTTGATCAATACATCATTTAGTCAAAAATGTGCTCAACAGCTTTAAGCAGCCAAACTGCATTCTACGGAGGTTTTAGAGCCTGAAATAATTGTAGAGTCTGAAAAAGAGTTTTTTTTTAAATCTTAACATATTGGTATTTTATTTTACTGAGCTTTTTTTTTCAATCCTTTTATTCAAATCATTCACTGAATAGCATAACAGGAAACCCATGATGTTACGCTTGCAGTCCTTTCTTAGGATAATTTACATAATCTGCTGCAGATTGTACTATTGATTTGCAGGTGTCTCTACATAGCCCAGGCCATTATTCACTGGGGATTTAAAAGGGATAAAAAAAGTGTGATGTGAGTGTAAATAAAACCGTTCAACAATTGGCAAGACATTGATGATACTGTATTGTATTCCTTTCAAATTGTCTATTGCCGAACTACAGGATACATGTATAATAAAGATCCTTTCTCCTCAACATCAACAAAAAATGCATTTATTTTATCTCTTATAGTTGTGGGCAAATTTGTCATGTTTCTTGCGAAAAGGGCAAAAAAGGACAAAAATTTGCGAAACGCAAATTTTGCCGCAAGCATCAGAATTGATGCGGGTGGCAAAATTCACATTTTGCAAAATTTGTGATTACT
The DNA here is from genome assembly GCA_038501925.1 of Xenopus petersii. Classification (NCBI taxonomy): domain Eukaryota; kingdom Metazoa; phylum Chordata; class Amphibia; order Anura; family Pipidae; genus Xenopus; species Xenopus petersii. The sequence goes on along the minus strand of CM076675.1, from coordinate 100,881,827 downwards.
TTTGTGGTTAAAGTCAATGGACATTGGAATAATGTTGACGCAGCGGTTTTGACTTGAGCGACTTTTACAATGCCTGTCCAAAATCTTTTGCCGCCGGCGAATTTTGGCGGGCACCTGACAAATTGATTCACCCATAACTCGTATAACACACTTTTTTGTATTGTGTATATACTTTTGATTAACTGTAGGTCTGACAATTAGAATTTAAATAAGGGGACGAGAGAAGGAAGTTTTTTTCAGTCCAGTTATGAATGCAGGTGCAATGTAATAGGTCCATGTTTTTGCTAAAATTCCAGAATATTTGCTGGTGTCATGCAAAATACCATGTGATGCACCTCTAGTGTGATTTACTAATCCTGGTGCAAATTGTTTGTTTTGGTAAATCATATTTAAACTGAAGCAATGGCATTGTTTTCAGCATTTGCACTAGGGGCAATTCACTTGAGTATGCTTAACACGTTAAGGGAACCCCTAAAGTAATGCCTCTCAAGACAGGTGTTACTTCCAGGGCTCCCTTGCTCTGGGAATCCTGTACTTTGCAACTTGCATGCCATTGCTTGCAAATCTTCAAAGCGCAGGGGCATTTGCACTAGGCACAAGTTGTAAGGTATGCCATTTCATTCATAAATGAGCCCTCACATATGACATCAACCCAAAAAAATGCACTATGGGTCAAGATTTCTCTTGGACACAATAATCTCTAAATCACTTTTTCTGTCTGTCAGCTAGAGTTTATGTAAGCCAAAACTTTTTTGACTTTTAAAAACAGTTCTATAATGGGGAAAGATGATCTAGGAGTGTATGTAATGCAAGCTGACTGGTCAATGATTCTTATAACAGAGAAACATTGACATTTGCTACAGTCTCTGCAGCTGTGAAATGAACAAAGTGCTCTGCTGAATGCTTTATGGGTTAGTCAAACTGAAATGGCATTCTTCATCCAAATGCAATGAATCCAAAGTTTATCTATAACAGCCAAACTTGTCTTAACTCGTTTTATTGGTAAACTTTTAGTCTAAATTTGAAGCTACACTCATTTCCAAATAATCCCAATAATTCCAAACCCTGACATGCAATTTTGTATTGTGTTTTTATGATCTGAAATTTGCTGACCTAAAAGGCTGAAATAATTAGTGACATTGAGTGATCGCACCACTTATGGTTATTTTTTAATTTTCTGTAATGAGGATTCAGTTAGGAAACTTTTAGAGGGCAAGTAAAGGTAAATAAGGTTCCTAATTAAAATAAATGAATATACAGGCTCCACTGGGGTTTGCCAACCCTGATTCACCCACATAGAATAAAAGCACATAAAAAGAACACACACAGCAAAAAGGCAAACACAAGAGGCAGCTGTGGGTTGTTTTACATTAAGATTCTAACTGTGCCATCTTTCTCAAACTGCAGAGCTTGAGATCCAACATGGAAACGCAAATAGCTGACAAAATAGTATATCCTTTGCTTTGGAGAGATCTCTCTTGAGCCCCCTGCGAAAATAGCTCAGTAAGAACAGCCTGAGTAGGGAACAATTGAAAATTTATAACTAGAGGCCTCATCATATTATAAACATTTTGGGCATCAAAAGACAACACAAATTGAAAAAAGGGCTACAGATTTCTGGCTATAAACTGCAATACACATCAATCTATTTAACCTCCATTTTTTGTTCAGATACGATATAATGTAAACACGTATTAAATGTATGTGAACATTCTTTTGTTATGTACCATGTATACACTAACATAATATACATACACTTGAGCAGATTTACACAAGAAGAGTATCTATTCAAAATGGTGTGAATTTGTTCTGCATGCATTACATACCTTTTCCTTTGCTATTTCATGCTTGCATGACATTTCTGTTTTCTACTCTGTGATTCAAGTATGACTAACCCATAGGTTTCTCAAAACTGCTGAACTAGCTTTCTGAACTTCTTGGGTTTTGTTGTTCAATTACATGGTATTGTATTGTAGGGGAGCAAATATTAAATGTCTGCTACTACTAATAATAGCCAAAGGGCATGGCCTAATATCTTAAAACACATTTGGCTTTTAGAAAGAAAGAAAATCACATTATAAATAGAGAGAATATTCTTGGATATCTTCATTGCTTTACTACAAACTACATCAATAGGATGGTGTGTCATTAATGGTTCTAAGGTATTTCAGCTGTTTTACCATGTGGTTGGTACTGCCAATCAAAATGCTCCACCTTGATGTAATTTGAGTTTTTTGTGATGTAATTTAAGTTTTTCGTGATGTAATTTAAGTTTGTTTTTAAATTCTTTTTTATTTACTTATATTATAATTATGCTATTATATATTATCTTTAGTTATTGGAATTGTGCTATATAGTTGAAATAGGGGATCTTATAGTAAAGAAACACAGAAATCTGGAAAATTGGGTGGAAATCAAATACAGAATATAAAATATTAAACTTTGTCACTAATATGCATAATGGCTAATACCATTTTCACTGTATTATAGCTGTCTCAAACTTGAAATAGTTATTGAACTGCAAGTAATTGTTTAAAAAACATTAATAAAACAAACCTTAAGATCAGAATTCTGTTTTTTCAGGGCTTCTACTGTGTAGGATATTTCTTTCCATGACTCAGTCCTGCTTTTTGCTTTCTCAATAACTTTATCAGCCTCATGTCGAGCCTCTATCCATTGGTTGGAATCCTTCAACATTTCTTGGAGCTGCAGTCTTCTGTTCTGAAGGTGACACTGAACATCTTCCCATTGATTTTGAATTTTATCAACTAAAACACAAATGCAGAACACATTACAGACATGTTTGATAAGGCATATGTACCTAAGAATACAATGAGAATAAAAGACAACTTAAGCTTAAGTCAGTGCATAAAGCATTTGAACAGTATTACTCATTGGTTCCAAGTTAATAACACAATATTCTTTCCTCTTCCTGGCATCCCAACTCTTGAATTTGTACCCTGTGTGTTATAGGCTTCAGAGGATCCTTGTTTTTGCAATAACTTATGCATTAACAATCCTTTCTAGATACTCTAAACAACAAAATAAATAAGTGTTTTTTATTTAAAGGAGAACACTTGCCAGTGGGGGGAGCAGTGGAGGGGTTTGAGAGGGCAAGAGTTTAGTTTTATCCATATAAGACAAAAGTACAAGATTTGCTCTGCTAAAACACAATTGAAGTTTATTGAAGGTAAGATCTCAACAAACATTTCCTCCTGAAATGTGTGATGAGATCTTACCTTCAATAAACTTCTGTAATGTTTTTGCATAACAAATTGCATGACAATTGTTATATTCCTTAATAAAACACCAGGAGCGGAAATGGGGTAAATGGTCACAGTATTTATTTACATTTTATCAAATAAATAGGACCTTGCCAGCCAAAGCCAATGCATTATTCTAAGTCAGCATTCCATAAGCTACTATGCTCTGCTGTTCCTTACTGAAGATTTGAGTTCAGCACTATGTTATTATATCCACCACTGAGTATTACCCTGCCTCTACCTACAGAGAGGATGGCGCCAAACTCTGCTATGAGTAGGAGCTGCATCTCCCACCATGAGATTTGTAGTGTCACATAGCACAAGCAGTAGTAGTGTCTGTATCAATTCAAGCCACTGTTCAGTCACAGGAGAGAATCTCCTCTCTCCCTCTTCTAATATTTCCTGTGCAGTACTCTTTTAAAAGTAGAATACTTTGAGTAATATGGACTCTGTGGGAGCCTTACTGTAATTCAGAGCTTTCTAGATAATAGGTTTCTGCATAAGGAATCCCATATCTTTACTGATTTATTATGTATTTTAAAACATTTTTTTTATTTGTAGTTGTATAAAACAAGGCACCTTCTCCAGTATTTATTTTTCACATTATAACTAGTCAGAAAATGAAATGTCCATTGAAGAAACCCTTAGTGATTACTAAGTAGTAAGTTATAATTAAATGCTACACAGAATCTCTGAAAGTGTTTTTGCTACTATATGATGAAATTATGTTAATTTCATCAAAACTAATCTCTTAAGAACACTAATATGCCTTAAGCTTTTGTAATAGATCTGGATCTCAGTATTCATTGCAATTCTGTTTAAATTGCAGGAATTAAAGTTATTCCGATAGCTTACTTTTGTGCTTTCTAGCCTTGATTTTTTTTTTTTACCAGCTGACATAAAGATATACGGGAGATCTTATTGATATTCAAATGAAATTTTCATGCTGAATAAATGTTTCAATTAGTGCTGTGAAACTATAAATATTCTTCATGTGAATTATTCATACTCATTTTCCATCCAAAAACAAACATTAATTTTTACATTTTAATTTATTATTATAAAGGAATTCTAATTAAAGCCATATATTAGCACATTATTCACACAGCACTTTGGAGATGTGTTCTTGAACATATAATACAATTTTCATCAACTGTAGCAGAATATTTTATAATATTGTGTTAAGTACCATACTCTGTCTGACTACTATTGTTGATCATAATGTCAACATTACATTTCTTTTAGAGAAATTCTACCTTTTATTGTTATGATTTAGGATATTCAATGATTTTACTGTATCACTGCATGGCAATGAATTAAATTCAAGATACTGACTGACCAAGAAGGTGAGCAGAATTCACAATTGTATCATCACATATAGTGATGGGCGAATTTATATATATTTGCGAAATGTCTGCGAAAAAATTCGCCCGAAAAAATTTGCTGGCGTCAAAAAAAATTTTCGCAAATTTTTCAGCACAAATTTGCCCCTCACTAATCGCATATACATGAACTTCTATCCAACAAGAAAAACATTAAACCTCCCATCAAAGCATAATGAAAGTGTACAAAATAAATTCAAAAAATTATACTATATTACCACCGTAGAATAAAGTACAGGGATGGGATATTTTATCCAGAAATATATTGTTAAGAAAGCTCTGAATTAAAGAAAGGCCACTTCCTATAGACTCACTTTTAAGTAAATAATATTTTTTAAAAATGACTTATTTTTCTCTGTAATAATGAAACAGAACTTGATCCCAAATAAGATATAATGAATCTTATTGGGTTTATCTAGGGGCAAATTCATCAAGGGTCGAATATCGAGGGTTAATTAACCCTCGATATTCGACTGGTAATGAAAATCCTTCGACTTCAAAAATCGAAGGATTTTGCGCAAATACTTCGATCGAACGATCGAAGGAATAATCGTTTGATCGAACGATTAAATCCTTCGAATCGAACGATTCGAAGGATTTTAATCTAACGATCGAAGGATTATCCTTCGACCAAAAAAATTTAGCCAAGCCTATGGGGACCTTCCCCATAGGCTAACATTGGGTTGGGCAGCTTTTAGGTGGCGAACTTGGGGGTCGAAGTTTTTTCTTAAAGAGACAGTACTTTGACTATCGAATGGTCGAATAGTCGAACAATTTTTAGTTTGAATCCTTCGATTTGAAGTCGAAGTCGTAGTCGAAGGTCGAAGTAGCCCATTCGATGGTCGAAGTAGCCCATTCGATGGTCGAAGTAGCCAAAAAAAACTTCGAAATTCGAAGTTTTTTTTTCTTCTATTCCTTCACTCAAAGTTAATGAATTGTCCCCCAAATGTTTAAATGTATTTGTAGTATACGTAAGGTATGGAGATCTAAATTACAGAAATATCCCCTATCTGTAAAACCACAATCATTCTTTAATTCAACAAATAAGGAATGATAAGGATATGGAAAGTCGTTTTGCACTTCAGGGTGCCAAATGCTAGGCACTCACAAGTGATTGTATTTAGTTACCTGGACTGCACCGGCCCTGGTTTCTTCCAGTGAGTACCACTGAGTGATCCTCTTCCATCTACCTCTTTCTTTGTGTGGCTCCACATGCGCAGTAGAGCAAAAAGCCAAATTCAAACCAAATAGTCGACTATTTTATTCTACTGCACATGCATCTGCCCCAGGAAATTTGAAGAAGAAAAAAATGAGCCGGATGAGGATCACTGCGTGGTGCTCACTGGAAGAACCCTGGTCCGGTGCAGTTTTCTGCTGATAGGAGCACCAGCCCAGGGTTTCAGATAAGTAAATACAATCACTTGGGGTGCCTAACATTTGGCACCCCCAAGTGCAAGACAACTTTCCTTCTCCTTTAAATAAATCTAAACAGAATGTGTAAAATTTTAGTTTATTTTTGCAAAATATTGAAAAACTGACAAAGCTATACTAAATGAATTAGATTAGATTAATATATTTGTGTCACTAAACATGGCAGCAAACAAAAAGTTTTTCTTTTCTGTTATACATCTTTCACCATGATGGGACTATGGCTACATTTTGCATTAAACATGGGGTCCATATTTGGTGACCTAATTCTCATTTTATTCTGCAGTGGGTCAAAGTGTTTAATAATATAGCTTCCATGCAAAGTTCTGGATTTCAGGTGATGTTGCAGGACTAAATACATATAGGCTATTGCAGATTTATGTACTACCCACTCAGAATGAAGTGCCAGAGAGAGGCATGAAACGTGTCAGGTGACCATACATGTCATAGGGAGTACATCTATAAATGGATTCCTGTTGTTGTTTTTAAATACCCCAATAAAGCTGGATTTTATTCTACAAGTGTGGGATGGCTTTCTAAACCACTTAACCCCCACTACCCACTCAGAAGCCATGTTCCAAAAACACGATCAAAACAGGCTGTCTGCAAGTTTGGATATATGGTTCTAAACTATTAGGCTGTATCAGTGCTATAAAACCAGCAGTTCTCTATGCATAGTTGGCCAGAGGGACATAAAGGAGTGATTTGCATGTCTCTGATCATTGCATCAAATGCAACGGTTGCAGGTATAACTCCCCATACCGTTGCAATGACACTGGAATTATTATTAGAAAAATGTAGCATTGTAGGTAAAAAGCATGTTGGTTTGCATCCAACATAGTGTCAGGGAGCCGGAAGCCCCCTCTGGGGAGTAGTCCGGATCTAGGAGGAAGCCCCTCAGGAGGGATCAGGGTCGTGGTATCCAGGGGTAAGACAAGAGAATAATCAAAGTCCAGGCACAGGTCAAAAGGCAGGCGGAATACAAACAAAGTCCAGGGCCAGGCAGGGGGTCTATGGCAGGCAGAGAATCAGTGAAGTCCAGGTCCAGGCAAGGAGTCACAACAAGGAATCAGGCAGATATAGCAGGGGAAAACAGCAAGGGAACCCAGGAATCACTTAGGGAACAGGATCCTATTTTCGGGCGCCATCTTGGTGCCTCAGGCGTCCTTTTAAAGGAGTTTTTTGGCGCCCTTGTGTCGGCGTCAGCACGTCTGCGACCGACGCACTGCGCCTGCGTCCGTCGCGCCGTTGTGACGTCTTCGCGCCTGCGCACTTTCGCGTAGGTGTCTTTGCGCCGGCGCCGCTACCCACGTGGCGGCCATGGGCGCCGCCATCTTGGGAGCGGCGTCGGAAGAGGTAGCTGCGCCGCCCGGAGCTCCTGGTCCTGCTCCGGGCGGCGATCGTGACAGTACCCCCCCCCTCACGGGGGGCCTCAGGACCACCGGGACAAGGCTTCTGGGGAAATTTGGCGTGAAAATCCCTCACCAGACGAGGAGCGTGAACATCGCGGTGTCCTTCCCAGGAGCATTCTTCAGGGCCAAAGCCCCTCCACTGAATGAGGTACTGAAGGGACCCTCTGGAGATTCTGGAGTCAAGGATTTTCTCCACCTCGTACTCGAGTTGACCCTCCACAGAGATGGCAGGAGGAGGAGATTGACCGCCAGAGAACCGGTTGGTGATGGCGGGTTTCACCAGAGACACATGGAAGACGTTGGGGATTCTCATCTCTGGTGGAAGCTGGAGTCTGACAGCCACAGGGTTGATTATCTCCAAGATGGGAAATGGACCCACGAATTTTGGACCCAACTTGGAAGATGGTATCTTCAACCGGATATTCCTGGAAGAGAGCCAGACATTATCACCCACCTTGTAGGGAGGAGAGGATCTTCGACGACGATCCGCGAAAGTCTTATGAACAAGAGCGCTCTTCTCTAGGTTCAACTTGGTAGCAGCCCAAATAGCAGACATATGGGCTGCGGAGTCGTCAGCAGCCGGGACGTCTGATAGCACAAAGTCTTGGGGAAAAGCTTGAGGATGCTGACCATACACCGACATGAACGGAGACCTTCCTGTAGAGGAATGACAAGCATTATTATGAGCGAATTCCGCCCATGGGAGAAGATCAGACCAGTCATCCTGGCAGAGGGATACGTGGTTCCTCAGGAACTGTTCCAGGGCTTGGTTGACACGTTCAGCTGCCCCATTCGTCTGCGGGTGGTATGCAGAAGAAAACTGAAGAACGATTCCCAGGTCTTTGCATAGGGAACGCCAGAACTTGGCGGTAAACTGGGTGCCTCTATCGGAGACGATCTCCACCGGGAAACCATGCAGGCGGAAGATGTACTGGATAAATAGCTGGGACAACTCCACCGCAGAGGGCAACTTCTTCAGAGGGATGAAATGGGCCATTTTGGAGAAACGATCAATGACAACCCAGATCACAGTGTTCCCACAGGAGGGAGGAAGTTCGACAATGAAGTCCATGGACAGGTGGGTCCAGGGACGGGAAGGAACCGGCAAGGGCTGTAGTAACCCACTGGGGCGGGAGTGGCTTGACTTAGATGTGGCACAAACATTACAAGCAGCAACAAAGTCCTTCACATCTTTGCGGATATCAGGCCACCAGACCAGGCGTCGTAAGAGTTCAAGAGTCTTAGCTGGGCCAGGGTGTCCGGCTTGCCTGGAGCAATGGGTCTGTTGCAGGATAGGCAGACGCAGCTCAGGAGGAACAAATGCCATTCCAATGGGAGTATCAGAAGGAGCAGAAGACTGACCAGCCAGGATTTGGTCGGCAAACTGTGGATACAGGGAGGCAATAATCTTGACTGGAGGGAGGATTGATTCTTGTCTCTCAGGAGAGCGGTCCGCCGGAGTGAAGCTACGAGACAAGGCATCGGCCTTCCGATTCTTGGAGCCTGGGCGATAAATCAAGATAAAATTAAATCGAGAGAAAAAGAGAGCCCACCTTGCTTGTCTGGGGTTTAGCCTCTTGAGGGACTGGATGAACTCGAGATTCTTATGATCGGTGTAAATCTGAACCGGAATCAGAGAACCCTCCAGGAGGTGACGCCACTCTTCCAGGGCAAGTTTAACAGCCAAGAGTTCTCGGTTCCCGACATCGTAGTTCTGCTCTGCGGACGAGAACTTCTTGGAGAAATAAGCACAGGGGTGCAACTTCCCATCAGCGGGGTGTCTCTGAGACAGGATGGCTCCGGCTCCGACTTCAGAAGCATCAACTTCGATGCAGAAGGGTAGTTCAGGATTGGGGTGTCGGAGGACAGAAGCGGACGTGAAGGCCTCTTTCAAGGACTGAAAAGCTTCAATGGCAGATGGAGGCCACATGCTGGGTTTACCCCCTTTCCGGATGAGGGCCAGGATAGGTGCAATGCGGGAAGAGAACCCCCGGATGAACTGCCGATAGTAGTTAGCAAATCCGATAAATCTCTGGATTGCCTTGGTACTCAACGGGAGAGGCCACTCCTGGATGGCAGATACTTTCACGGGGTCCATCTCAAATCCCTCAGGAGAGATAATGTATCCTAGGAAGGGGATCTTGGACACCTCGAAGACGCACTTCTCCAACTTGGCGAAGAGAGAGTTCTTCCTCAGACGAGAGAGTACCTCCTTCACCTGGGAGCGATGGCTTTCTAGGTCTTTAGAAAAGATCAGGATGTCGTCCAGGTACACGACTACGAACCTTCCTAGGAGATCCCGGAACACATCGTTAACAAACTCCTGGAAGACGGCAGGGGCATTGCAAAGGCCGAAGGGCATAACGAGATATTCATAGTGCCCGTCACGAGTGTTGAAAGCCGTCTTCCATTCGTCACCCTCACGGATGCGAATGAGGTTGTACGCCCCCCGGAGATCCAACTTAGAGAATATCTTCGCCCCCTTCAGCTGGTCGAAGAGCTCTGCAATCAAGGGCAGGGGGTACCTGTTTTTTACAGTGATTTTATTCAGGCCCCGGTAGTCTATACATGGCCGAAGGCCTCCGTCCTTCTTCTCCACGAAGAAGAACCCAGCCCCTGCAGGAGAGGTAGAAGGGCGGATAAACCCCCGCTGGAGATTTTCTTGGATGTATTCCTTCATTGCGTTAGTCTCTGCAGGAGAGAGAGGGTAAGTGCGGCCTCTGGGGGGCATGGCTCCTGGCAGGAGTTCGACAGGGCAGTCGTAGGAGCGATGTGGAGGAAGGAATTCTGCAGACTTTTTACAGAACACATCGGAGAATTCTCTATAACAGGAGGGAAGAGACTTTAACTCGGTTGAGGAGACAGTTACCTTCTTGAGGGGTTTAGCAGGAAGGCAATGCTGTTGGCAGAATGGGCTCCAACGAGAAACCTGCCCTGTGGACCAGTCTATGGTGGGGTTGTGCAGGCGCAGCCAGGGGAGACCCAAAACAACTGGAACAGAGGGACAAGAGATAATAAGAAACGAAAGTCTCTCTTTATGCAGGGTCCCAACCTGCACAGGTAGTTCGCCAGTGGTCATCGTGAGTACAGACTCCAGAGGTTTATCATCTATGGCGACGATCCGCATGGGAGAAGGCAAAGGAAATAAGGGAATTCCCATGTACTTAGCAAAGAGAGCGTCCATGAAGTTACCCCCGGCTCCGGAATCAATGAAAGCATTCCCGAAGATGGTCTTATCAGACAGACGAACCTGGAAGGGAAGGAGAAACCTGTGTGAGTTTTCTTGGGTCTTCTCCTGAGACTTATCTCGAGACTTTTGAGTAGTGCCCCCTACATGAGTTACCATAGACATACCTCGGGGTACAAAACTCTTAGCCTTTGCAGGACAGGCATTGGCGAAGTGGGAATGTCCGCCACAATACAGACACAGGCCTGACATCCGTCTGCGGAGTCTCTCTTGTTCAGTGAGGCGAGTTCTTCCCACTTGCATGGGTTCCTCCTGAAGAGAAATGGATGCTTGGGCAGGCGGGGTGACAGGAGCCTGCAGGAGAGGCCTCTGGAAGCGGGGTGCCAACATGGGTTGAAACTTCCTGACACGATCTCTCAGGGTTTGATGCTCTCTCAGAAGAGTGTCCACCTTGACAGCCAAGGCGATGAGGTCCTCAAGTAGCGTGGGTAATTCACGGGAGACCAGGTCATCCTTGATGCGGAGGGAGAGACCATTATAAAATGCAGTATGGTATGCGTCGGTGTTCCAACGAGTCTCAGCGGCAGGTGTACGGAATTCAATAGCATATTCCGCTACACTGCGACTCCCTTGGCGGATTTGGAACAGACGGGAAGCAGCAGAAGTCACCCGGCCGGGAGCATCGAAGACGATCCGGAATTCTTTGAGAAATGCTTCTGCGTCATCCATCAGTGGGGACTGCTTCTCCCAGTGTGGAGATGCCCACTCGAGAGCTTTCCCTGCCAGACGAGTAATCACGAACCCCACCTTGGCACGTTCAGAGTCAAATTCAGTGGGGTGTAGGGCAAAGCGAATCTGGCACTGATTCACGAATCCTCGACAGGCTTGAGGATCGCCATCGTAGAGAGGCGGAGCAGGAATATGTGGACCAGAAGTGGATAACTGGGTAGTCATGGCAGCAGCCGCTTGCGGAGGAGGTGCCGGCAGGGGGGTCGCTGGTGTCAACAAGGAGAGCTTTTCCAGGATCGCCTCCAGCGTGTGTCCCACGTAATTCTGCCGGGCTTCATACGCCTCCATGCGGGAATGCAGGCCCCGAAAGGCCCTGCCGAAATCTGGCTGAGCTTCCTCAGTGGGATCCATGGCCCGAAAATAATGTCAGGGAGCCGGAAGTCCCCTCTGGGGAGTAGTCCGGATCTAGGAGGAAGCCCCTCAGGAGGGATCAGGGTCGTGGTATCCAGGGGTAAGACAAGAGAATAATCAAAGTCCAGGCACAGGTCAAAAGGCAGGCGGAATACAAACAAAGTCCAGGGCCAGGCAGGGGGTCTATGGCAGGCAGAGAATCAGTGAAGTCCAGGTCCAGGCAAGGAGTCACAACAAGGAATCAGGCAGATATAGCAGGGGAAAACAGCAAGGGAACCCAGGAATCACTTAGGGAACAGGATCCTATTTTCGGGCGCCATCTTGGTGCCTCAGGCGTCCTTTTAAAGGAGTTTTTTGGCGCCCTTGCGTCGGCGTCAGCACGTCTGCGACCGACGCACTGCGCCTGCGTCCGTCGCGCCGTTGTGACGTCTTCGCGCCTGCGCACTTTCGCGTAGGTGTCTTTGCGCCGGCGCCGCTACCCACGTGGCGGCCATGGGCGCCGCCATCTTGGGAGCGGCGTCGGAAGAGGTAGCTGCGCCGCCCGGAGCTCCTGGTCCTGCTCCGGGCGGCGATCGTGACACATAGCACTTTGCACACTACACCTGTGATCATAAATGACCCTTATAATCTTGCTCTTACAGTAAACTGTCAATCTAATGGGGGCAGGCAACCAATAATGATTTAACGAAAGTACCCTCTAAAAACGTCCAAGCTTCTATATACACAGCACTAGCATACTAAATTGTATTAGTCCAATGCTATGACTTATCTTAGCAACTTTTATGCCCCCATTCATTTAGCTGTGATAAAATGTCTACCTAAGAACTGGGTCTAATATACTTTCTTCTGAAAGAAAGCTTATATTTATTTTTGGATTTACTTAAAGAAAAGCCAATTTCCCGCTATAAATACCAATGTTTGACTCAAGTAACCTTTGTAATTTTTTATGCCTATCCCTCTGAATATTTTTAACATTACGAGTGACATTTTTTTTTCTGTTGCTAGAGCAACTGAGATACCTATTTGCATACTTGTATGTTTCCACACACCCCACAGTTTTCTTTGTTCACATTTTTTATAGTTTTAATAGTGAAAAGTATGTTAATTAAAGTGGACCTGTCACCCAGACACAAAAATCTGTATAATAAAATCCAATTTCTATTTTTTATTAAAGCATTCATAGATGTTGTAAGCTCATTTACAAATCTCAGCTCTCAATCAAATATTGTCTGCCCCTCCTCTATGTCCTGGGCATAGAGGTGGGGCAGACAATTACTTTCCATTCAGCACTTCCTAGATGTCACTGCTCTCCACATATTCCCCCATTCTCTTTACCATTTAATTGTGTAGCCAGGGCATGGTGATGGACATCATGTCCCCTATTCTGGTGCACAAACAAGATTCTGAGATGTTACAAGGCTTGCCTGAATAACAGTGTGCACAAAATGGCTGCTGCCTGCTTGCTATAATTGCACCTTGTCAGTAACCCATGGCCACCAATCAAATTTTTGCTTTCATTGTTCTATCTATAGCTGGCTGAAAAAAATCTAAATCACATATTGGTTGCATGGGTTACGGCCCAAGTGCAAATTTGCTTATAAACAACCCCTATGAGCATTCTCACATCAGTACTTTCGACAATCTGCTATCATTTGTATATTTTAGCCAACAATCAGATGTCGCAAATAGTTTACGAGGGATGGTCCTACGACAAGTTGAAATGCTGAGTAGAGAGGGAGACAGGAAAAACATGCTTCTGCAACATCAAATGGATTGAACTATTAAACATTGTCTGACAAAGGGGAGTGCCCCCGAAACATTACTCTGTAATAAACACGTCGAGTCCTGAGTGCCGGTAATTTTCTTCCTTATCCAAGTCTATTTGAGGGTGCTTTCCCTTTTTTACTGAGCATCTCCACTCAAAAACAGGGTATTTATTAAGCTGGATTTTAAAGGAGAACTATACCCCTCAAGCATTGTACATCTCTATAAAAAGATATTGCATAAAAAACAGCTCATATGTATTTGCCATTGGGTAATCATAAATAGAAAATTGCCATTTTAAAAAATAAGGACCATCCCCTGGGATTGTATGACTCACGGTGCACACAAACAAACCATACATGTTAGGTCACATGAGCCAATTAACAGACAGAGTTCTGTCTTTTGCTTCCACACTTCCTGTTACAGTTAGAGTTGTAGTATTTCTGGTCAGGTGATCGCTGAGGCAGCACATAGACCATCACGAAATGGTGATTCAAAGCAAGAGATGTAAAAGGACAATATTTACTTAAATATACCGTATATATTCCAGTTTGATAAGATTCTTTAATATGCCACTTAATATGATATAAACTCTGTTCTCAAGTATTCATTTTGGGGGCATAGTTTTCCTTTAAGTATTTTTTCCACTGTTATTATACACTTATACGATTTATAAAAAAAAAATATTTTTCCCATTGGCATTAATTGCTTACAAGAGTTCTGAAGTGGTGATCAGGCTCTTTATACATTTACCATTTGATTACCACTACTTTTTATAATTTTTTTTGCACAGTTTGATGAATAAACCTTTTTGTTTTTAACTTCACTTCCCACATTATAAAAAAAAAGGTAAATAAAATCTTTATTGAAAATCTATACAGATTTACTGTGCAAAATTTACATTTTAAGGTTTGCCACCAGTGGAAAGTACAATAAAACTACTGAGATTACTGAAATATTACTGAAAAATTGGGCACCATTTTTTTTTTTTTTTCACCAAACAGATTGTAACACTGCAGGTTTTCTTTACAAACGCTTATTACCTTATTTTTATGGATCATCTTTACTGTTATTATGAGAGCTGCAGTATTGTAAATAATAATGAGGGGACTACAGATCCCAGAAGGCTGTGCTCTACGGAGGAAGTGGGGGGAAAGAAAGTCCTCTAGAGAGAGGAAGTGGGGGGGAAGGAAGTTGCCTAGAGAGAAGTGGAGACAGAATAGGCCAGGGAAGGGAGTAAATTTGTGGAGAAAGGATGCTGGGAGCTTTTGGAGGTTTCTGCTAATGGCTAATGTTTGTGGATGCTGTGGAATGCAGACAACTGAGGTTCCTCTCTGCAGTTTGGGAAGCTGACGGAAATGTTTTTCTGCAACAGTACTCAAATACAAGTAACCAATATTTCATTTTTACAGCAAAAGCAACACTGGTATTGAATGTATAGTATAGCATACCTCCCACCAATTTGGAAATAGAAAGGGACAAAAAAATTTGCAGCGCAAAACGTGGCTACATTTTTTGACCACGCCCATTGCATGGCCACACCTGCTAATTACCATGTTCATTTTACAAAATTTGCCAGGTTATGAAAGTTTTAACACAGTTCTGTGGTTTTTCTGTGTTATTACAATTTTGCTAATGAAGGTGAATTGCCCTTTAAGCTGCAAGTCACAGTTTTCCCAAGAGACCTGCTTATCTTAAATTACAATCAAGTGCAGGCAATGCTTAACTATAACTCTATGTGGTAGCGTCGGGTGCAAGCTGCTGGTCCCCCTGCCAGGGACCCATGTATAACTCCAAGAAACACGCTGCAGCACTTCAAATCCTGTGACAGTCCTTCATTGTGTCAACAATCAACTTTTTGTAGTCAGCACTCACCCACTTATCCACCTCTTAGTAATTCAGACGGTGCACGTGTCCAGTGGCCCACTGTCCAACCGGTTTCACAAATATTCCCATATACGACACAGCTCCATTCAGCTAAAGGTGAGCCCGAAACGTCATGTTTGTTGCAGATCTAAAAGCCATGTGCAAATAAAGGCTTTTTAAAGTTATTATCCTGAATGGAGCTTTGTCGTATATGGGAATCATTGTGTCAACAAACCAGGCTTATCTTAAATTGTTACACTTGTTTCTTTGTTTATCTTGTTACAAAAGTATAGTGCACCTGCCACATATTCTGGGCTCTCTGCCAAAAGCTAATTAAGTTTTAGAAACATTGTATCTTTTTTGGGCTGTTCAGTGCGGGAGATCAAAGAGAAAGTCAGGACATTTCAGTAACAATTAGGGACTGTGGGTTGAGCATTGGGACTGTCCTGCAAACAATGGTGCAGTTGGGATGTATGGTCCGTTTTTGATCGAATTTGATTCAAAGTTTTCCAAGAAAAAAACTTTTTTCAAAGTCCACCAATTGAATTTTTAAAGAGACACTCAACAAAAATTAGCTCAGAATTCAAGTTTTTTTAGAGTGCTATTCTGAGACAATTGTTGCAATTGTTTTTTAATTTTAATTATTTGTGGATTTTGAGTTATTTAGATGTTTATTCAGCAACTCTCCAGTCTGCAGTTTTCAGGAATATTGTTGCTAGGACCCAAATTACCCTACCAACTATGTATTGATTTGAATAAAAGACTGGAATCTGAATAGAAAAGGGCCTGAATCGAATTATGAGTAATTAAAAGTAGCAATGGCAATACATAGTAACATACATAGTAAGTAAGGTTGAAAAAAGACACATGTCCATCGAGTTCAACCTTTTTTTTTTTTATTAACTACCTATCTGCCAGTTGATGCAGAGGAAGGCAAAAAACCCATCTGAAGCCTCTCCAATTTGCCTTAGAGGGGGAAAAATTCCTTCCTGACTCCAAAATGGCAATCGGACTAGTCCCTGGATCAACTTGGACTATGAGCTATTTCCCATAACCCTGTATTCCCTTACTTGCTAAAAAGCCATCCAACCCCTTCTTAAAGCTATCTAATGTATCAGCCTGTACAACTGATTCAGGGAGAGAATTCCACATCTTCACAGCTCTCACTGTAAAAAACCCCTTCCGAATATTTAGGCGGAACCTCTTTTCTTCTAATCGGAATGGGTGACCTCGTGTCAGCTGGAAAGACCTACTGGTAAATAAAGCATTAGAGAGATTATTATATGATCCCTTATATATTTATACATAGTCATCATATCACCCCTTAAGCGCCTCTTCTCCAGCGTGAACATCCCCAATTTGGCCAGTCTTTCCTCATAGCTAAGATTTTCAATACCTTTTACCAGCTTAGTTGCCCTTCTCTGTACCCTCTCTAATACAATAATGTCCTGTTTGAGTGATGGAGACCAAAACTGTACGGCATATTCTAGATGGGGCCTTACAAGTGCTCTATACAGTGGAAGAATGACCCCCTCCTCCCTTGACTCTATGCCCCTTTTAATACAGCTCAAGACCTTATTTGCCCTTGATGCTGCTGACTGGCATTGCTTGCTACAGCCAAGTTTATCATTTACAAGGACTCCAAGGTCCTTTTCCATAATGGATTTGCCTAGTGCAGTCCCATTAAGGGTATAAGTGGCTTGGATATTTTTACATCCCAGGTGCATAACTTTACATTTATCAACATTGAATCTCATTTGCCACTTAGCTGCCCAGATTGCCAGTTTGTCAAGATCATGTTGCAAGGATGCCATATCCTGGATGGAATTAATTGGGCTGGATAATTTTGTGTCATCTGCAAACACTGATACATTACTTACAACACCCTCCCCTAAGTCATTAATGAACAAATTAAATAAAAGTGGACCCAATACTGAGCCCTGGGGGACCCCACTAAGAACCTTACTCCAAGTAGAGAATGTCCCATTAACAACTACCCTCTGTACCCGATCCTGTAGCCAGTTTCTTATCCATGTGCAAACGACTTCATTAAGCCCAACAGACCTTAGTTTAGAAAGCAGTCGTTTGTGGGGCACAGTATCAAACGCTTTGGCGAAATCCAAATAGATCACATCTACTGCCCCCCCAGTATCCAGAATCTTACTTACCACATCATAAAATGCAATCAAATTCGTCTGACATGACCTATCCTTCATAAAGCCATGCTGATTGTTGCTCATAATGCCATTCATTAGGACAAAATTTTGAATGTGATCCCTTAACAAGCCTTCAAATAATTTGCCCACCACAGATGTCAAGCTTACTGGCCTATAATTGCCAGGCTGAGATCGTAATCCCTTTTTAAATATTGGAATAACATCAGCTTTTCTCCAATCCATAGGCACCATACCAGATGACAGTGAATCTGAGAAAATCAGAAATAAGGGCTGGTTTAAAACTGAACTAAGCTCTCTTAGAACCCGGGGGTGTATGCCATCAGGCCCTGGAGCCTTGTTTACATTAATTTGTATTAAAGCTTTTTGAATCATATCCTGAGTCAGCCACTGACTAGATTGAGCTGAACCATTCGTGCAGTTATTAAGTGAGCCTGTGAACCCAGACTCCTCTATTGTATACACTGAAGAAAAGAACTGATTTAACACATTTGCCTTATCTGTATCTGTTACAACCATACTGGTACCATTATTTAATGGAGCAACACTCTCAACCTGCATCTTTTTACTATTAATATATTTAAAAAACTTTTTAGGGTTAGTTTTCACCTCCACCGCAATTAACTCTTCATTTCTTTTCTTAGCCTTCCGGATTGCTGATTTACAACATTTATTACAGTGTTTATATTCATTAAATGCAGCTTCTGTCCCTACAGATTTGTAGCTTTTAAATGCCTCTCTCTTCTTTCCCATTAACTTCTTTACTTCTGTATTAAGCCACACAGGATGATTCTTAGAGCTTCTACGTTTAGTCCTTAAGGGAATAAATTGAGAACAGTAATGATTTAATATAATTTTAAAGGACAACCATTTCTGTTCTGTGTTTTTAGCTGAAAACCTAATGCCCCAATCAATGCTCTGTAGGGCAGCCTTCAAGGCACTAAAATTAGCTTTTGCAAAATTCATGGTTTTTGTTGCCCCAGTATATTTTTGTTTTTTGCACCAGACATTAAAAGATATAACCTTATGGTCACTATTACCCAGGGGTTCAATGACTTGCACATTTGCTATAAGTTCTGGGTCATTTGAGATCACTAAATCAAGAATAGCATTTTTCTGGTAGGCTCCTCTACAACCTGTGCTAAAAAATTGTCGTGCAATAAGTTTATAAACTTGTTCCCATTAACTGATCTAGCAGTACCGTTGCTCCAGTCAATATCTGGGTAATTAAAATCCCCCATTATCATTACTTTACCTAAACTAGTAGCCTTTTCTATTTGCATTAGGAGCTTTGTCTCCTCCTCCTCACTTACATTAGGGGGTCTATATCATACGCCTACAATTAATTTGCTGGATTCTTTACAATTGGTGAAGAACTCCACCCATATGACTTCTGCCCCCTCATTTTCTAACATAACCTCCTCCTTTATATGAGCTTTTAAATCCTGCCTAACATACAGACATACCCCTCCTCCTTTTCTATTGCCTCTGTCCCTCCGAAACAAAGTATAGCCACTGATATTTACTGCCCAGTCATGCGACTCATTCAGCCATGTTTCGGCCACACCAATCACATCATATTTTCCTTCCATCACCAGCAGCTCCAGCTCTCCCATTTTACCAGCCAGACTTCTTGCATTTGTAAACATACATTTAATACTGGCACCATATTGAACATATGACATGTGGGCCTCCCTCTCCTTAACAGTATCCCCAGCCAAATCTCCTCCCCCATTTTCCCTTTCTTTGCCCACTATCTCATCTAACCTGTCTACCACAGAATCTTTTACTGAACCCTCCCCCCCATACCTAGTTTAAAATCTCCTCCAACCCTCTAGCCATCTTCTCTCCCAAAACAGCTGCCCCATCATCGAGGTGCAGCCCATCCCTAGCAAAGAGCCTGTAGCCGACTGAAAAATCAGCCCAGTTCTCCAAAAACCCAAAACCCTCCTCCCTACACCAATCTTTCAGCTACGCATTAATCTCCCTACGCTCCCGCTGTCTCCTTAGCGTTGCTCGTGGCTCAGGTAATATCTCTGAGAAAATTACCTTGGAAGTCCTCGCCCTCAGCTTTGAACCTAGTTTTTTAAAATCATTTTTGAGGACTTCACCACCTCCTCTAACTTTGTCATTGGTACCTATGTGTACCAAGACCGCTGGGTCTTCCCCAGCCCCTCCCAAAAATCTGTCCACTCGTTCCACCATATGCCGAACCCTAGCACCAGGCAAGCAGCAGACTGTTCGGCATGTAGGGGCCTTGCGACAGATTACCCTATCCACCTTTCTAATAATTGAATCCCCTATAACTAGAACCTGCCTTTCCTTCCTTGCACTTCCCCCACCACCCGTATTAGAGCCACTGCCTCCCGGGGGTGCTCCGAGAGTCAGCCTGCTCCATACATGCCAGTTCGGAGTTTACCTCCCCAGCATCTTCAGCCAAAACGGCGAATTTGCTGTTTTGGACAAACTGTGGACCAGCCCCCCTACTCTTCTTTCCCCTACTTCCCCTCTTGACTGTCACAAACCTTCCTCCCTCATTAGCCTCCACTGCCCCTTCTCCTCCCCCCTTTCCACTAGCCCCTGCCAGTGGTTGCTCTGCGAGCCTCCTGTCATTCCCCTCGTTTGCCGATGCTCTCAGTGCTGCAAGTTCCCCCCTTAGAGTCTGCAGCTCAGATTCCAAGATGAAAACCCACCGACATCTCTCACATGTAAATACTGCATGGAACTGCTGCTCCAACACCACATACATGTGACAAGACACACACTGAGTAATACCAGCAAATCCACTCATAGTTACACTGGGTACTTACAGTCTCCCAAATGTAATTCCTCACCAACGCCTTTTCAGTTTTAAACGCCTTAAGGTTTTTAACGCTGCTTAACACTTAATTCACATGCAACACTCGCTAAGCAGCTCCCACACTCGCTTTGCCTTCACAAGTGTAAGGTTTCAACCAGAGCACACAAAGCCTGTTCAGAATTTACCTGATTAACCCCTCCCCCTTAATTAGAAGAAAGAGGGAAAGGAGAAAAAAAAATGCTATTTGCTACCAGCAGTAAATAAAAACCCTTAACTTTTTTTTTTTTTTATGTTCCCCTTAGACCTCTAAAGCTAAAACACAAAAAGAAAGTAAATGCTCTTAATGTATCAAATAGTTTACCCCAAAGAGAGAAAAGAAAAAGCTGTTTGTCTCAGTCAGATAACTCACAGAACACACAGCAGTCAGTTATTTGCACTTACTCCCTCCTTGCACCCAGCACTCCCAGCATGCACAGCAAACACCCACGCCTTAAGGTTTTTAACGCTGCTTAACACTTAATTCACATGCAACACTTGGATCACATGCAACACTCGCTAAGCAGCTCCCACACTCGCTTTGCCTTCACAAGTGTAAGGTTTCAACCAGAGCACACAAAGCCTGTTCAGAATTTACCTGATTAACCCCTCCCCCTTAATTAGAAGAAAGAGGGAAAGGAGAAAAAAAATACATGTGTTGCATTGCGTAGCATTTGTTTTTTTTAGCTAGGGTCAGTGACCCCTATTGGAAAGCTGGAAAAGGTCAGAACAAGAAGAAGGCAAATGATTAAAAAACTATGAAAAATAAACATTGAAGACCAATTGAAAAGTTGTTACAGAATTGTATAACAGACTTAAAGGTGAATCACCCCTTTAACTTCCAATTTATTCCAGCCCAGTTCCTTTGTAATCAATCTGGGTTCACTTTCTATTTGTGTTGGGATGCCAACACAGTCATATTACTGGTATTGCTAGTCATACCCAAGGGTGTGCAACAAGGTCTTAAAAATCACTTTTGTTACATATCCCAATATATTCCTTAATTGGCTTACCATTATATTATCAGATGTATCAGTTATACTATTTCCATTCCATAGATAAGTGATGAAAAAAATATATTGCAAATTCAAAATATTGAATGCTTTTGGCATAAGGAACTAACTATTATATTTTGAGAGGCAATAAAAAAAGACTTATTTTATCTTATCGTTTGACTGCTAAAACAACTGGTAGTTGATGGCAGGTGTAGCACAATATGTCATGGGACAATATTTTCACAGCCATTCAAAAGCAGTTTGTCTTCTTTAGAATCTTTTCTGATTCTGGGATAATAGTTTTAACTCCCTATAAATAGCTATTCACATTCTGTGGTTAAGCACTTATGGCGAGTGGTGTTTTTTTTGCCTTGATTTAAGATCATTTGTTATAAAGAAAGGCATTATATACATTCCTTCTTGCTATAATCTCTGAGCTGGTTATATAAATAAAGTTGGGGTGCTAATTTCTAAAAGAGACAAGATGTAGTGCAAAACTTCCACAACTGTTTGCTCCTCTGGTGTTCGGTGCAAAGGGTTTTGCCTGAGAGACAGTGACATGCTGGTAGGTCATTTGGGAACATCCTGCTTAAAGCTGGAGTTAAGTACCTTGACTGCACTTTGTGTTGCATGTTTAGTATGTGAAAAGTGGTACAGTTACACTATGTATAGAGTGCAAGTGCTTGTGTACACACAGGGGCAAACTCACTAAGATTCGTAGTTGCGCCAGCGTCCGCTTCGCCTCACTTCGCCAGGCGTATTTTCACCAGCGCTACGCAAATTCACTAAAATCCGAAGTTGCGCTCAGGGGAAGCATAAGGTTGCGAAGTTGCACTAGCGTTAATTCGCCAAGCAAAGCGAAGTTACGCTAGCGATATTTGCATACGGCACCAAATTGAAGTTACAATGGAGGTATAGGTAGCATCACTACACAAGCCTGGGAAACCTTCAAAACAGCAAATAAAATTTTTATTTTGCCCTACACATGTGCCCCCTATATAGTTAAGGTGCCATGAGTTAGGAAATGTAGGGGGGAAAGAGGGTAGCCCCAAAAATTTTTTCGATCTTTTTCAGCCTATCAACCATAAAAAAAGAAAAAACTTTTTTTGAAGCAATCAATAACTACTCTATTGCACTGCGCCTGGTCTGAGGTGGTGAAGAAAGTCTGGCGTAAAAGGTAGCGTTCAGAAAAATACGCGCGTCAGTGAATTTGCGTAGTTATGTCCGTTGCACAAATTTGGCAGGAGTAAGAGTGGGAAGTAACACTAGCGAATTTACGCCAGCGTCCGTTAGTGCATCGGCGAATTAACGAAAATGCAATACGCTAGCGAATTAACGCTAGCGTTAGGCGCTTCGTCCATTAGTGAATTTGCCCCACAATGTCAAATGACATGATAAGGGGCAATGTACAAAACTTCCCGCTATTGCTGAGCAGGAGCGATTTGCTTGCAGTCTGCACCTTGTAGTGAAGGCAGTAAAGCCAACCATTAGTGCTTCTTAAATTGCATGTCTGAATGATGCACAAGTCCAGGGGCACACCTACTGTATGTGCCTCCCTCAACCCACCCTTCTTTAATATAGCTGTACTGAATGGAGGCAATGCTATAATCATTTGGGAAGTACAGGTCTTTGCACAATGGCCAGCACTGTAAGCACTCACCATGGTCATCTAGTGCCAGTGTTTACTCTGCCTGAGGTTTGTAAATAGCTCCTATTGACCCTGGGCAGATGCTTCCAAATAGTCATGAAAATTACCCAGGACTCCCCTGCACTGCTTCTTGGCAGCAAGGGCACAAGTATAATATACTGGAAAATGATACTTACTGTGATCTGTAATCACTGCTCTAGCCTCTGGATTGCTTGTCTTGTTTTTTAGATTTTGCGCTGCAGTAATACGTTCTTCCAAATGGGGCTGGCGCTTTTCTAAATCTTGCAATGTTGTCTATTAACAGAATAGAAAATACACAGTTATTCTCATAAACACTTGCTTTAAATATAAACACAGGATCTTGTATCTATGTCCTGTAATGTAGCTACTGGGGCATCTTTGGAGGCCCAGATTTTCCCTGCAAAAGGGCTGTGGTTCCTTTGGGCTGGTGCAGAAAACATAATGTACAACAGTTCTAGCCTACTTCTTTAGTTAAGGTTTAGTCCAACTTTAGTACACAAAAATAATTTTTAAACATTTTAATGATTTGATGAAAATGAAGGCTATGTGAGACGGCCTTCCTGTAATTTCAGAGATTATGGATAATTGATCCCATACCTGTACAAAGCACATCTCCGTACTGGAACAGTTATGCTTCAGCTACACCGGCACACAAGGCGTGCTAACGCACGTCTTGTGAGCCAGTGAATTTCTTTATATCTTGCATGTGAGGTGGCCGATTTCTCTATCACCGAGCACCCAGAAAAGAACTTAGGGTATATAAGGTGTGCGGTTATCTCTAACCTCGTTTTTAGCTATAGTTCCCCGTTAATGCATTTGGCAACTTGTCTAATCATGTATGCATGCCGTTGTTGTGTCAGCCTATTGAGTGGAAAAGGTTTTATATACTGAAACCATTAAAATCTGTTCTGTGTTTCTCCCTGAAAGATTATACAATGATACTCGCAAACAGCCAAAGCTGATATCTCTTGGAACACATATTTGCAGCCTCGGTTGCTTGAATCTCAATTTAAAATCACACCATAAAAAAAGGGAAGAGATCTTGTAGAAAATATTAGATCTTTGCAGAGATGACAGTTATACTGTACAAGAATTGCTGAAATGCACGGATCTCATCTGACTCTTAGCTATTCGTAGATACACATATTCTATGCTCCATTACCCCTGCACTAGTCAGGGAGATTTTTGCACATAAGAGCATTGTATTCTTGATTGGATTTACACTCAGAGTGTTTCTTGCTTGTGTAAATATACCATTTTTCATCCGGAGAACTGCAAGGCAGACTTTTTGTTTAATGCAGTGAAGACGTATTGTTGTTGCAGTAGGTGATCTATAATAGTCCAGTTGGCTCATATAAAATGCATCGTAGCAAATATGCTTATGTGAAGGGATTGCTCCAGGTAAAGTCTTCTTATGTTGTTGAAGAGAACATTCAGTAATTACTCTGCAATACATACTTTTTGTACATCAAAGAGAAAGCTTCCTTTTATAAATCCTATCTACAATATATGTAGTCGATGGTTGAAACATGCTCTCATCACAGACAAGGATCTGACTCCGAAGAATGAGTGTTCTTTGAGACCTATAGATTTTGACACAGTATATAAGACTACTAACATATATTTAAAGGAACAGTAACGTCAAAAAATAAAAGTGTTTTAAAGTAATGAAAATATAATGAAGTGTTGTCCTGGACTGGTAAAACTGCTGTGTTTGCTTCAGAAACACTACTATTGTTTATATAAATAAGCTGCTGTGTAGCAATGGGGGCAGTCACCCAAAGGAGAAAAGGCTCAGGTTACACAGCAGATAGCAAATAAGCTCTGTCTGTCTGATGGTGTTATCTGTTATCCATTAGTTAACCTGTGCCATATAGCTGTTTTTCAATTTCCGCCATTGCTCCACAGCAGCTTATTAATATGAACTATAGTAGTGTTTCTGAAGCAAACAGATCAGTTTTACCAGTGCAGGGCAACACTACATGATATTTTCATTACTTTAAAGCACTTTCATTTTTTGGTGTTACTGTTCCTTTAAGAGTTCATCTTTCATCTTGTCAGTGTGAAATATTTGGGGCCTTCCAAAAGGACATAGAAGTGAATATTTCATCATAGATATACAGTATATATGCAGCTACTGTATATGAAACAGCTATTTTGTATTCACTTCCAAAACATTTTATAAACTGAACTCTAGTTCTAATCACTACTAAATATCTATATATTGGGATTTTAACACACAATATTACAAAATTTTAAGAGAAGTCAATTACTGACCTGGAGGTGGGCATTAAAAGTACTGTTTCTATTTTTGCTGATGATAATACATTTGGAAATGGATAGAAGAAGTTTGAGACAGCACTACTGTATTTTTCTTATTTATTAAAAGCCTTTAATTGTGCATAAGGGCATCACAGCAACGTTTCAGGCCTTGCAGCCTTTTATCAAGCTTACTGACAAACCTGAAACGTTGCTGTGATGCCCTTATGCACTGAATCCGACAATCGCTGTGCTGACTACTGTGTCTACTGCTATAAATTTGGAAATGGCAGAAAACTGGAAAGTGAGGTTCAATGATGATAAATGCAAGGCTATGTACTTTGGCAAAAATAATATAAATGCAAGTTGTACACTAAATGACAGTGTGTTGGGAGTTTCTTTAACTGACATGGATCTTTTTGTAGATAACAAGTTGTCTAATTCTGGGCAGTGTCATTCTGTGGCTACTAAAGCAAATAAAGTTCTGTCTTGCATAAAAAAGTGCATTAACTCAAGGGATGAAAACATAATTTTGACCCTTTATAGGTCCCTGGTAAGGCCTCATCTGGAGTATGCAGTGCAGTTTTGGGCTCCAGTCCTTAAGAGGGATATAAATGAGCTGGAGAGAGAGAGAGTGCAGAGACGTGCAATTAAGCTGATTAGAGGAATGAAATTATGAGGGTAGACTGTCAGGGTTGGGGTTGTTGTCTCTGGAAAAAAGACGCTTGCGAGGGGACATGATTACACTTTACAAGTACATTAGAAGACATTATAGACAAATAGCAGGGGACCTTTTTACCCATAAAGAGAATCACCACACCAGAGGCCACCCCCTTCAAACTAAAAGAAAAGAACTGTCATTTGAAGCAATGTAGGTGGTACGTCACAGTACAGGACAGTGAGGTTGTGGAATGCACTGCCGGGTGATGTGATGGCCAATTCTGTTAAAAGTTGCTTGGATGATTTCTTGGACAAGCATAATATCCAAGGCTATTGTGATACTAAATTCTATAGTTAGTGTATGAGTATATATAGTTTATGTGCGTGTATGGAGGGGTCAGTGTGTGTATGGATGGATGCTGGGTTTCATTTGAAGGGGCTGAACTTTGTGGTCTTTTTTTCAACCCTGGCTAACTATGTACTTACAGACAAGGTGTCTATTGCAAAAACAAGCACAAGACTGTTTTCCTTAAAGTGCATCCTGCCCTACTAGTATGCCTTTACAGGCAGAGGTACTTGCACTCTGCAATTACATGATTTTTGTATGAATAACCTCTGCCTGCACCTCATGAATACAGCACTGATGTAAGGAGGCACTGGCAGGCCCAGACTACAAAGTTTGAAGCACTGTGCAAGGTACAGAATGATCCTCATGTGAATGTTAAATCATTGAGGTGACATATAAAGCCCAAGAAAACATAAGCTAATTGATATAAGAAAAAGGTAGAGGGGGAAGAAATATTTTCTGATACCAGCCTTTAAGGATTACCTTGTGACAGCACAGTCCCAGGAATGCTATAAATGTTGTCTGTGTTGACAAGTAAAATACATAATTGCAGGCTATTTTGCCCTTTGATCCCTAGAAGTCACCAGACTGTAATACAACAGTTTGCAGAAAATAAAGTTGCACCATCATACTTGTTAGAATTGTTCAGTATAATAATAAAAACTGGGTAAATCGGCTACATAAAATAAAAAATGTTTTCAATATAGTTAGTTAGGCAAAAATGTAATGTATAAAGGCTGGAGTAACTGGATGTCTAACATAATAGCCAGAACACTACTTCCTGCTTTTCAGCTCTCTTGATTTCCACTGATTGGTTACCAGGTAGTGACCAATTAGAGACTTGAGGGGAGGGTTTTGAGTTTTGTTCCATGTGGCCCCCCTTATAGTCACCGACTAACTAAGAGTGAGAGAAAAGCAGGACATTGTGTTCTGTTATGTTAGGCATCTGCTTTTATACATTACATTTTTGGATAACTACGGGGCAGATTTACATAGGGTCGAATATTGAAGGTTAATTAACCCTCGATATTCGACTGCCGAATGTAAATCCTTCGACTTCGAATATCGAAGTCCAAGGATTTACCACAAATAGTTAGATCGAACGAAAACGATTTTTCTTCGACCTAAAAATTATTACAAAGCCTATGGGGACCTTCCACCTTGCACCTCGGTAGGTTTTAGGTGGCGAAGAAGGGGGTCGAAGTTTTTTCTTAAGGAGACTTTTTTGTCTCAGCAAATTTTTTGTTACTGCGAATCTTTACCACAATTTCACGAAAAGATTTGCAGATGGTGATATGTGGAATTTAGCTTTGAATCCATGACTGGTGAAAACATGTGCTGATCACTAGATACAAATCAATAGTTAATCCAGTCTAAAAATTCAAATTCAGGGTAATGATGCTTACTTATAGCTAATGGAACATTTTGCACTGAGCAGGTAAGAATTTTGCCATAAAATAAAACGCACTTCCAGCTTCTTGCTACACAAAACAATCCTCTCCTAGTCCACAAGGTTGATAATTACAAGTATACATTTCGTTTTGCTTCATCACACTTAACTTTAGGCAGCTAAAATTGAACGGGTTTATAAAAAAAGGAGCACAGTATCTTCCATCTGCTTTTAATTAAAAACTGGATATGTTGCCTACTGTTTTCTCAAAACGGTGTTTGCAAACAGTGGGAAGAAACTTTTCAATTACTTACACTTGATTCACATTTGCCTTCTAAAGTGGAAACTACGTTGGAGCATACCCCTTAAAATGATTGCTAACCTTTTGCCACCACTTGTGGCAGATTTAACTCTTCTTCTTCCAGTTCTGTTGTAGGGACTCTCTATGGGACAGAGTACACAGGGGTAGCTTCATAACCTCTGGAAAAATACCTGCTTCTCCTCAACCGTTTGAATGTAAAACATTTTACAAAAAACATTTCTGAAAGACCAAAATAAAAATAACCACATATTCCAACTATTTCCTTTTGATTGTTTTATGTCCTAAAGGAAATATGCAGAAATATGCTTTTTAAAGAAGCTGTAAAAAAAAACAACAACAAAAAAAGCTCTGCAAAACTTACAGTTCATAATTGATGCTTCACCAGTGGGTCGCCAGGGAGAATGGAAAGGAACAGTAATTTCTATAGTTGACTTGGTGGTCCTTTCCTCTTATGCCAAATGCAATGTGTTTGCTTTACAACTGCCACATTATGAAGTATCATTCATAATGAACAAGCTTTCAGAACACTAACCTATGGGCCGGATCATAACCTCTCACAGTGCTAGCATGAAGTGTAATTACCAAGTTCATGTGACAGGCTAGGACTAAGTAATATGTTTTGCTAGACCACATTATGTAATAAATTTGCCCAGATGCATTAACCTATAACAACCAATCAGCGATTAGCATTTATTGCTTAAAAGCAAGCATCTTATTGGTTGCTATTGGTTACAGCTCCTGTGCAAATTTAGTGCCTTATATTACATATGGGGGATGACTTTAAATGACTGAAGTTTGATGGTATCCCTGTTTATTGTATTATTTTATGTTGTTTCCATTATATGGCCTAAAGGCATGCATATCTAATAGGAAAATAAATGCACAGTACTTTTTTTTTGCATAGGTCACACTAACCCATGTGCAGTGTTTTAGATATAACTTCTGCATCTTTATCATTATATACATTAACGTACATGCTGTCTGTTAATATGAACAGATCCTTGATTTGAGTGACTCAAGACAGCTATTTTGTGATTCATAATGCACTCATGCTAATCACCTGCTGTGCAAACCGATGACCTTGGAATGACATTTAGTTTTCTGTATGTGGTACCCATGAACTACGTGCATTTTACCAGGAAATTATATACAAATAATCAGAACAATGTCTCAGCTACGATCATTGTTGAATGCAGAAAAGGTAAATTATATCAATTACTAATAGATCACGTAAAAAATGTGCTTCTTGAAAAAGCAGTGTATTTGTACATTACCAACATAAATACCGGTTCACTTTTTTTATTTAAGACTTCAAACATGACAAACATAGCCTCTGCAGATATAAGTGCAGGGCCAAAAGCTGAGGCACAAATAAGGCAGACAGGGAGCCTCACAGCAAGGTAAAGGTCAGATCTGGAGCAGACAGAAACACAGCAGTGCTTTAGATCATTTAAAAGACATTGTGGAGATAACTAATATTTCATTGTGATCAGCTTACAAGCACGGAGCAAGACTGAGGGCATGCAGACAGCCAAGCATTGCATATGGTGCTCACATCTCAACTGTGCTCAATTGGTCAAAACTAGTAATGAGTGAAATTTTTAGGAGAGTTTCGCCACAAAATGAGGGCCATAGACTCCAATGGCTGAAAAACATTGTCGTATTACAATATATTTTGCGCCGCATCGCTCGACAAGATAAATTTGACACCCATAGACTACAATGTATTTTGGCAAATTTTTGCAGTTTCTTGAATTTTTGCCAACTGGATTTGTTTTTTTCTTTTTAAATCAGGTGTCAGATATCATTTTTAGTGAGGGGATTGCATCACTTGCAGTGTAAAAACAGCATTCACATGTAGGGATCTATAGGGTTTATTCCCTACGGTCTTAACCACATGGTGTGGAAATGCCCTGTTTGGACTTAAGCTATAGGTTCTCCTAGGGTTCTGGCAGGGGCAGGTGCCCTTGTATCTATACAGCATGGACGATACCAGAGGATGTCACTTGGTGTCGCTGCTGCACCACTTGACTATAAATAGGAGAGCCATGTGCTCACACAGCCATTACTGATTACTGATCTTACTGTCTTACTGCTGGATACTACTTCATCGAGGAGAGAGTTATTTTAGCAGCCAAGATGTAGAGGCAGGAGGCCTCTGAGGCTGGGGTGCGGCAGCCCCATGCCTGGGAGCTAGACCAGGAAGGGTCTGAAGCTCCCTAATTCCAAATTTGGATTCAGAGTGCGCACGCTATAGACAGTGCTGGGAGCTACAGTTCAGCTATGGATTAAGCAACCGTGTGCCAGTGCTATGGACCATGCATGGACCCATTGTCATTTGGATCAAGCAAGGTGTGAGCTCGGCTAGGAGAGCCTGGAGCCTTTGTGGATTCCTGTTCCAGCTCTGTGTGAGCCTGCCAGCTCAGTGTGAGCCCCCGGGTGAGTGGCCTGTGAGAGGGTAGAAAAGGTAAGGATCCAGTGGAAGCCATGTTTGTGATATAGGCTTTTTGTGTACCTTCCACGTTGGAGCAAATCTGCCCAGCAGAGAGGTATTTGGGCAATAGCGCTACCTGGGACCAATTTTGCTCATTGGGGATAAGGGACTGAGACTCTGTATCTGGTTATGGAGTAGTGCGGGACTTTGCCTGGTAGGGAAGTACCAGGACTGGACTGTCACAGGATCCTCAGGGTAGTGGGTCATGCTATTTGAAATACATATGTGTACTATGACAGTTTTACTTTGCCTTTAAACTGCACTTTCTCTTATATAAAGTTATGTGTTATACAGTACTAAGTGTGTGTTGAATGTTTTTCCTAATAGGGACACCTGTAGGTGTATCCCCAGATCTCATTAGGTGGAGGCACTGCCAGAGAAGAATTTCCCAGTACCCTTTCACCTTGCAAAGGGGACTCAGGACCCGAGTTGGCAAGATGGTACAACTTTGGCACCAGGGTCGCCAAGAGGGTGTTACACACATGTAATTCTTTTGTGGCAAGTCTGCTGTGCCTATGGGACTGCAGACAAATGTACTTTTAATACAGCATCAATACACAGAAATGTTTTTCCACTTGTGACTGTGTCTATAAACACTGTTTAATATGTTAAATATATGCATCTACTTTACAGTATATTCTTTTGTGCCCAGAACCAATGGACTTGTTGCACCTAATAAAGTTAATGTATCCATCATAGTTAACAATTCCAATCACCCCATCTCCTCAGGCCCAATGCCTTTGGGTTATCCTAGATTCTGCCCTGTCCTTCACTTCTCATATCCAGTCACTTATTAAATCATGTCACTTCCACATAAGGAACATATCCAAAGTACGATCATTTTACCATCCAAGATGCGGCCAAAATTCTTATTCACTCTCTCGTCATATCAAGTCTAGACTACTGTAACTCTTTTGGATTGACTTTCCCCTCCAGAGACTGTCACCTCTCCAGTCCATAATGAACACTGCCGCGAGGCTCATAAACCTCAGCAACCACTCCTCCTCTGCCATGACACTCCCTACAAATCCCTACATTGGCTTCTGCTACCTTTCAGAATAAAATTCAAATTAATGACCCTGACATTCAAATCACTTCATAACTCTGCCCCACCCTACATCTCTGACCTGCTACTCAACTCTTCTCTCATTACCTCCTCACACGCTTGCATTCAAGACTTTGCAAGGGCTGCACCCCTCCTCTGGAATTCTCTCCCACGGTCTGTCCGACTTTCTCCCAATCTTTCTGCTTTCAAAAGATCTCTTAAAATGCACTTCTTTAGAGAAGCTTACTGTCACTCTGCTTAACTACCAAATGCAATATCACATACAGTACCACATCTCTCATCCACTCAATTCTGATCTTGCCCACTCCCACACCTTGTGTCTTACCTTTAGATTGTAAACTCCTTTTAACAGGGGCTTCCTCACCTTTTGTACCGGTATTGGTTGTGATGTATGTAACTCCATATGTTCTATGTATGTAATTAATCTGATTTAGTTGCATAAACACATTTAATTTACAGCGCTGCAAAATATGCTGGCGCTATATAGATATATGTTAATGATAATAATAAAAAATGTGGAGCAGGGAACAATGCATAGAGACACAAAGGAGCCTGGCTTTTAAAATGTACAATACAATTCAGAAACACTCTGGTTAATGTGAAAAGTGATGACTTTACTTAAGTGCAAAAGGCAACATTTTAGGGGGAATGCATTTAAAAATCGCAAGCCATGTTTAAAATGTTGTTTTTGCAAATGTTTTAGTGCTGCTCGCAATGTAAAATCATTTGCTGGCGAATAAGCAAAGTTTAGCATTAACACCTGTTATGGAGTTTCATTAAATAATTAATCCCAAAATAACCTTTGTGATTGCAAAATTTTATTAAACACACTACGAATGTTCGCAAAAGCCATTTGGTCGCAAACTTTGTGAGGGAGTTGTAATTGGTCGAAAGGGAGGCAAACATAGTCGCTAACATTCACAATGATCTTTGCAAACAATTTTTGCACTAACAAAATATATTAGATTCCCCCATTAGTGCTATAATCCAGCCCTTTATCTCGACTATAGACACAAATTCGGTAAATTGCATCTGGTTTCTTACACTCTGCACATGTTTATCTTAATTTGTGATATAGAAATTTCTAAAATGTCTGTCATAACAGTTTTTCATGGATTTATGTGACCTGAAACAAAATTCTCTCTATTTGATTTAATAATTCTCTACTAAAACCAGAAATGTTTTGGAAGCAGTTGTACTGTGCTAAAGAAAATGGCTGTAATGGAAACATATAACAGTAAGAGAATGACCATGTATTGAAAAAGAAAATCAAATGGTTCAACCCATTATACTGAAATCACCTTGCAAACCAATAAAAAATAATTATATTACATCTGAGATGACAATGACAATCTGCTGTATGTGCACTGTTTTAGAAAAGCTTTACGCATAGTAATGAAATCCCATTATAAAATGTTGCATTTCTGAATAGCAAATCAACAGAGACAACAGAGAGACAGTCACTAAGAATTGCCTTCCTATTTAATTTCACAGCCACATTTTGCTCATCTATCATGTCCAGGTGGTTTGAAGGTAATCATTTTCCTAGGGAGTACTGAAAAGCTATGAACTGGTCTATTTTACTCATAATATTCATTAACTGTTTTGTTGAATGGGTAATCAAATACTTTGCTAATCAGCAAATTTATTTATATGCCTAAAACTGGGAACACATGGCCAATATGCCTGTTTGCTGCAACATCTGAAGCAGCAGCCCACGGACACTGTATATTGTAGACCACATATGTTAATAAAGAACAAGATGTACCTTATTATACATGCAGGAATTGCTTAGGTATTGCATATTGTACACCAAATGGACCACTAAAGACCAAGATTTACATTAGTATACATGGAACAAAAGTGTAGGCATTGCATATTGAAGACCAAATGAACCAATAAAGACCAAAGTCTACATTATGATATATGGACCAATATAGACAGAAGGGAGGTCCACTATATATATATATATATATATATATATAGGATAATTCCCTATTTACAAACTAATTGCCCATGTGGAGCTAAAAAGAAGGTTCAGTTATGGGCCACTGGCTATTCTCAGCATAGAGTACCTTCCTTGTTAAACCTCTGTCTTCTTAAGTGCTAAAGTGCCACTGATTGTGATTTCCTATTTCCCAACTCTATTTCTACTTACACACTGCCTATTGATTTTGTATCCTCCAAGGACAAATAAAAGTAAATGATAAGAGACAAATTAAAAAAAGAAGAAATAACAGTTCTTCAGCATCTTTATCCATCCCACTAATTGAAGTGTCCGTAACAGTCAACAGTACCGCTATTCTGCATACCCCCTAATCTTGCTGTATTATCATCTTGCTTTCATTTGTTCCACACATTCAGGCAAAATACAAATCCTGTTATTTCTACTTACACAATATCTCAAAAGTGCATTCATATTTTCAATTAACTGCTTATGCACAAACTACATGCTTTCTGCAGTTCCTGCTTCCTTCTGCCGACTAATTCCTAGCACAAGTTATATAAAGTATAACGTTATATAAAGTTTGCTAATTTTTTCTGAAACAGTCATTTTCTATATGGTATGAACTCAGTTTGGGAGAAACTATAGCAACTAGACCTAATGGAAGAGTGTTGTCTAGCAACAAGGAAACTTCTGTAATTTCCAATGGATGTCCTGTTGTTCTAGTTTCAGAATCAAGAGGCGGGATATTATTTGACCTATTTTAAGTGTTAGAAAAATAATTTTTCTGCTTAATTAGATGTGGTTAAGCTTTCAAGCATCAGAAAGCATGCAGCGTTGAGAATTAATGGAAAACATCAATTTTCCTAGTTAAAATGTAATACAGAATTAATATACCAAGTTTGTTCCAAAGGATATATCCATTTCACAAAAGTAACATTTTATCTTAAATGTTTCTGCAGAACAGGAGTTACAAATGCTGCATTCATACCCAAGCCTACAAGTATACCTGTTGACACAGAAATATATTTTTGAAGCATTATCAGAATTATTACCAATTCATTATATAAAACCATTTGTATCACTATGTTGTTTGCTATTATCGGCAGAGGATTTTACAGCACCTACAGAGGTTTAACCTTATCAGACTGAAAGAATAACATTAAAAATATTCCAGAGAAAAACTGAGAGGTCAGAATAGGAACCAGAATATGTATATGAAGCAATACGACAGTGCAGGCAGCAAGGGTTCAAATCCAACTTTCAGGGAAAATCCAAGAGGTGGTGGAATCCAAAAAAATATCCTAAAGTAAGGTACATACACCTGCCTGGCACTGAGCACAGGATGGACTGTGACTTTAAAAGTAATTTGGCATTAAAAAAACAGGCACTGTGTGCTGATGTTATCCTATATACAAAACTTTATTTTTCACTTTAATATCAATTTAATAAAGAGTTGCTTCAATGTATCAGCTAATGCCAGTGAATTCATTTGTATCTGCAGTGATTAATGTTATCCAAAGCAGTAAGTTGGATCATTACTTTTACTTTAGGCTGCTTAATTGTTATGCTGTTTTGGGGTATTTGCTTAAATACACAAACATATTAGTTCTAATTACTGAACCAATGTTATGTTACATAATAAAGCTTTTTAAGTTCTGCTTTGCTAGAATTCCAGGCAAAAAAGCCATGCAACTCTTTCAAAGCATTAGGATACAGTGTGCCATGTTTAGTCCTTGATATCCAATTAACCTGACACAAATTACACGTAAGAAAGGCTCATTATATGAATTTGACACTGTAGATCATGGACTTCCAACAAAGCACCTGAAAGGTTTCTGTGGTCTAGATGTCAACTTCCCAAATCTGTCCTCATTGCACACATTCTACATATCCTCACAACAGTGAGTTTATCATTAAGTGGTTGGGAATTCTGATAAATTTGGTTTTGTTGCTGACTGTTCAACCTGTGCAGCCCAAGGTCAAATGAACTAATGGTCTAGATGGAACTGTGATCAGCTGGTTCAAAAACAGGCAAATGACTCAGAATATAAAATTTAGAAATGCAGTGTAATGTTCTATGTAATCTTCTGATGTTCTGGCTAGTGATGGATGAATCCTGTCCTGTTTCGCTCTACTGAAAAATTTGTGAATCTGAGAAAAATTTGCGAGATGCATTCAAATCATTGGGTGTCCATTTTTTTTGACAAGTGACAAATTTTTACGCATGCAACAATTTTTTGTCACTCTAAATGCATTAAAGTCAATGGGCGTTTTTCTTGTGGCAACTATATTGTCTCTGTGACTTTTTTGTCGCAGTTTTGAGAAAAAATTTGCAGATGCCGGAATGCAGAAATTCTACACAAATCCATGCCTGGTGAAAATATTTGGTCATCACTAGTTCTGGCAAAATCACTATGTATTTTATTCACAATTGAGAGTTTTTAACCATAATTCCAGAAAGATTGTAGTCAACAGCAAAATTGTGAGCTGTAGCCAATTCAGCCCTTAAAAAGGTTTTCTTATAGTTCCTACTTTACCTAACTCTTTGTCAGAGTAATCTAGTTCTCAAGCATAGAACAGATGGTTTCTTGCTTGATGGCATGCTTACATTGAATATTGGTTTTCATTTTTTAATACAGTGAAACCCCAATTTTAAGTACCCTAATTTTAACTTTTTCTGCATTTTACATTTTTTTTTTATTTGTGGTCCCACTTATAGCTCTGGGCTCAGATTACAGCAGAGAAGAGAGGAGGAGGAAGAGGAGCAAACTGAGCATGCTCATGCCTGGGGCAAAGAGGTTCAAGCTGAAGGCAGGAAGTCTGATACAGAAGACCATAGGGGCACATTTACTAAGGGTTGAATATCGAGGGTTAATAAACCCTCAAATTCGACCCTCAAAGTAAAATCCTACGAATTTGAATATCGAATTCGAAGGATTTACTGCAAATCCTACGATCAAAGGATTTTAATCGATCGATCTAAGGATTTTTCTTCAATCAAAAAAACCTTAGAAAACTGATGGGGAAGTTCCCCATAGGCTAACATTGTACCTCAGTAGGTTTAAACTGCGGAAGTAGTCAAAGTATTTTTTAAAAAGACAGTACTTCGACTATCGAATGGTCGAATAGTCTAACGATTTTTAGTTTGAATCGTTTGAATCAAAGTCGTAGTCGAAGGTCGTAGTAGCCTATTCGATGGTCAAAATACCCAAAAAAATTGTTCGAAATTCAAAGTTTTTTTACTTCGAATCCTTCACTCAAACTTATTAAATGTGCCCCCATGTGTATACAATAGAAGGAAATAAATGCAGTGTTTTCTTTTGACAGAGGGCATTACTTTGAGTGTTTACTGGTATATTTAGGTGGACCTTTCTGATAAGACTTACTTAGTTGTAACCTTTCCTTTTTCTTTTAATTTTACAATATAATATTGTAGACTTTGGTCTTTTTTCAACCCAACTTAACTATATTAACCATAAGCAGTATGTCCTCACTATATAAAAAAATTGCAATTCTATAAAAGTCTGTATAGTCAAGAATAAAACACGTAGAACTTAATGCACCTGAAACAGATCATTGTTCCAGCCATAACACAAGGCCTTTAACTTTTAGTATCAATAATTGCTATGTGTCTACTTGTGCTAAAAGTAATATAGCAGGGTTAAGGATCAAGAGGTTCTTATAGATGAGACAATAAGCATAATCTAAAACTGCCTAGCATTATACTTGCAATATGAAATTCAACATTCTTGAACACTTCATTCCAGGTCATTGCACTTGTGACTGATGCCAGTGCTAAAGGGCTACAATTGATAAGAACAGAGTTTTCTTTTTAAAGTG
Organism: Xenopus petersii; assembly: GCA_038501925.1. Taxonomy (NCBI): domain Eukaryota; kingdom Metazoa; phylum Chordata; class Amphibia; order Anura; family Pipidae; genus Xenopus; species Xenopus petersii. The sequence continues at coordinate 100,844,386 of CM076675.1, read as the reverse complement.
ACTTTAGTTGCTATACACTGTCAAGCCAAAAGGTAAGACAGAATAATTCTGTTATTAATGGACTTTTACTGTACTTATTAGAACAGATTGGTAACAGCAATTCTTATTTTAACTGAATAACATTTGGGCACTCCTATGAATGAGCATTCCATTCATTTTGTTAATATGGAGGCTAATATGGGACACTAGGTTTGTTTGGCAAAGCCTTGAAAAACAGGGAGTGGTGATCACCTGTTTCTCTGGTCTAATATATTAAGTTCCAAAGATAAGGTCAGTGTATTTCCTCTGATTTGATGTAGCAAATCAGGCACACTACTTGAATATATAGTGGGCACTAGTGATGAGTGAATTTTTTCTCCAGGTTTCGCCACAAAAAAGATGCCCATAGATGGAAAAATTCTAGAGCTTCAAAAAAATTGATACGTGTTGAAAAAAATGTGTTGCACGTCAGAAAAAATTGTAATTTTTAGCCGTTTCACATAGTTTCAGCTAAATAGGTCAGATTTGTCCATTAGTAGTGGGCACATAACATGCTGGCTATGTAACCTTTACAGTTTTGAATAAATCATCTCATCCCACAAAATATGTGGTCTATATGAATTTGCTGAAGTTTTGAAGCGCTGAACATTAGGCAAGATAGTTCAGCTAACATGAGGGTCCATACACCTTAACACAGGTTCCATATAACAAAAAAACGTGAAGGTGTTTAATTAAAAACGTTTTTACAGAAACTTAGCAATAATTCATCGTGAAAACTGAATAATGTTTGGCTCCAATTTGCAAAAGTAACATTATCTTAATTAACACAATATACAATAAACATTGCCCAGGAATCTGCATGGTTTGAAAAGGAGACGTTCATGTTATGAGATTTGCTACAGTGTCTCTACAGGCTTCCTGGAAGGCTATATGAGCTATATAAGCAAGCAGCCTTCACAGTCATATTTTACAAGCTAAATTCTCAACAGGTCGAGTTACTTCTTCCAAAAAATCATCCAGATTTATGTCTGAGCTTGTGTGCTTATTAATGCTTTATCCCTTGTTGCATGGAAAGCTCATTGTATGGTTTTGGAATATTCCCTCAATATTAAATTGCTGCCAAATGAATATTTAGAGAAACAATAAAGAAGTATGGGTCTCTGTAGTGTCAGGTGTCATCTATCTAAATTATATTATTGTTTACACCACTAGTCTAAGATATCTAAATGTAATTAAGAGGCAGAAGGTGCTGAGTGGTAGGTATAAGAGCTTAATAAAAAAGGATAACCACAGTTTTTAATAACTAATTACATTTTGTTGGGGTGCATAGAGTGTATAGACAAATAGCAGGGGACCTTATAACCCATAAAGTGGATCACCGCACCAGAGGCCACTCCTTCAGTCTAGAGGAAAAGAACTTTCATTTGAAGCAGGGTAGGTGGTTTTTCACAAAAAGGGTAGTGAGGTTGTGGAATGCACTGCAGGATGATGTTCTGATGGCTGATTCTGTTAATGCCTTAAAGAATGGCTTGGATGATTTCTTGGACAAGCACAATTTTCAAGTTATTCTATAAGTATATATATTTTATGTGAGTGTATGGAGGGGTCAGTGTGTGTATATATGGAAGTTGGGTTTCATTTGGAGGGGTTGAACTTGATGGACTTTGGTCTTTTTTCAACCTGATCTAACTATGTAACTATAGCAATCAGCGCTATTAAAGCTTCTTCTATATTTAATACTGCATGGTTAGAAAAAGTGTAATTTAGCTGTGATTGGATCAAAGTTTAAAAGTCTACAAAAATATCCTGTTGACTTTTATATTTTACTCTGCCCCTTTAAAATGTCATGCTTGCAATCCATAATATTAATCACTGTTATATTAGGACATTTCACATAGAGTCAGTTTTTCTGCACAGGCCGAAGACAAAACAGGAAGAAAAAAACACAACACAATACTTTCAGTGGTAATGTAATCTGAGTATATGTACAGACTTTCAAGAGGATCCTGCAGTACTTTAGGCAAAGTAAATATCTTGACATCTATTTAGTAAATTAGAATCACATGTTACTACTGGTAAGTCTCTCCTTCCAAAACCCATGCAAAGCACATTCTTTGATTCAATGTTTATTTGTCATAGCTCTCCCAGGTGACCTCATCCTAATGGATTACACGGATTTATATTTTCCTAGCCTTCTAGTGGGTATCACTTTATACAGCTTCTGTCTTTATGCCAAGCCTTTTTTTCTTGTGATGTAGCAATCTATCACTAATCCCATGGCTACTACAGTGTCTGCCTTCATTTAGTTCAGTGACTGAAAAAGGAAATGACTTTGGTTTTATTTTGTTCTATGACTCACAACAGAGCACAATAAGCATGTATTAAGGTAAATATACATAATGCTGACATTTATAACTGAATATTTGTATTTGCATTTTACACAGTACTTTTTCATAACAGGCTGTGAGCTTTAGAACTGACACATTGCACACATTTGTGTGTGGGACAGTTACTTTCCCTTTATGACTTCTATTCATAAACCTAAATAAAGTCGTTTTTGAATGTTCTTTGGCCCAACACAAAAAATACATTAATTTATTTAGTGCTTTTCTTCAAATTCAAAGTGCTCTAAGGGTTTTACAGCCATCAATGCAGGCATCATAAATATTTTGATATTTCAGAAAATGAAAAGGGACTTTAAGTGACTTATGTACAAGGCCACAGGATTTTAACCAGGATCTAAAAACAGATCAATGTCTAAAGACATATTAAAATACAGTATAAACGCTAGGACAACACCTCTTCTACAAAGTGACATGAAATGCTTTTTACCATTGCAATGTTCCTCTAAAATATGCTGTAACATGATTAAATGCTGTACAATGCATAAACTAGCTTTTCTGTATCCCAAACATATGAATGTGCTTTAAAGACAACTGTAAGAGATCTTCTACAAACTAACTGTGTAGCCAAACCTTACAAACTGGGATCAAGGAGGGACCTTTGCAGTTCAAGCACACAGTCCTAGGCAGTGAAATCATAACCTTGTGTCTATATGATCCAAACTTTTAAACGAATGACCTGATGCCCGATTAATAAATACACTCAGTCTGAATGGGGCCCTACATCACTGGTAAAGCATAAACATTTAGCACCACATGCTCTCCTTCTATGATATTGTCTTTGAGAAATTACTGAATTGACATGTCAACCACCTTTTGTTTGATGATCATCTCACTGATTTCCTCCACGTCACCCACTGTCACTATCTGGGACTTTATGACACGGTCTAACAGCGTAAGCCAATCAGTTAGCTCAGCACAGGTCTTATTGAATTCAGCCAAGGCAGGTACTTCCAAAAGAAGTGATGATGGCATATCTGCTGATGGGATTGGGCTTCCTGTTGCCAATGTCTGAGTTACCACTGAGACTGTTTGGCCACCACCTGGAAAGAAAAAAAGTTCAACATAAATACAATATATTTTGTTTTCTGTTTCAAGCAAGGCTAAGCAACCTTATTCTGGCACCAGTTGCCATTCCAGTGCTGAGGACGAATCTGGATCTTGGATTTGAAAAGTCACTTAAAAATACAACATTAAAACTATACTCATTCTTTTTGGCACTGAATATATACAGGGTTCAACACTTTCGCTGAGCTCTATCACCCCATAGAGAACAATTAGATGTACAGTAACTGCTTAAGGCAGGCAAATCAATTCTAATAAACTGCCATATTTGAACAAAGCCAAAAGGCTATGATAAAGATGCAGATTATTTAAATCTTTTCCACTTTCCTCAATATTTGGAATATTCTTCAAGCAGTCAGTAAAGATTTAAAAAGTATCATAAACTTCTAACTGCTAGTAATCCCTGCACCTTTATTTAATTAACTTTGGGGTCCGTTTACTAAAGTGCGGTAAATCTGACTTTTAGGGGCCGATTCACCAAGGGTCGAATATTGAGGGTTAATTAACCCTCGATATTCGACTAGGAATTGAAATCCTTCGACTTCGAATATCGAAGTTGAAGGATTTAGCGCAGAAAATGCGATTGAACAATCGAAGGATTATTCATTCGATCGAACGATTAAATCCTTCGAATCGAACGATTCGAAGGATTTTAATCCAACGATCGAAGGAATATCCTTCGATCAAAAAAAGTTAGCCAAGCCTATGGGGACCTTCCCCATAGGCTAATATTGACTTTGGTAGCTTTTATCTGCCGAACTAGGGGGTCGAAGTTTTTTTTAAAGAGACAGTACTTCGACTATCGAATGGTCGAATAGTCGAACGATTTTTAGTTCGAATCCTTCGATAGTCGTAGTCGAAGGTCGAACTAGCCCATTCGATGGTCAAAGTAGCCCAAAAAAACTTCGAAATTCGAAGTTTTTTAACTTCGAATCCTTCACTCGAAGTTAGTGAATCGGCCCCTAAGTTTCCGCATGTTATCGCTGAGAATATTTTTACACCAGAATATTCGCAGCGACTAAGTGTACTAAACAGCGATGCGCTCAGAAGTCATTGCAATCACTTGCGGTAACTACGTTAAGGAACCAGCTTACGTTAGCGGTAATTTTAGAGAGTTGCAAATTTTCTGGCAAAAAATTAAGTTTTTGCGAATATTTATGCTATAAAATAGTCTTGTTTTATGGCGGTTATTATGGCAATTTTTACTGTGACATTTATGGCCAGAAATGCATCTTCAAAACTCATAAACTGTATTGACTGATGATTATACCATCCAACAACATTACCAGAGTATCACCAATCAAACATGTCTGCATCATATAAACCCTTCTGCCAATAGAATCATATGAACAAGAAATCATACCAGTCAATCTCTTTGCTTCATAGAAATGCACATTTTAATGTAGCCAATCACAATGAAACCAAAAAAGCGTACAGGCTGACGAATCCTTGGACTGTGATGCCCGCTGCCAATAATACGACTGAGCTGAAACTGCTGCTGTTGCAACAGATAGAAGCAGAAGCCAAAACATCCTGTCAGCAATAGCTACAGATCTCTCTCCTGTCAGCAAAGAATTATGGGTAAAAAAAACAGTATTATGGGATATTTCCTGCCCCTTGAGAATTTTCTGGCGAAAAAAATACTTTTACGCCACTACATAGGCCACTACATAATATTCTGGTGTTAATTTTGTCTTTAGCAGATTTCGCTGTTTGGTAAACCATGCGTTAATGTGTACGTAGCGTTATTTTCAGCGAATGCGATAACTGGCGAACAATTATTCTTGCGCAAGAATATTCACAAATTTATATTTACTGCAGGTTAGTAAACTGGCGATGACAAAGAGTGGAGTGCCACTCGAAACGTTGCAATTTTATGCTGCTGTCCCATACACAATAAAGACGGTTTTACTGAAACTAGAGTGCTGTCTACTGGGAGATAATTAATACAACAATGGAGCCTTGATGAACGGGCCATATGACGTGCACCCGATGATATACTTGTCTATTCGGTAAGTGCGGTCTAATTGGAATTGTCTAGTAAACTGGCGATAACATATTTGCGAAAATTCTGTCTATATATTGTGCGAATATTTTTAACGCACTTTAGTAAACGGACCCCTTAGTCTGCACACATACTGATACTATTATGATACAATAAGCAGAAATGATGCCCTTTGCAATACCTTGCGTTGATTTTTTTTTTTTACATTTACAGTATCTTTTTGCAGGATCTTTATGTTACTGTTCTGTTATTATAATTCAAAATTACAATACCAAGACCGCATACAGCATATGTTGACCTCTACATAAAAATATTCTACACTATTCTCCTTTAAATTGTTAAATTAATATAAAATGAATCATGCAAGTCTTTTCTAAAAACTTGTCTCACATTAGGGTTATTTTGTATCAGTATGAGTAGAACTGCGGAGATTTCACCTGATCCAAAGCATACATTTTCCATAACTATAAAAGTAGTGTTAGTAAGATTACATTTTTCCAGGAAACTACATTTATTCATCCATCATATCCTCTTATTACATTTGATTTTGCCATACACATGTAGAATCTAGTTTTCTTGCACACTAGTACAGTACTTGAACTATATAGGCAGAGGTTCTTCTGCCACGAGGCACGGTGAGGGAACTTTGGTTCAGGTGGCACCTTACCAGGGGTAGCAAAGAGTCCCCCCTGGTAACTTTAAGAGCAGAGCTGGGAATAATTATGCAGAAGATGGCAGTTAATCTCCCTTTACACTTTGTCCCTATGTGAGCTCAAGAGAAGCAAGTATGCAGGGAGGATAGGGGAGATTTCATTCTAGAAGTGCCCCAGTTTAGAAAGAGCAAGTTAGAAAGAGAAATCAAGAGACAGTTTGACTAAAATGTGAAATGTGACAGATACATCATCTAACAGTGATGCATATTTGCACTCGCATGATGTGACTCAACCAGGTTTAGTATCCGTATAACATTAATGATTCAGGCCTTTAAAGTTGTGCACAGGAGGTCTTAGTTGCCCTTCTCTGCACCCTTTCAAATTCAGTAATGTCCTGTTGGAGACCAAGGGGTATATTTATGAAAGAGTGAAGTTAGAGATTGCCACAGTAAATTAGAGAGAAATACCGCCTCTCTCCATTAATTTATATGGGATTTTAAAGGAGTATTTATCAAAGGATGAACTTTCACCCATTGATAAATGCACTTTTAAAAATCCCGTAGAAATGAATGGAGAGAGGGGGTATTTCACTGTGGCGATCTCTAACTTCACTGTTTGATAAATATACCCCCAAAACTGTACAGCATATTCTAGATGGGGCTTTATTAGTCCTCTGTACAGTTGAAGAATAACCCCAACCTCCCACATTCACTAGGACAAATTTTTAATGTTTGTTGCCCATTTTCCAGCTTGCTGCCCAGTTTTCCAACTTAGACAAATCACTCTGCAAAGTGGCAGCATCCTGCATTGAACCTATAGTTCTGCACTAGTGATGGGCGAATTTGCACCGTTTCGCTTCGCCGCGAAATGGCAAAAAATTTGCAAAACGACGCCGGCTTCCGTTTTTTCTGTTTGACGCCGGCGAATTTTTGCGGGCGTTTCGCGAATTTATTCGCTGCCAGCGAATTGCGCAAATTAGTATCATCTGCAAAAATAGTAGTTTCAATTAGTGATGGGCGAATTTATTTGCCAGGCGCGAATTTGTGGCGAATTTGCACGATTCGCCGCCAGCAAAAAAATTTGTGAAATGCCCGCGAAAATTCGCCGGCAAAAATTCGCTGGTGTCAATAAAAAATTTGCGTCAAAAACGAAACGCCGGCGCCGTTTCGTGAATTTTCAGCCGTTTTGCAAATTTTTCGGTGAAGCGAAGCGGCGCAAATTCGCCCATCACTACTTTCAATGTCCACCTCCAGGTCATTAATAAACAAGTTGAAAAGCAAGGGACCTAGTACAGAGCCCTGTGGTACTCCACTAACAACACTGGTCCAATTAGAAAATGTTCCATTTACCAACACTCTTTGTAGTCTATCTTTTAGCCAGTTCTCTATCCAGGTACAAATACTATGTTCGAGGACAACATTTCTTAATTTAACCAGCAACCTTCTGTGTGGCACTGTATCAAATGCTTTAGCAAAGTCTAAGTAAATTACATCCACTGCCATCCCAGAATCGAGGTCTCTACTTACCTTCTCATAAAAAGAAATTAAGTAAGTCTGGCAAGATCTATTACGCATAAAACCATGCTGGCACAAACTCATAGTATTATGAAGTCCAGTATCTTATCCTTTATTAACCCTTCGAAAAGCTTTCCTACCACTGACATCAGACTAACTGGCCTAGTTTTGAGGCTGAGAACGGGATCCCTTTTTGAATAGCGGCACCACATTAGCAATGCACCAGTCTCTCAGCACTATGCCAGACCTCAAAAAATCCTGAATAATTAAGTAAAGAGGTTTGGCAAGCACAGAGCTAGGCTCGCTAAGTACCATCTGGCCCTGGACCTTTGTTTATCTTAACATGTTCTAGTCTCTTTTGAATTTCCTCATGTGTGAACCATGCATCATTAGTTGTATTACTATAATTTCTAGAATTGGGACTATCAAGAAGGAAACCTTCATTAACTGGTTCCTCATTTGTTCATGATGTAGAAGAGGAGCTTAAGGGGTGATATGATAACTATGTATAAATATATGAGGATCATATAATAATCTCTCTAATGTTGTATTTACCAGTAGGTCTTTCCAGCTGACACAAGGTCACCCATTCCAATTAGAAGAAAGGAGGTTAAGTCTAAATATTCGGAAGGGGTTTTTTTACAGTGAGAGCTGTGAAGATGTGGAATTCTCTCCCTGAATCAGTTGTACAGGCTGATACATTAGATAGCTTTAAGAAGGGGTTGGATAGCTTTTTAGCAAGTGAGGGAATACAGAGTTATGGAAGATAGCTCATAGTACAAGTTGATCCAGGGACTAGTTTGATTGCCATCTTGGAACCAGGAGTGAATTTCCCCCCTCTGAGGCAAATTGGAGAAGCTTCAAATGTTTTTCTTTTTTGCCTTCCTTGATCAACTGTATCAGTTATGCAGGTTATATATAGGCTTAAAAGGTTGAGCTTGATGGACATGTGTCTTTTTTTTCAACCTAACTTACTACAGTATGTTACTATGTCCCCATCTTGGATTTTGAAACCTGCCATTGACATACTCAGTGTGGTCTGGGAAGCTGTTCAGAAGCTAAGCCTAGGGGCTATCACGAGTTAACAGGCAGAAAATGAGGTTCACATTTCATAGAAGCTGATGCTACAGGGTTGATCATTACGCTATGATGCCAATTGCACTGATTTCACAGCTACTGTACCATGAGAATCTTAATAACTACTCAGTCTTGTATCATGATCTTTATATTCCAAATATACAGGATATTGTTAGATGTCGATCCAGAAGCTCAGGTAACTTCATGATCAAACATCAAATAAAATGCAGGGCAATAAAAGGAAGCTTTATTATAGTACTATCATTTCAAAGCAGCACAATACCATTCTTTGGTAATGAAAAAACAAACAAATACAAAAGTATTGTGAAAGTGATCATCAATACAAAAGTATTGTAGAAGTGATCTTCACTTCTATAATACTTTTTATTTGTTATTTTTGACACTGGCTAACATGGTACCAGAGTTTTTGTTTTGTAAAAAAGCTGAAATGGTTATTTTAAAACAAAGTATCTAGCTTAGCTAATGTCATATGTAAAAAAATAACCTGTTTATGTTTAACTTGAATGCCAGCATAAATGGTAAATATTACAATATAGTGGAAAATGAAGTTACGGAACAAGGTTCAAATGACCTTCAATGAAAGCAGATACACACAATTAACATAAACAATGACAAATTTATTTACATATTGTTCTCAGAAAACTTCCAACATCAAAGAAAAAAAGACGTGCTGCACAAAGTAATAACACCTTTGAAATAGAAATGTTAACACATGTTGTCCATCCCTGCCGTCTGTTTGCTACCTCCTACTATTTACAATCTGCAGTGGTGTTTCCTGCAGATGGATTAAGTATACTTCATTAATAATTGCCCTTCAAAAAAATTTTAAACCAATATTCAATGAAATGTGGATGCCCGTTTAAGAGGCAAGTAAACTATATCATTGAAAAATATAAGTAAAAGGCTATTTTCTGTTAATGATTCTGCCCTTTCACCAGATTCTGTTAGATCCCATGCAAATGCTAGCATCAAAATATTTTAACTATAACACTATAAATGGACATATTTTGTATGGGCACAATACTTTATTGTTTACTGTACACATATTTCAATAATGCAATGTCAAATGATTGAAATCTGTAAATAATAGTATACTCTATTCTCCTCAGTTACCTGTGACTCCTCCTGTAGGCCTGACATACAGCAAAGTTCTCAGAAGTAAGTAAGTCTCTGCACTGAGAAATAACTTGTATATCATGCTTATGCAATACTTTGAAAAAACATTTGCTCTACTACCTAGTAAGAAGATTAAACTTTGCAGGGTCTTTGGCATTCTACAGCATGTTAGGAAATATTGATAGTGAGACATTTTTTTTTTTATCCTGACAATTTTTATTAGTTTTCAACAATACAATCATTATATGGCATATAATGGTTCAAAACATTGCATACTTATTACATTAGCCAAAATAATATACACACAATTAAACAAACAAACAAACAGAAAAAAAAAAATACAGTAAATAAGAAAGGGTAAGGGTAGTGTAACCTGTATTGTATCTGCATGACTCTCAGGGTAATTACCAATCATACAATACATATAAGCTGTAAATAAACTAGATATTGACCTTAGACATCCAAAGTTTTTGAGCTTCCAAAACTGTTTTTTTTCCCCCTTAAATTCCTCGGTACTGCTTCTTCATATCCTAAATTGTTGGTCACCTCTCTTTGTACTTGGGTAATACTAGGGACTTCTTGTTTTTTCCAATTTCTAGCAATCAAAAGTCTGCAAGCATTCGGTATTTGGAAAGTCAGAAATTCTATATTTTTATTTGGAAGTTTTCCATATACAGTAGATTCAGCAGCATAGCTTCCGGAGACTGTGGAATATTTTGTCGTGTTATCTCTGTGATCAAAGATCTCACATTAAGCCAAAATCTCTGTATTTTGTCACATGACCACCAAATATGGAGCATATCTCCTATGTCCTTGTCACATCTCCAACAGGAATTTGAAGCTCCAGAGTACATTTTTGGTAATCTTGAAGGGGTTAGTTACCAAGAAACTCAGTAAGACCGAGAGAGAGCACACAATGCAGATTAACTGCTAAGTGGTTTATTTTTCACAACATGTTTCAGGCTGCACGCCCTTTATCAAGTGATAATATAGACTTGATAAAGGGCGTGCAGCCTGAAACATGTTGTGAAAAATAAACCACTTAGCAGTTAATCTGCATTGTGTGCTCTCTCTCGGTCTTACTGAGTTTCTTGGATCATTTGCTGCACCTGGAGCGGAGGTGTCCGACTGAGATAGAGAGTCTGAATAACCCCAATACCCAGTCAATCTCAATTTTGGGGTTAGATACCAGTTATATAAGATTTTGTAAAAGCACTCTTGATGCGTAACACATCTAGTGAACTGTTGTGTTCTGGAGATAGCCTTTTGCCATTCCTTTATTGTATAGTTTTTCTTAAATCTTTGTTCCCATTTAATCATGTGTGGGATTTTCTGTATTTCCTTTGGTTCTCCTAAAAGACCATAAATCTTTGCCATTCCTTTTTTTATGCTTGAGTCATCATGGAAGTAGCTTTCAAAGCTCGATAGTGGTCTAAGTTTAGAAAAAGGAAGTGTTGTTATGTAATTCTGTATCAGCAAATATTTGTGAAAGTCATGTTTTTCCAAGTATAGTTCATTCTTCAGACACATGAAGGAGTTAAGTTCATCTGCACAGTACAAGTCCATTAATTTTAATGGGGCTTTTTTAACCCATGTTGACAAATCAATTGTTTTGGTTCCAAAACTGAAATAGGTGCTATAGGAGATGGAAACGGAGAGCATAGTGTGTTTTCTCTATTATCCCTCCATATTCTTATAGCAGTCTTTACAGTTGCAGGTAAGTTCATCAGTTGTCTTTGATTTAATTTTTCATTTGTCCAGAGTATTGTATCTAAGGAAGAGGTGTTCATGAGGGTCCTCTCTATTTCTGACCATTTGGACTGTGAAGATACTGATAATAAGTCTGTAGCCTGGTTTATAATATTGGCTATATAGTATTTCTTAATGTTTGGCATTCCAATACCAGCCATAGATCTACTTGTTGCAACTCTAGGAGTTTCAAGATATATTGTTTCAAGATATATTAGTCTTTATTGGAAATATTGAACATTAATGCCTGGGTTTTATTTTCATTTACTTTATAGTAAGATATGTTCCCAAACTCTTGTAGTATTGTCATAAGTTTTGGTAGAGTCTCTATAGGGTTAGCCAAGGAATTAATAATATCATCTGCGTATAGACCAACTCGATGATCTTTAAGACCAATTTGAACACACCATAATTCCTTGGAGGTTCTAATTTTTTGAGCAAGTATTTCTATTGTTAGATTAAATATTAATGGAGAAAGGGGGCAACCCTGTCGAGTCCCATTTGTGATATTAACTTTTTGAGATAGCAAGCCTTCATTTATTATTCTGGCTGATGGATTTTGATATAATACAGAAATTGCATGTATAAATGTGCTGTCACATCCAATCTTATCTAAGACTCTTTTTATCAGATCATGATATATTCGGTCAAAGGCTTTCTCTGAGTCTAAAGACATGACTAAAGTAGGGACCTTGGATTTTCTGATTACATGTATTATATCTATAAAGCGCCTGGTATTATCCTGTGTCTGACGACCCTTAATAAAGCCTACTTGGTCTTTGTCTATGATATTGCAAACAATATCTTGTAATCTGTTTGCTAATAACTTAGCATAAAATTTTAAATCACAATTTAACAAAGAAATTGGCCTATAGTTTGTGACATTTGATGGATCTTTACCATCCTTATGTATTACCGTAATCGTGGCCTGTAACATTTCTTCGGGGAAATATTCTCCTAAAAAGATTGAATTATATAACTCTGTGAGTTTTGGTATTAATACCTGCGAAAATGTTTTATAATATATTACAGGTAATCCATCTGGGCCAGGTGCTTTATTTATAGGGGATGATTTTATTGCATATTCAACTTCTTGTTGAGAGATTGGAGCTTTCAGGGAAAAAACTTGATCCTTATTTAAACAAGGTAAATCTATTGTTGTTAAATATGTATCTATACATTGTGGGTTAGGCTGAGTTACTGTATTATCCTTATTAAGGTTGTAGAGATCTGAATAATACTTTGCAAATGCTTCAGCAATGGACAATTTATTAGAGAGTATCTTGCCATTCTGTAACTTAATATTTTTTATTTTAGGTGCTTTGCTTTTAAATAGTTTGCCATATGATTTGTTGACTTATTACCTTTATAATATTGTAGGATTTTTAATTTCCTTAAATAAAACTCAAACTTAAAGAGATCTAGATTATGAAGTTTCTCTCTAATTTGTTGTATTTCCTTAGTTCTATTTTTAGAGGGGTTTAGTTTGTTTTGTGTTTCTAATTGAGTTAGGTTTGATTCTAACATTGTTTTTTCCAACCTGTTTTTCTTTATATAATAGGCAGCTTTTTGAATAAAGAGCCCACTTATGGAAGCTTTGTGAGCACACCATTGTGTCTGAAGTGAAGTTTCTGTGGAAGAATTAATCTCAAAATAATCTCTCAAACTATTATTGTAAAATTCTCTATCACTTATCCTATTTAATAAAGATTAATTTAACCTCCACGTATTTATTCAAAACTTATTTAATGGCTCGCTTATGGAAATTTATATTGGAGCATGATCCGACCATGTTATATTCCCTATGGTGGCTTTTTTAACATACTGTAGTAGTATTTTATCTACCAAGAAATAATCTATTCTTGAATAGGTCTCATGGGGGTGTGAAAAGAATGTATAATCTCTAGTTTTAGGGTTTATTTTCCTCCAAGTGTCATAGAGATTGAATTGGGCTAGGAGTTTGGCGAAGGGTGAATCTGCTGTTCCTTTTTTACCATTTTTGAGACTAGATTTTTGATATCTGTCTGAATTTGATGTAGTGTCTATTTTGGAGTCTGATATGATATTAAAGTCTCCACCTATGATGATAAACTGCTGTTTCTGTTTATATAGTTTATTAAATATTGATGTTAAGAATCTAATTTGATTCGAATTTGGAGCATATACATCACACAATGTGAAAAGTTCATCATTTAACTTACATGTCAGAATTAGGTACCTTCCATCAGGGTCAGACTCACAGTGCAATAATTCAAAAGATATTCTATGGTTGAACAGTATGGATACCCCCTTTTTTCTTTTCTGGTGCCATTGCATGAAATATATGTGGGAAATACTTTGAAGAAAATTGTGGTGATTCTCCTTTTTTAAAATGAGTTTCCTGCAGGAATATTACATCTGCATTTTGCTTTTTCATATGAGAAAATGTTTTAAATCTTTTAAAGGGGATATTAAGGCCCTTAATGTTAAGGGAAACTAATTTAATTGGCGTAGTCATGTTCAAAATTTGTAATATGCTTTGCTGACCTTGTGGAAGGCTGAACCCAGAAATACCTTACATATTGTATCAAGTCAAAGAACAATAATAAGAGGATATTGTATATCCTCTTATTATGCATATCATTTTTAGAGAGTTTTATAGCTTGACCGAAAAGCAGTAAAATACATTGCAATGAGATATAGTGGTAACTAGCTGTACTACCCTGGTACAGAAAAAAACTTATTAAACAAAACCTTAAAAGTGAGCAAAACATATCAAGGAAAATAACCATCTGACTATTTAAAGTCAGTGAACATTGCTCCATACAGAATGAAACATTTTCTATATAAGCTTTCAAATTTTTTCTCATTAAATTATGAGTTGGAGCAGTTACTGTATATCTAGGACGTGTATTTGTTTAAACTTGTATATATATACAGTTAGATAGACTAAAGAAAGTTAGCCCAGAAAAAAAAAAATCCCACCAGTCTCTGTGCTACTTGTTATCCATTTTAGCACTGATGGGTATTTCATTTTATAGGTGTACATTGTATTTTTCCCCATTCTGCATTTAATCTAGGTTTCTTTTTGACCGGAAGGTCTCCATTGGAATCTGTGTTGGTTATCTCCCATTCACGTGTTATCCCCCGAGCTTCTTCTGGTGTATTGAACACAAAAGTATTCCCATTTCTGGTTGCTATCAGTTTTGTTGGAAAGCCCCATTTGTATATTATATTATTTGCCCTCAGAAGCGTGGTTATATCTGCAAATTCTTTACGTTGGGCCAGAGTGGCTGCAGATAAATCTGCAAAGATACGGATAGCTCTGAATTGTTCTGGTAGATCTTTTACGTTTCTGAGCTCTTTAAGAAAAGCATCCTTTATATGGAAATAATGGTATCGTACTAGAACATCTCTTGGTGCTGTGGCAGGAGCATTGCGGGATTTTGGCAGTCTGTGAGCACGGTCTAGAGTTAGCAAATGATCTGAGACCTGTTAAAGTTATGGACTTTAAAAAACATATCAAATCTGGACCTTTAATGTCTTCAGGGATTCCTCTGAACCGCACGTTATTTCTGCGGGAGCGGTCTTCTAAATCAATGACTTTTTTCTGTAGTGTAGTAATATCCTCCTCTAAGTTAGTACAAATATCCGCAACTTGGTTATGTGCAGAAACAGTCTCCTCTGCCTTATTTTCCAAGTGTGTAATTCTATCTCCCAGACCTCTTATTTCTGTCTTTATTTCTGACAGGGTTTGTCTCAGGTCATTTTGGAGAGTTATACATAAATTGTTTAGCAGTTCTTTTAATTTTCCCTCTGTGACTGGCTGATTATATTCACCGCTTTGCTCATTTATATTTGGAAAAGCTATCTGTGTCTTTGAGGTAACTGCAGCTGATGAAGCTGCGGTGCCATTTTGTGTGGGCTCTGTGTGAGTTCCCTGTGAGGTACTTTTGAGAGTTGTTAATTTTAATGGGGAGCTGGATTTTTTGTGTCTGCCCATAATGCGAGAGGTGAGTAAGTCCTTCTGTAAAGCTTCCCTTCTTTACTGCACTATTTAGACCGGGCTTACTTGCTTTTGAAAGAGACTGGTGTGGTGCTCCCTAGGCTATGCGTCCATCTTGCTTGGTGCCAAGCCACGCCCCTCGATAGTGAGACATTTATTGAGAAGCAAGAGCTGTGAGAGATTGTCATTCTGCCTGAAAATGATCAGATAATCTCAACGATTAAAACATTTTTTCGCAAATCTAGAGAAAACTCTACGTCATCTGAGAGAGTCAGAGTGGACTGTTATTCCTTATGAAAATTAGTTAGAATGTTAGAAATTTAGAAAGCCTAAATAGTTTTTTTCCCAGCACATATAATAAAAATATAGTGAATGTATGGATAACACTTTTTTCCCCACTTAAACTCCATAACTACAATCCATCAAATCAGTGTGGCTACTTGCTTTCCTTCCATTGCCTCTAAGGCTTGTATTAAAATTAGGAATAAGTGCTACACCTGTTTCTCAAAAATGTTTTTATTCATTCATGTTTAATAACATTATGTTTATGAACTTTGTTTACTATTAGGTGCATGTATCTTTCACTATGTTTGTGTGTATCCTATACAAACACTCTGATCGTTTACAGATAAATATGTATATTTTTAACACAGTACCTACTTGATTCCAAGAAACAAGTAATCAATTAGACTTTATGAAGATCCCAATTACAAAAAATCCATTATCCGGAAAACCGCAGGTCCCGAGAATTCTGTATTCTATACCTGTATAAAAGACGTACTAAAACATATGTCATGTTTGAAACAAGACAATAATTAGGTTAACTAAATATGTGAGTGGAAAACAACACTTTTTCATGCCAAAATGTATATCAGGGTTTAGAAGAATTTACTACATAAATGGATACTAATCAGCAAATAAATGCTTTTTTTATATTATTTTTTCTACTATATTCGTATCTTAGTTTTATTCTGGAGCACAACCTACCAAGGTGCATTCAAACCAATCATCATTAAAATGAAAATCTTTTGTCATTCGCCTTACTTAAGAAATCTAAAGTGTTGTCGAGTTACCATTATACAACCTTATTTGGAAACACAAAGCACAACAAATTTGAAAGGGCATTTGCTTTCCCCAGAAATTTCAAGCAAATAATGAATAAATACCTAGAAAACAAGAAACACTCTCAACATTGCTCACATGCAAGAGTTGATAAGTAAAATCATGAACTTTTAAATTTCTATAACTCTTCCCTGAGAATAAGAAACATAATATTACAAGTTGCGAACAGCTCAAAATTGAGAAACCCCTGTTTATAGGCAATAACAACACTTCTTTCATAAAGAATCACACATGGAAGCAAGGATTCAGACAAGTTATAGTGCTCCTTATTACTATTGAACCTCAATGGATATAACCTAAAATATTCTGTTGAACTGACACATGTATCAGCTTTCATAAATGTGTCACTTTGTTAAAACATGAAGTTATATTTCTGATTTTATAAATCTTATAATAGATATAAGTGTTGATAATATTTTTGGATCCCCAGTTAAATTTATAATAAATCTGTCCCATTTTCTTCTAACACAGACTGTATTGCATGTTTGTATTGTCAGTACACAATGCTATGCAGAGTAGAAAATACACAGAATGACCAAACTTGCAAATGTCCATACTAACAAGCTTACAACAAAAAAGCAACAGGACAACAGGTGGTATTTGTAATTCCTTTGTTAAAAAAATAAATGTCGAATGTGAACATTAAAAAAATGTAAAAAAGTACATTACTAACAGCATCATCAACTCAACAGAGACCTCCAGTTACTTCGGAGCTATGGAATTATCAATATGTTTATATATATTGTGAGCTGGTGTAAATCAGCTATATTATATTTATAAATATAATATTCAGAGCAAGCTCACCGAATTCCTTTGTTGGCTTGACTTGATAAAGGGCGTGGGCCCGAAACATGTTGTGTAACTCAGTTTCCCAATAAAGAACTTTGCAGACAAGTTGCTGCCCTGGATTTGTTCCACAACTACTGAATGCATTGATATTATATTTATACACTGCATGGAAGTAAAATATTCGTAGTTAAGAAGTATGAATCATGTTGACAGATTGGTTAAAGAAAAGCCAGGCATCTGTCACATTAATTTAAAACATTCAATGAAAAAGTAACATTTTGCAGACTTTTTACATTCATCACAACACTGGAGAGCAATGTCTTCAAATATATTTTAACGTGTATGCAGAATTGTAATAAACAAGTAGATACTAAATATGGATTTTCAAACAAATGATTTCTAAAATGAACTGTAACTGAGAATGACAGGAGAGTCACAGCTATTGAGTTTTAATGGATTAAAAGAGCTGAACATGGCTAGTTCGCTTTCAATGAGGGATGCCCTGCTAGCTTTGCACCTGCTGGATGGACACGACTCAGGAAAGAAATCTTTATGCACTAATTCATTCGTAGAACATGGCTATATGTACTCCTTCTTAAAAAAGCATAACAGTAAGGTTCAGGGGAAAAAGACTGCTCACTGTGTTTTGGTGGCTTTGTTTTCCCAGGCAAAATTTAGTTGCATTAAAAATGTTGGCCCCTCTCTCTCTACCTCTGAAAACCAGTGTCAAAACTCCCAAAGCAGCTTTGGGGCATAATACATCTCTAAAAATTCAAGTTTTTTCACTACAAAAACTTGACTAGAAAAATAGTGATTTAATAAATAACCTCACTGTTGTTGATTATCCATCAAATAAAATGGGTTCAGGGTTCTTCATTTTCATCAGTGCTCCCTACCTAGGGGAAAGTTGGTCTCCATGTAACATTCTCCATGCTCTTAAGATGGACATAAAAACATTTTTTTTAAAAATGACCTCAAAACATCATATATCCTACAGATCATTAGATAACTAGATAAAACACCCTAGTATCAATGCCTGGGTTTCAGTTTAATGCCCAATATGTATAGTATACCCAAGTATATGGCATATACAGATGAAGCCACTTGGATTTGTGAGTTAAATGCGTCATGACTCAGGGTTAATTGAATAAACTGTGTTATCTAAAGTCATCTTAACTCATTTAATGCATTTAACCTTTTCATTAGCATACCAAAGCACCATTGTTCACAATGGTGAATGCTTTAATTAGGTGGTATGTTGTGACGCAGTTTTCTGTGTTAAATGAGATAAATGGGATATCTGTGTTTAGTTATTCTGTGTCAAACAGACAAACCAAAGTGGCTGCATCTGTAGGGGCCCTAAAATGAATATACCCCATACTAGTTATCAGTTCTGTAATTTCAGATACTGCAAAATCAACACATTAACACCATTTTATGAGGGAGAAAAGTACAGAAAAAAGAACATTCACCCCAGAAAACCATATATTTTCGAAAATAACACATTCCCCCAAATCTAAATTGGGTATGCACGTCTTTCTACTCTAAATTACCAAGCCACAAAGTTTTCTTAAATGTTTGTTGACGTTTCCAAAAATCACCTCAGAGCTTCCAGTTTGCAGCATCTTATCTCCCTTGTATCATTAGGTACCAAGATAAAACATCACAAATATGAACATCGGGGGCCACTGAACAGCTTGATACCCAGTATATTTTGGTTCACCCAAGTACAGTACTGTATGTGGCATGTGGAGGCCCCAAGATGAAGACACCCTCTTTTG
Organism: Xenopus petersii; assembly: GCA_038501925.1. Lineage (NCBI taxonomy): Eukaryota > Metazoa > Chordata > Amphibia > Anura > Pipidae > Xenopus > Xenopus petersii. The sequence goes on along the minus strand of CM076675.1, from coordinate 100,825,128 downwards.
ATCTGTCATTTCAGGTACTGCAAAATCAACACATTTACAACATTTTAAGAAGGGTAAAGCTACAAAAAAGTACATTCACCCCAGAAAGCCATATATGATTGGAAAGTATACAGTACATTCCCCTGAATTCAAAATGGGTACACGTCTGTTTACTCCAAAGAACCTTACAGTTTCTGCGTGCAGGGGGTCCTTGAAGCATTGAGGGTCCCAGGATCCCAGAACCTATGCAGCAGGAAGTGAGTGGGTGGTGCTGGGAGCACTGGAAGTCAGGTCCTGTAACAAGCTTTGTGGTTCTGTGACAGCCGTGTGACGATTGAGGTAAAAGTCGGGTCCTGTGATGATTCTGTCACAGGACCTAGGTGGCAGCTGCTCATTGCCTAAGGGGGTTGGGGGCCCAACCCCACTCACTGTACAGCGGAAACCGCCACTAGTACAATGAACATGCCCTTTACAGCTCAGCATGTAGTACCTATGTGCTTGGCAGTTAAAGGGTTAAAGCTCAAAGCTGCCCATGAATGGTAACATGTAGGGGCACATTTACTTAGTTTGAGTGAAGGAATAGAATAAAAAAAACTTTGAATTTTGAATGATTTTTTTGGCTACTTCGACCATCGAATTGGCTACTTCGACCTTCGACTACGACTTCAACTTCGAATCGAACGATTCAAGCTAAAAATCGTTCCACTATTCGACCATTCGATAGTCGAAGTACTGACCCCCTACTTCGCCAAGTAAAACCTACTGAACCTTAATGTTAGCCTATGGGGAAGGTCCCCATAGGCTTTCTAACAAATTTTTGGATTTTCCTTCGATCGAACGAATTGCGGTAAATCCTTTGACTTCAATATTCGAAGTCGAAGGATTTAACTTCGACAGTCGAATATCGAGGGTTAATTAACCCTCGATATAGACCCTTAGTAAATGTGCCCTGTAATGTAAAGAGCCTTTAAGCCTTGTACTAGACTTTCAGATTGTTATGCATGGAAGGTTTCCAGTAGCAGTAAGTTTCCAATGATTAGTATTATCAGGTAATGAGGTCTTGCTGATCTGCTGTTGAATTTGCAAGATTAATTACATTGAAGATACACTTCACTTTAAATTAGATCGTAGGGTCAAGGTAAACTGAGACGTCAATTAAAAAGGTTTCCTTGTATACATTTTCTTCAGTGAGATAATTGGATGAAGATATACTGGTTAGTAATAACTGTGACCATGTCTACAAAACCTAAATACTGTAGAATTTTTTCTCTATCCCTAGAGGCCACCTTGTTCAATTTGCATGTTTACAGCAGATTCTTACAGTAGCATGTATGTCATTAAGTGGAAGGATAATTAATCTCTTTAATAGTATTTGGAATGCGGTAGTGTAAGGATTCTGTATCTGGGGTTAAATACTATACTAGAATCTGTACATATACACTCATATATACACTTTTTACTTAAAATGGATAATTTTTTGTTTTTTATTTTAGCATGTCATTATTCAATTCCAGTACTATAAATTAACTTCAAATTTCCATTAGTCTCCTGTTTACATGTGCAATACTAGAATGGCTCAATTGTTCACATCACATCAGGATCAGCTATACACCCATTTTACACAGCAGCATCCAGCATTTCCTTACATTGACACCTGATGGGTGCAAATGAGGAAGTTATTTAATTATGTATGTATGTAAAGGTATAGGATCTGTTATTTGAAATCCATATATCTGGTTATCACAGAGATGCAGGCAGGCTGTTATCAGTTCACTGTTAGTGATGGGCAAATTTATTTGCCAGACGAGAATTCGCTGCAAATTCCCAGGATTCGTCGCTGACGAATAAATTTGCGTAACTGACGCGAAAATTCGCTAGCGTCCATTTTTTTTGGACACCGGCGCGGTTTCGCAAATTTTTCACTGTCTTTATTTTCACAATGCACAAACACACAAACTGACATTATAACTTTATAAAGCTTATGAATATAATACATAACCGTCATGTCACATATACCACCTTGGGAAGAGTCCTAGGCAAGCAAGGGAACATTCGGAAATTACTGGATAAATCCAGAAAAAGCAGAGTGGCACGAACTCGGAAGTATGCTCATTCAAGGAGCCGGCGCCAATGAAGACAGACGCAGTGAGTCCTCACAAGTACCTTGTACTTGTAATTAATCCAATCAAAACAATACTATTGGGTTTTTTAACATTTAATGTTTGTTAAGTAAACTGAAGGAGATCCAAATTGTCCCCAGTTCCTACCAAGCTCTGTATCACACACATTCATCCTCAAGTCTGACAATAATTAAATGGAACTATGTGGACACTTTACATACTATACACAAGGTGGTGGGGTACTATTTGCGTGCAAAACAACATACAGTAGGCTCTGTAGAGCCACATCATCATATTTTTTTATTATACCTTAGTATTTTACCTTAGTAAAGTATAAAAGGACATAGAGTGCACACAGTGTTACATATGCAGATATAAAGACATAGATGCAACTGTATTCTTAGTTCTTATTTACTAAATATGTGTTTGCTAACGTATACATGTGACAAATAATCAGGATTCATTTTAAATTTGATTGTTATTTAAATCATCCCTTTGCAGACCAAAAATTATAATGTTCTAATTCTTCCAAACACTGTGCTATTTTCATATGCATACTGTACATATTTGTAGCTGGTTAACATAACTAATTTAATTAATGTCCTTAAAAGCAACCTAATCAATACACATTTTCCCTTTACATTTGCCATTTAATTTTAGGAAAATTTATAGATCTTAGGACCAAAGGAAAGTAATGGTTATTGTCATCATAGAATGAGGTTCCTTTTATGCATATATGGTACATTATGCTTTTAACTTATTTATTATTAAAATAATGACTTGAGAGGCCAATTTATGAAATTGACCAAACCATGAAGTAGACTTTGAATGGTAAATTGTTTTTCAGTTTATCCTGTGACTTCCATTAGACATCAGTATGACATGCATGCAAAGCATATAAATGTTATCTAGCATTGTCACAGGATTGGTATATAAACACGTACTAAATGCAAGGAAAATTTAGCAGATCTGTGTCTATAACACTACCGTTCTTAGGGCTCATTTATACATGCAAGTACAGTCCACAAATGCAACGTGTGACATAATTTGCCATTTTTTTACCCTTTATGTAGCATCTTCCTCACAATACAGTGTAACCATGCCCACAAAGTGGAGTTACACTGGGCACAATTTCATTTGATGTTTCATAATGCACACAATTATGGGTGACATTTTCACACAATTGAAGATACTGTAAATTTGGGGCCAAAATGGTCTGATTTCTGGCGCTTGGTATCAAATATAGTTTTTTTTGTATCTTTGTTGATCTTAAATGGACAATAAATTCAGAAGAGTGCTGTTATGAGTGACTTGTTTCACCAAAATATTTGTGAAATTTTGTTGTCAATAGTCTTTGTTTCCAGTGTGTTTCCCATTGTGTGTAGGATGACCATGACATTGAATGGTACACGAGTGAATATGAAAGTCAAGTTAGAAACAAATTCCCCCATTAATGGGTTTCTTGCATTGTACAAGAAGAACACAGATGAGCTCTTCCTTATCTGGCATGTCACTGAGGATAGTGTCGGTGACTTTGCTGAACATCTTAACTCCCTGCCTTTCCCTTTAAATCTTAGTATTCCGTACAGTCATTCATTCATTTCCTTGATCTCAATATTTTATTAATTTGGGTACCTTGTTATAAAGGAAACCTACAAACATGAACACTATATAACATACAGGGTCTTACCACCATCCTAGCACATCCAGAGGGCTCCATTATTCATAATTGCTTCAAGTTACACAGAATAATGGTTTCATTAGAGGAGTATTCTAATTTTTGTAAAAAAACAACATCTGTCCAAGGCCAAAAAACATGACCTCCTGTGCAATAGGAAGGCCTACAGTGTAACAAACATGATTATCCACTCCTAATTTTTTGCCAGTACTTTCTATACAGATAGTAAAGAGATTCATAATATTGAAAAGAAGAGATGGAAAACTGTTAAGTCTAATAACTTCCTAACATTTAGAAACAGTTAGAGACAGGAATATGGTAGGAATTTGGGTGATCCCTTGGTAAAAAAGTATTTATCAGACTCCTTATGTCATAACTTACATGGTTGGTAACCATGGTTTCGCTGCAAAAATAGATTTGTTGTGTGTCAAAAAAAACTTGTTGAAAATTCAAATCAAATTTTTTTGAAAAAACTTGAATGTCAGGAAGGGTATTACCATCTTGAAATGGGTCACTGGACCTCTACCATTGACTTGATATACATGAACTCGGCAGGTTTTAGGTTATAGTCAAATTTGAATTGTTCCAAAGGTCAAGGTTTGATAAATCTCAATTTTTTAATTCAAATTAAAATTCAAATTGATTTTGGATTATTCCCAATTCGAATTTGACCAAAAAAAAAATTTATAATTCGACCCTTAATAAATCTGCCCCTATGTCTCGCTTAGCGGATGATAATGAATTGTGCAAAACAAAAAGTTTTATACAGGATGTTGTCACTTTTCAGAGATTTGCCTTAATTGGATAAATGTGTAGAAAATGGGCAAATAAGGTGCATTGTTGATAAGTCATGACCTTCAACTGCTTGAAACTGCAAAATTGCTTTTCCACTCCATAGACAAATACTAGAAATATAATAATATATATATATATATATATATATATATATATATATATATATATATATATATATATATACAAAAGCTTTAGAAGAAATTTAAACAAAAATATAAGGGCTATAAATAACAGGGCTAGCAAATATGAATTATATTTGAATTCTAGAAACATACGCTAAACACTGTTATAAACAGTTGTTTTATAAGCATTGAAGTCTACAGTCATACAGCATATCAGATATGATATAGTCAATGCTTTTGTGAAGTTCTACTATATATTTCAATAGAAGAATACACTGTTAACAGATGGTGAACTGAAATCGGTTAAAGTATTTTGCATTCTCTCAAACTTTTTTATTTCTAAATATGGACAAAAACAACAAATGTAGTTGGCTTTTGTGGGGTTTACAAAAGCCTAAGCTGCCAGAAACTTTCTAAATATAATCAATTAAATATTCAGTGCCTTCAAGTTAAACTTCAGTATTCCATCTAAGTAGGGAGGGGTGTGTGTATGGATGCTAGGTTTTCATTTGGAGGGGTTGGACTTGATGGACTTTGTCTTTTTTCAACCCGATTTAACTATGTAACTATGTAACTATCTTGGGATTCTGTCTATAATCATCCTCTCTTCATGCAGGAGTCAGATTTTTATGCATAATTGTCTAATATATATATTTTTTAGGAGTGGGGAGCTTTACCAAAAAGATACAACTTTACCAAGAAGGTGTATTAAGGCTCACTCTTTCAAAATAACTAACAGTGGCTGCTTGCAATTGTTTTTGTACATAGACCATTTGAAATAAGAAAATCTAAAATATATCTGATGCATCAATAAAAAATAAACTTACTATCACCAGATGTTGAAGCTTCTGGACTTCTGATCAGTTCTTGCAATAAATGGTTTACAGTATTCCACTCTGTTTGTAGATCATTTACCCTTGTCTGGTGTAAATAGAGAAGAAATACATATTTCATAAACCTGAAATGTATTGTATAATACATTTAAGTGTCTATTCAAGCTTATGTTTGTGAGGTAATGATTGAACTTGTAATTTGTATTTGCATGTTATGGGTATTAGGGTATTAAGTACCAAATGTGCATGAGCATTAATACTTTACATGTCAGCGTCATTATTTTTTTGTATTAAAACTCTACCCCCATGTTGCTCTTTCAATCAATCGAGAGCAATCAGGTTTCAACATTCCATAGGATACAATCAGCAGCACATCATGCCAAAGGACAAGACAATCTCCTAAGGGCTTTTAAGGGTGCTGAGCGTCACGCTGTCATCTGTTTTTGTTTAAATAGCTTAAATAGAAAAAATTATTTTACACATGCTTCTATATTTATTGAAAATGACAGCAAAGTTACTTCCCTGTTATAGGATATATTTATGTTTTAACTGTAATTTCAGCTGTCAAATACATACTGTTGTTCCAGTTTCAGACTTATTAGTGCAATTGATTATATCATTATATATTTTGCTTATGGTATATATGTCAATTTAATATAGTGAGAAAATAAATTAGATTAATAGGGAACTTTTTTTTTTTACATCAGTTTGTAGATATGTGTCAAATATGTATAATATTACAGTAAATTGTAAACCAAAATGTTTACAGTGTTTTGATGTAATGATATAACAATCCTTGTCTTCAAGGACAAATGGATTTAGCCTGGCATATTTTTGTTGACGTGTTTAGCGACTATAAAAAATCCATTCAAAAGAACACTTACTAGCTTCTTAACTAATACACATGCCAAATTCATCCATGGCTTGATTATAGACAACACAACTCCATTTCTTGTCTTCTGTTATATATCTGACTTAAATAGGGGGGTTGTTTTCCTTTTTTATTCTCCTGATTTTCTCTGTACAAATTAATTATTTTATTTGTAAGAGGTGTATTTATACTTTATATATATATATATATATATATATATATATATATATATATATATATATATATATATAACAAATGAATGTTATATGCAGTGCTGCTAAGTTCATTATGTTTAACTTTTTGGTTTGTTTTACTTTAGTAACCTATGAAGGTCTTTTTAAGGTCAGATATACACATTGTTTTGCCAAATGTAAAATGTCAACAAATATATTGTTACAAAAAAAACAACTGAAAAAAATAACAGAAATATATTTATATTTATAGAACATAAAGCAGGAGCATAAAGCAGCACTCACATGGACTTGATGCATAAACGAAAAATCTTTATTGGAACCAATGTTTCGATCCCCCATAGGGATCTTCGTCAGGAAAAATACAGCAAAAAAACTTTTTTCAGCACAATTACAGTATATATTCATACACTATGAATACACACACACACACACACATATATATATATATATAATTTTAAGACATCTGTTACACATTGATAGACAGATGATGAAAAAAAGTTGGCTCACTGCAAAAAATACATTATAACACACTTATTAGTTTTACCTTCAAAGCATATGGTGTGGGTTCCTTCGTGTATAAGTGATGTCCCTTAGACAAGATTCCTTCTACATGTGGCTGTTTTGCTAGAATTGCTTCCTCAGTTTCCTAAGGGAATTTAAAGAAATACCACCAGATTATCCCTTAAACTATAACATACTGCTGCATAATCGAAGTTTCTTTAATATACTATTGTTTCTTTTAAAAAAACAATGTGTTTAAAGTCTATTGAGTTGATGAAAAAGGGACTTGAAATAATGTAGGGACAGGATTTGAAGAGACACAAGTTGGCAACACACAGGTTGAACTTTGTATTATATGATGATTTGGAACTCTCTGAATGACCAAATGATATGATTTGGCCACTAAATTTAGCAGTCAGATTATACTAGACTGTTAATTTGTGTGGTTTTAAAACAGACAGTTGGAGAGGTATACGGTCATCCTAGATTCAGGTTGATAATTCATAGAATCACATAGTGGCATATTAATAACTACTGCAATTTTTTTGTAGAGATTGTATTGTAGCGTGATAGCTCAAAATAATTATGACTTAGGTACTGCACATGCATTAGTGATCTGTCAATTCAGTTTCATGACAGAGTTGCTCCTTGCATTACCATCTTAACTTCTTTAGGACAATTTAAGGCAAAGGGGACAGTCCAAGGATTTTGTCACTCAGGTGATTAGTTGATCAAATGCCAGTGAACAGAAAGCTCAAAATGGACCATGTTACATCATATTTCCATGATGAAATTGTCCCCATCTGTGCAATAACAGGCCATTGCTGTGTCTGTCATTTTGGTGTTTTTCCACCAGCAAAGATACGCCTGCAGATAATATGACTAGTCAACATGACCCAAAAGCATTTTCTAACTGACTAACATAAATATTTTGCAGTTTCTTAGCTCTTAGCATACAATATATAAAAAGTTTCTGTCACACCCAATGAAGTTCATACCTGTACAGACACAAGTCATAAAGTGTAAAAAAAAAAAAAAACACAAAAAGTATAATGTATAATAAATTATTAAAAATGTTACTGGAATGAAATTTTCCTACTTTTAACATTACTATTTTGTTATGTTACTCAGGCACTTTGAATAGTCTACTATGTTGTTCTGAACAACAGGAATATCATGTTGTGCCTTCTCTGGAAGAAAGGGAATAGCCTTTAAAGCAGATGATATATGAGCACCAATTTTTACATCTTAAATGTCAGAGAGAAACATTTTAAACACATAAAACATTAACAAACTTTAATAATTAATTCTTGCAATGGTTGTGTGCCAGTGGGAGGCAGAAATCATGACAAATTTTGCCTGTCAAATGGCAATATTTCTAAAGGTCTATTTGAACAGGATAAAGATTGACAGAACATTAATATCCAAAGACATTAACATGAGTTGAACTCTGTATCTGTTTTTCACTAACCTTGCCCAAACTTCTGGAAATCATTTAAATATGGACGTGCATACACTGCATAACAAATGTTACTACCCTATGCAGACTAAGAATTTATTAAAGAGGAGCAGTTATTGATATAAATGTGCAGTCAGGCTGTAGTGGATGCTTAATAACTGTTGTTCCTAAATAGTTTTTTTCCTTATAGTTTTTCTATATATTTCTACGTCAAAGGTGCATATCAACAACAAATATTTAAATTAAATAGTCTGAGCCAGAGAAAGAGTTGGGAATGTTCTATACTCTGTTCATATTTCTGCATTCATTTTGGCAGATCCCTGACATTATACTGTACATTATGTACTATCAATGTAAAAGTAAATACATACAGTACATTTCCAAAGTAAAACGGTTTTTGCTAAATATTAAATATTTTGTAAAATCAATTCAAGATATAGGAAATACGTGACGAAACAGAAGAAATGAAATTAATAATTAAAAACAATTATGTACATAATATGAATAATATAAATATAAGAAAGTAAATTAATTTTAGGTCAGATACAAATTTTCTATGCACATCATATACTTATTAGACTTGAGAGGTAGAAAACAGTCTAAACTGTCCATCAAATGCTGATAAATGAAAGAGGATAGATGGAAAGCAAAACATTGTGCATCCAGTTACTTTTTCTCATTTCCATCATGCTGGGGGAATTTTCTTTTATTTATCCAGAATTAGGTTTACCAGACCTGAGCTGAACACCTAATTCTCAGCCTAAGTGTGACCTGTCAGGTAAATAATCAGGTGATTGACAAGGGATGGCAGTTGCTAAACTATTATTTCACAGAAAATCTATACAAACCTGGTACAAAAGCATTTATTAGCCATTTCCTTTTTCCCATTACCATGGCCTGGAATTGTTTGTCTGCTTTTAAAGTTATGGCAATTTAGTTCATTGAAAATAGTCTTGCATATCTGGATGAACATGTGGGATATCACAGATAACTAATCAGATAGGAAATATTTAGTGTATTCTTATAAATAATAAATATTTAACTAATAAATATTTATTCAAATGGTTTCTGTTTTGCACTGAATGTACATGTACGTTTATAAAGCATGATAACTGTAAACAGCTATTAACAGCATTCAAAAATATAAAAAGGGGGTTATTAGTATTAGTCTAGAACATGTATGACACACTCTTTTAACACATCATTTAATTTTCAAAGTTTAGTAGTCTTACTTATGTCTGATCTTTGGTATTAGGTTTATTTCTGGCCATGCCCTATAATATAGGGGCAATCCCCCACTGCAATGGGATGACAAGGGGACTCCTCAATTGACCCTTCAGCCATCCCATTGAACCCCCTTGTTACATACTGTAATAAAACACCAGGAGCCAGAAATGGTGAAAATGGCCACAGCCTTTATTAACATTTTATCGATTATAAATAGGACCTTGCCAGCCTCACACCAAGGCAATATTCAAAGACAGAATTCCATAAGGGATTACTACTAAGCTCTGCTGCTCCTCACTTCAGATCAGCATTTTGTCATTATATCCACCACTGAGTATTAGGCTGCCTCTACCTACAGAGAAGATGGTCCCAAACTCTGCTACGAGCAGGAGCTGCATCTCCCACCATGAGAGAAGTGCAGCAGCCCTGCTGACAGTCCGGAATCTGCAGTGTGACGATGATAGGAAATCCAAGCAGGCTGTCACCTAGCACAAGTAGTAGTAGTGTCTGTATCAATCAACCCACTGTGCAGTCACAGGAGAGAATCTCCTTTCTCCCTCTTCTAAATTTACCTGTGCAGTACTCTGGCAAGGTCCTACCACTAAATAAAACAAATAAAAACTTACAATACATTATCATATAGCCACGGTTTTGATCCAGAGGAAGGCAAAAAAAACCAGCCTGAAGCCACTGCCAATTATGCTTCAAGAGGGGAAAAATTCCTTCCTGACCCCAATGGCGATTGGAAACATTCCCTGGATCAAGCATTTCACATTCATTTAATGAATAATAACATATAAACACTCTCATGTTTATACTGTATAACAGTACCAAAACCACAATATAACAGTACATACAGGAAAACATCCACATTTGCTTATTAATAGATAACATAACAACATAAAGAGAAACTCCTGACATTTCACAAAATATGCAAAAAAACGGGAAAGGTAGGATGTTTCTACCTGCTCAGAAGATAAGGAAGTGAACTGCTTCTTCCCCTGACATCACATCCATCTCTTTCTCCACTCCAGCTTTCCCCTGCCTTAACTCATTCCTTCTCACCCACTCACAGCTACGTCTGATACTGTCAATATTCTAATATAAACCAGGAATATAATGGTGAACAGTTCGGGCATATTACACATGCCCGAACTGGTTACAGAAATTTATTTTTATTCTTTTTTATTATATTGGCTATTGTTTGTGAATAAATAGGTGGGTTGCTTCACAGCCATCATATGTTATTATTCAAGATTCTAAGAATGAATACTTTAAGCTGAACATGCCCTGTAAATGCAATTTACTTCTTCATTTACTAAATAATTGTCATTTTAATGCCTCAATCAGAATTATAAATGCATTAACAAATATTTCAGTTTGCAAATTTATGCAGACAAAGCTAATTAAAGCAATTTTTAATATACACAAGACAGCCATGATTTCTCATTATGTATTAGTATAAGATATAGCACATCTGAAAGACTAGCAGAAGCATGTTGATTAATGCATACAATTTACAATAGGTAGCAATATAAGGGTAGCACTACAAAATAACTTTACTTTAAAAATATTTTATTTTCCAACAGGCTAGCAATTATTGACCCATTTAATGAATAAGAAAGGATTTAAAGTCCATGTCTACTACTATTGTAGGGGGTTATTAACTATAAAGTGCCTTGCTTAGTCCTCAAAAACTGTATATTATATCTTTAAAAATACTTTTGTTAACATTTACTGTATTTTATATAATAGAGTCTCTAAACAAGATTCACTTACTTGTGTTACAACATTTGCTACCTTCATATTATTATTAGTTATTCTTTAGCTCTTTGGCAACGTCTCATAGTATATACTGTATATACTGTATTATGTATTATGAAAACAATACTTGATTTAAACATTTCTATTTATATGTTTACGGGAGAACTAAACCCTAAAAAAATGCATATGGCTAAAAATGGCATATTTTATATACGTAACTTATTTCACCAGTCTAAAATTTCAGCTTCTCAATAACAGCAATGATCCAGTACTTCAAACTTGTCACAGGGGGTCACCATTTTGGAAAGTGTCTATAATACTCACATGCCCAGTGGACTCTGAGCAGCTGTTGAGAAGCTAAGCGTAGGGGTGGTTGCAAATTATCAAGCAGAAAACAATGTTTGTCTGTAATATAATGTAATATGACGCTACTGTTTTTTTAAAACATTTGAATTTGATTTTCGAGATTTATCATACTCTGGTACTTTAAGAATTCAAATTCTACTACCTAAAACCTGCCGAATTACTGCATAAGTCAATGGGAGAGGTTCATGGATCAATTTGATGATGTTTGTAGCCTTTCTGACATTCAAGTTTTTATCAGAAACAAAAACTCGAATCAAGCTTTGTATAATTAGAATCAAATTTGAAATTCGATTTTTAAAATTAATTTCCCTCAATCGAATTAGGAATTCAATCGAATTTAAGGGAGTTTGAAAAAACTCACATGGATTCGAAATTCAACCCTTGATAAATGTGTCTCTATGTGTACTATATATTCAGTCAGTCCCTAAACTCAGTAAGTGACAGAAGCACAGATCATGTGCAGTGAATCAGCAGAAAAGAAGATGGGGAGCTTCTGGATCTTCTTTGGAGGTACAGATCTTCCCTACTAAAGGGCTATGGTTACCATGGGCTGGTACAGAAACCCAAAACATAATTTACAACATTTCTAGCCTATTTGTTTAGTTAAGCTTTAGTTTTCCTTTAAAATACTTCCAGTATTGCAAGATTTGGGGTAAAATATGTGGTAATATTTCAAGACCAATGCAAAAAAAAAAAAAAAGATATATATATATATATATATATATATATATATATATATAATTCACTAAATATATTCTTCCACTTGTTATACAGTAGGTCATATTTTAAATGTGTTTACAACTCTGAAACACAATTTTAATATATAAATAGAACAATCTTCTATTAACAACAAATGTTATTATATTTATTTGGACAAAGTGGCCAAAGCAGAATAGCAGATTATCGGTACTACCCCAGAAGCTCATCTGCTAACTGTCAGATTAGTGTTCAATCAAAAAGCATCACATTGCATCACATCAAGGCAGGCAGTTGCTATAATGCTACTTTGGAGTCACATAAAACAAAGAGAACTATATATTTTCAGACCTCAAACAATTTTGAAAGTGTTATAGTACTGATCAGTCTTAAGTTAGATTACATTTTCTCAGTATGTTTTGATTTGAGAGAATGCTTTGTCAATTTAACAATGTTTCTTCATGAGAACAGTGGCAAGCTTTGAGTAGTGGGTGGCATGTCCGCTTTTAGTATAATGCCCTCTGTCTGTTACTGCCAAGTCTACCAGCCACTGGAGCAATGGAGCAACACAGAAATTTGTTAATGCTGCAGTGCAGGGGTTGAACTGATTAAAAAATGTAGAACAGCCAGACTTATTGTTGTAGCATGTAATACCTTTCAATATGCTAGTGCTTATATTCTTGTTTACTAGACTTTGGGGCAGATTTACAGTATCAAAGTGTCAATTTAGAACTCAACACAATAAAACTCATTCACTTTCTATGCATTCCTATGGGATTTTTAGAATTGTAATTATCAAAAGGTGAAAGCCATTGATAAATATGATTCTAAAAACCCCATAGGATTGAATAGAACCTTTGTTTTGTTTCTGTAGTGAGCTCTAATCTCATGTTTGAGACATCTGCCTATAAATCTGCAGAACTCAAATTTCAGCAAAACATTCAACTTCATCATCAGGTGTGTTGCAAAACCTATTTTCTTGAAAGAACATAATAGAAAATGCTAGAAATCTTTTAATTGAATATCAAATTACCTTGATGTCAAATGCACCAGGTCTGCCCACTTGATTGTAGAACTGCAGCTGATCCTTTACAGAAGACACCCACAAAGTCAACTGGTTTAACTGAAGCTCAAAGAGCGAGAAGTTCTTCAACTCATCTTCAATCTCTTTTTGCTTTTCATAAAGATCTTTGGACACCTTAATAATAAGAGTGCAAAAAACATTTTTTTTGTTTAAGGTTTTTAACAATAACAGGATAAAACATTATTACTTGTACATGGATAAAAGCATGTTTGATATTAGAGCAAAGGGTAGAGTGATCCTGACACGAAGGAGCTGCATAAGTTATCATCTGTTAATGTTCATCTGATATGTTCTTGGATGCACGCATGACTATTTTTAAGACTGAATACTATTCTACTTGCATGGTGTAACTACACAGTATATATATATATATATATATATATATATATATATATATATATATATATATATATATATATATATATACTTAATTACTTAATATAGCATTTCAACAATTACTCACAACATGCAAATAAGTTGCCTGCCTACAGATATGCTGTAGATCTTGAGACTGATAAATATTGCTGTATGTCACTGATTCGCAACTAATAAAAAATGCAATATGTGGCTTTTGCCTTTGACAACATATACTGTATCTTTTAAACACAAAACAGAGATAGTCTTTTGTTATGCAAAGCAAATTCATTTATTTTGAATCTGAAAAGCTACATGTTAGCGGAGAAGCATGCCATTAAAGTAAGATATCGACAGACCTATACATAGGGGCAGCATGTAAAATTTATCATTGGTGGTAATGAAAAATAAATGTGCTATCTTTAAGCAAATATACACTAATACTAATATATTTTTGTGGCCACAGTAAAAAGGTTTTTCTACTTTATTGGGTTTGCAGTATAGACATTTGTAGACTGATTATATCTAAAGTTTTATTAATATTGCAAACATGATTAATGCCACACTTATCAAGTATTTATCAAGGGTGAAATTTCGAATTGAAAAAACTTTGAAATTCGAATTCAAAAAGACCAACCAAAATTAAGTCAGTTTTTTTGGTTGAATAGGTCCATTTTAGATCGAATAGGTCCATATTTGCCCCGAATTTGAATCGTACATATCGAAGGAATATGATTGAATTTGATTCAAAGTGTTTCCCCAAAAAAAACTTTGAAAGTCCATCGTTTGACTCCAAATAGGTTCTAGGAGGTCCCTCATAGGCTAAAACAGCAATTCGGCAGATTTTAGATGGTGAATGGTCGAAGTTGAATTTAGAGACAATACTAAATGATAAATTTCAATATTCAAATTTTCACATTTTTCAAATTCGAATCGAATTTGGACTATTCCCTAGTTGAAGTACACAAAAAATAGCTTGACATTTGAATTTTCATCTGAAAATTGACCTTGACCTTTGATAAATCTGCCCCTAGAAGTTACAAGAACTTGTGGTCAGTTAGCTGAGAAGATTAGAATAACTAGAGTTACAATAAATGTATTGTTAACATTAGGCAGGTATTCTAGCATTTTCATGGTCATTTTGCACCCAGACAGTATTTCAGCTGAATATCTATGAGGATATATCAATGTGTTTTTCAGGCATTTATAGGCATTTATAATTATATAATATGATAAAGACCCTTCCAGAAAGCACTTGGCTCTAAAATGTACTGCTTATTTATTGCATAACTAAACATCCAGCAGGACACACTATCAACAGGAATGAGAAATCCTGACCAATGAGCTAAGGTATAAAATACTGGTATATTTCTCCAGCACAGTTATGGAAATAGGACCCACTATACCAAGGGATGTCTTTTCGAGCCTGCGGTGTGGTGACAGACAACTATGCCCAGCTATACAACAGATCTGGGCCCATACATTTGATCTCCTCAACAATGTACTGTAAAGATGCATGGAAGGGGCCTGATCTACACCCAGTGGATTGGAAAATCTGGTTCCAATGAAAAAAAAATACCTAAAAGATTAACTGGACAGATATGATCAATTATGGTGTCTCTGTGTCAACAGACAAGCCAGCATCACCATTTTTCAAAAGAGTCCATTGCATACTGTATCTACAGAGTTACAAAACAGCTTTATATAAAGTGTATGATGTGATCAAGTGTATGATCTTTCTACTATATTTGTACTTGCACAGAAGCACTGAAGCACAATCAGAAACACAATCAAATGAAAACTCCCGAATGCATCAAATCATGTATGGCCAACTTAACATTTAATGATCTTCTTGTGCACTTCTCCTGAAGTCGATCTTACATGATTTGAGGAATAATTACATGATTTGAGGAAATTTTGAGATAATAAAACAAGATGACTTCAAAAGTATGCTCTTATTCCTTATGTTTATCGCTTAATTTAGACACATATCCACCTACTCATTCTATCATACCTGGACCACTCTAACTTGCTCTAATGAAGTGCCTAATGATGAGAAACATATCAGGAGGGAGTGGCTGATAAGTGGTATGCTGACATACTGCCGTGTGGTATTTTGAATATTATGTCAAACTGTTTTGCCATTTGTTGTCATTGTTTAGTACCAATAAATGCTTGGAGTGAGTTACCTTGCATATAATTTTATAGGACGCCATGCTTGGTACTCACTTGTTGACAATAATTTTTCATGTAATTAGTTGACTACAGTAACTGGTCTCTTTAACGCCCACCTCCCCCTCCCTGCTGCAGTCCTCCTCCTCCCTTCATGTAAAATAGAACAGACCCCTTCATTCCTATAATCCTTATTGTGATTTAGCATTAATCAAAAAATAGCTCACAAACTCCTCAAGTCTTTCAAAACCATTCATTAGTCTGTACCATCTTCCCTTTTGTCACCATACATTCCTGGCAAACTTTTTCATCACCTGTTAATACCATCCACTTTCATTGCCGTATCCTGCCTTAAACCTTTCTGATTCTGCTCATTAGGTGACAATATTAATTTACCTCTGTTAAAAGGTAGTTCAACTTGAAGTTAGCTTTTAGAATGTGCTATTATAAGCAATTTTTCACCTGGTCTTATTTTTAAATTGTTTTTTTAAAAAAATTTGCCTTACTTTTCTGTCTCTCCCTTCTTTAAAGCAGAGGTCACTGACTTACAAACAGCATTATATAAATAAAATTTAACATATTTAGATTATTTAAGGAGAGGTAGCCCTGTAATTCTCTTTTTATTAGGAGTGGTAGCATTGTCAGGGGCATATTTATCAAAATGTGAGATTAGAGGTCACCATAAACAAAATCACTCACTTTCTATTCATTCCTATGGGATTTTAAGAAGAGTATTAATAAAATGGTGACCCTCACGTTTGGCCATTAATAAATATGCTTCTAATAAAAAAACATAGAAATTAGTAGAAAGTGGGCGGGTTTTTCTGTTGTAAGAACTAATCTCACATTTTGATATATCTGTTTCTCTGCTTGCCTTGGATCCTGTCTGGTTACACACTGCAAACAACAATAAGCCTTTATTGTTTCTAAAATCTAACATGTTAGTAAACTTCACACTTCTGTCTATATATGTTACCGATTTTGTTTTGGTTTTCTAAATTGTTCAGAAATAATCAGTTAATAAAAAATCATAACAAAAAATAATAAATAATAAAAAAAATGTTTCCACGTGATTTCATTGATTGATTTTCCAATCTAACATTGACAGGTCTTTTACTGTTCAGTTAGTGTTGGTTTGCTGCTAGAACTTTTTATGACCAGCTGTGATCATTGATTGCTTTTCTGGGCCATTTGTCAGTGCAGCCCAATCCCATTGCAGATTTGATTCATTCCTTCATTTTTCTTTCTTTGTAATGAAAAGGTGCGCAATTTTCTTTTCATGTTGCATTGAAACCATAGTTCAGAAATGCAAACAATTCAAAGAACATATCGAAAAAACTTAAAATCTACGTTTCGACCCTCAATGGGGTCTTTATCAAGATCTTGATAAAGACCCCATTGAATTGGTCGAAACATTTATTCTAATAAAGTTTTTTATTGTTTAAGTCCCTAGAGTGCAACAGCATTTTTCGAAATTTTTCCTGTAGTTACCGGACATGAATTGCCCAAGACATTAAAATTTCATCACTTAACTTTCCCGACTCCAATTCTTGTTTTTACCCCCCTTTATTATTGACACAATCTGAGCCCTGTTGCTCTCAGATTAACAATGGAAGACCTGAGTCATGCTGGTTCATGCAAACTGCCTGCTCTTATGGTAGTGATATACCCTTATAATTTAGTTGGATCATTCCCGAGATTTTTGATGGTGGCCCACTGTTAGCTACGCATTGTTTTTTCAAGGTAAACGGGACTACTCCAAAATGCATTATGCAATTGAAAATATCCATCTGCTTCATATCTTGGTCCAAGTTTATCCAGGATCGCAATGTTTGAAATGAAAACATACTCCATGTCATGTAATACTGTACGGTCTGTTATATAAACTGTTGTAGTCAAGGTACAATCAGTTGTAGAATTGAACCCTTTCTTCAACAATTAGCCATTTTCAACCATTGACCACTGACCAAATGTTTTCCCTGTTTTGGAGTAAGTTACAGATGGGATTTTTACTAAATAAATTGTGTTATTATACTGTATCTACCAGTATAAATTGGTGTCTACCTATCAAATGTACTAATTGTATTAGTTGTTTCTTATTGTTTGCTCTATTACCTTGTTATGGTTGGATGAATTTCAGAATTATTCAGTGATACTATGTTTAATACATTTACTCTTGTTTTTTGGATTATTTTATTTATTTTACAGAATCATTGTCTGTCGGGATGTTGTTTCTATTGCCTAAGGAGAAGAACGGCAAACAATGTTACTTAACAGAAATACATTTTCAGTGATTTGCATTTAGTGTAATAAAACTCAGTTAATGTAACTGATGAACTAGCTAGCAGTACATTCAACAAACTGATTCAATCTGTGAAAAATACTATATGTATAATGCATGTTTCAATTTATTTGTTAATGCTGCAATTAATGATGTGATTCCAAAGTTGGAAATAGTTTGCCCTTTGCCACAGGTAAAAGAAATGCTGAGTGTTGTGCTTCATTTCATACTGCTTAAATATTTCTGACTGAATTAAAAAGTTATATACAGTACCAAATTTGTAGTTTCTTAAAATGTTACCAAACCAAAACCAAACGCAAATATTTGCTTATTAAATAAAATAATTTACAGAACATAAACCACTTAGTGTAACAAGTGTTACCATTAACTCCCAATTTTACAGTGAATATAGCAATAAAAATTAGTTAAATACCACCAGTTATTCATCTACATAACTTTAGTGCTGATTTAGTGCTGCTACAATTCTAGAAGATAGGGTGATGTCCATATGATACCATATAACATAAAATGAAAAGAAGAATGTACTCATAAAGTAAAACTGTATAATAATTGTTTTTACTAAAATTAGGTAAAAGCTACTCATAAACACAGAGGCAACCACTGACTCACATGGCACACAACAAAGCCCACCAGTACTACTGATCTCTTTACATCTTTCTCTCCAGCAATATGACTTGGTTTGCAGTTTTGAAGGCTTAAATGCTTGCATGAAGAAAGCAACTAGTTCTGTTCTGATGTCTATCTGGTCCAATTACCCTTGGTTTAAGTAGATCCTTATTCCTGGTAACGGTAACAATGGTACTGGTAGTGGTAACAAACTGTATAAATCATCTGTTATTGTAACTATTGTAACTAATGTTTTAGTCTAATTGTAATTGGTTTAAGTGTAAACAACCCATTGATATATTACTTAATATATAATTACTTTAATAAATGCTTATTGGTGTGGATTATGTGTCTGCTTGCTCAAAAGAACCATAACCCTAGTAATATAATATTATTATTATTATTATTATTGTTGTTGTTGTTATATATCAAAAATCTTCCGAAATTATAAAAAAAGAAACATCCTGTTTATTAGCTTTGTAAAGGAGTTAATTGGGTCATAATGCACATATTAATGAAAAATTTGATCTGATCAACTCAACTAACCAGTTGGAAGTTTGGCTAAATCTCTAAACGAAAGAAGTGCCAGGCAATCTAACAATGAGTTTCATGGGGGAAATTCATACATGGAATGATGGTGATCATCAACTAACCACATTTTTCATTTTGGTTGATCATTTGTGTTTTTGCCACAAATAACTCAAATGGGTAATGCCACATGTACAACCCACCCATTATGCAATTTAAATCAAAGCAATGTAGTCAATCCATAAGTCTACACCTTTCACATATTTTACCCATATGGTTTACCAATCAATCACTATTAATATATGCACAGTAAGCTTCATGCCTATGGGAATCATTACCTTATTAAAATGTGCTGCTAATGGCAGACATTGGCAGCAAGAGACATGTTCCCACATCATTTTGATTCCACTACAAATAAGCACACTATTTGAGGACTATTGACTATTGGCAGGTGGAACATTTATGTGTGTTTGATTCTGTCTGATCTAATTCTCTATAAAAATAGGTAACATACGTTATTTAAAGTGTGAGAAAACTTTTCTATTTGTATATTTTTTAAGATTTAGGCAGTGGCAGTTATTCTGAGAAAAAAAAGCATTTCTGAAAATAGAGAATTTCTACTTTCACTTAATAACCCTTGAAAACAACTTCTTCTTTTTATCTAATCCTTTTTATATGCATTTATATGTCTTTCATTTGAATCCTTTTGAAGTATTTTTATACTATTAATCTAATTTTACAGTACTGCAAACATTCCTACACTTTACTGTTTGAAGTACTAAGTCTAAAACAGGAAATAGAAAAAAATATGAGAATAGTTGCTCTGTAGGATGAAAAAACAAAATAAAAAATGCAGATTAATAAACCAGAGAATATTAATGCAACACTAGCACAAACTCTAGCATTGCAAGACACAGACCTGCATTCTGTACTAACATTCTATACTATGCTGCAGATATGAGCAATCTAAGTAGCTTTGCAAATTTTAGTTTTTTTTTAGGGATTAGCATTTGTTTTGCCTCTTCTGTAAATTGCAAAGCACTGCCTCCCTGCTATGGTTGGTGAGTAGTGATGGGTGAATTTATTCCACAGGCGCAAATTCATGGCAAATTTCAACATTTTGCCGCAGCGAATAAATTCATGAAAATTCGCTGGTGACAATTCCAACACTGATGACAATTCCGATGCCGGTGACAATAGATGCCCATTGTCTTTAATGTACATCAGAATTGTCGCGGGCAACAGAATTGTCGCTGGTGTTAAAAAATTGTGACGCTGGCATCAAAATTCCAGTTTCGCTAATTTTTTGCCATTTTGCAAATTTTGCGGGAATTTAAAATTTTTTGGTGAACAGAAACAAGAGAAATATGCCCATCACTATTGGTGAGATCAACTAGCAGCATATGGATTGTCAGAATAGATTTTTGTACTAATATTGGCTTATTTTCTGATCTTTGTATTCAAATCAGGATACTTCTCCCCTTAATTCTGTCAACAGAGGCCTGTTTACTAGACACATATCCTATTGATTTGCAGTTCAAAAAAATATAAATAATTTGAAGTCACAAAAAATATATAAAACATTATACCAGTTGCAAATAGTCTAATGGGGAAATATAGAAAATAAATTGCATAAGTAATATTTTAGGTAAAATTGTTGGCACAAAGCATTAATTTTTTGTGTATTTTTCCATTATCAATTTGTATTACAGCCCCTGTTATACATTTATGGTCTATTGTCATATTACAAGTTAGGCTAAAGGTGTGCCTTTTGCTAGATGTCATCAGAAATGGATATAGTATATTGCTACACTATACTAGGCCAATTTGACATACAGTATGCAGGTCTATAAAATCTATAAATAGTACTCAGACCTACAACAGGGGGATCATTAATAGTCACAATAAAAAATTAAATATTCCATTCATTTTAAAATAATGTGCATCAGTCAATTGTAGGGATGGAAATTATCTAAACAAATAATGAAACTTTTTTTTACTAAATTTGACAGTCTCTTGTGTGAATAAATGGATTTGTGATAACATTTTCTTTAGCTAAAACATTTTTGTAACGAAAACTGTGCCTTAAGTTGCTTGTGCAACTTTCATGAAGTGTAAAAAACAAAAGGCATAGCAGCTGAAGAGTCAAAGTTTTGAGACCCATGGTTAAAATATAAGTAGAAGTTTTGAAAACCCCTAATCAATATAAGGCAATGTATTAAAAAGTGAATGAATGCATTGCCTCCATCAATCATGTCTCATAACTTATGATGCATGAAGTATATGTCTTAAAGGCTGAGGAGAATAAATGAAGAGAAACTTGTTCTGGCACCCAGCTTACTTTCTGATAATCTAGCTCATACTTCTTGGTTGACACTATAGCAAGAATAACATTAAAGAGTAATAAACCCTTTCCAGAAAACCTCTTATTCCTTGGTCCACTGGCCCTAGGTCTAATCTATCAATCCATTTAGAGTTGAAAACAGGTAAGTGCCATTTTAGGTGGAAGGGAAAAACTGAATTTATTGCAGACTCTGTAGCTTTGTAGATGATGAAGTTTCAGAGTAAAGTTGGATAGAAAAACTATAAATGATTAATATGAATAGTGTAAATGATATTTTAAATATATGGTGAATAGTGTCTACAAGGAAGGAGCAAATTTTAGAAAATATAGGACATATAGGACATATAGGACATTCCTCCATAAACACTCTTTCTTTCTTTCTTTCTTTCTTTCTTTCTTTCTTTCTTTCTTTCTTTCTTTCTTTCTTTCTTTCTTTCTTTCTTTCTTTCTTTCTTTCTTTCTTTCTTTCTTTCTTTCTTTCTTTCTTTCTCCTATTTATAAGTATAAGGGTGTGATAACTCACATTTAATAAAGTTATACAAATGCACTTCAGATAAATGACAAAACAAAAGTAATGGTTTTGTAATAACACATGCAAAAAGATTCTAGCCATTGTTTTCACTATTATAGTATGTTAGTTCTGCACTGAAGTAAGGTTGCCATCTGTTAGGTTTTGAACCAGACAGCACTGTTGTTGGAGGGATTGTCTTTGTCAAAACTGCCTGCTCTGTTTTTCAAAAAAGTATATGCAGGCAGACTCCCGTTGCCAATTGCTATGTCATAGCCCCACCGCCTACATCACTAGTCTTGCCTCTGATGTCAGTGGTCATGCCCCTGATGTCAGCAGTTCCATGATGTCACTGCAACACCCACCTGTCTGGAGTTCAACAAGAGGAAAGGTTTAACCCTACACTGGAGCCACATTTTAACAGTTCTAAAACAGTATAGAGAGACCAAAACATTAAATGCAATAAAGATTATAATGAAATATTGAGTAATTACGGAAGAGCACTGGGGCCAGCAAAAAAAAAAAATTATGGTGAATTATGACTTTTAAAAGTCATAATTATGACTTTAAATCTCATAATTATGACTTTTAAACTCATAATTATGACTTTAAATCTCATAATTATGACTTTTAAACTCATAATTATGACTTTAAAAAGTCTAAATTATGACTTTTAATCTCATAATTATGACTTTTATTATCATAATTATGACTTTAAAAAGTCGAAATTATGACTTTTATTCTCATAATTATGACTTTAAAAAGTCGAAATTATGACTTTTAAACTCATAATTATGACTTTTAAACTCATAATTATGACTTTAAAAAGTCGAAATTATGACTTTTAATCTCATAATTATGACTTTTATTCTCATAATTATGACTTTAAAAAGTCGAAATTATGACTTTTAATCTCATAATTATGACTTTTATTCTCATAATTATGACTTTAAAAAGTCGAAATTATGACTTTTAAACTCATAATTATGACTTTTAAACTCATAATTATGACTTTAAAAAGTCGAAATTATGACTTTTAATCTCATAATTATGACTTTTATTCTCATAATTATGACTTTAAAAAGTCGAAATTATGACTTTTATTCTCATAATTATGACTTTAAAAAGTCAAAATTATGACTTTTATTCTCATAATTTTGACTTTTAAATCTCATAATTATGACTTTAAATCTCAATTATGACTTTTAAATCTCATAATTATGACTTTAAAAAGTCGAAATTATGACTTTTAATCTCATAATTATGACTTTTAAATCTCATAATTATGACTTTTAACAGTATAACAGGTTTTGTACTAAAAAAAAAAAATCTGTCCCTTCCCACCACAAGGTGTCATTGTCATTCTCAGTGCAGTCCCTGTAGTCTGCAAGACTAGTCTGCAGCTGAGATCACATAGATCTCTTGTACTTGTAATCTTGAAGCTAAAGTTCACTAGCAAAAAGGTATGTAAAGCAATGGGGTAACATACAATATATACCTAGTGTAACCTAAGTATGTTTGAATATATGTATTGATGGTTTTCTGTGCTGCTGCTTGATGTGACTTGTAATGTGTGCTTTCCAGTGTCTCTGACTTACAACTCTCAGCATTTTAATCACTTTACAGTCTTTAAAACATACAAAAATCACTGCCACATATTGTAAAGGTACATTTGGTAAGCTGTTTGCCTTAACAGTATATCCAAAGTAGGTCCCATCATTTCTAGGTGCTTATTAGCTATTTTCTGTTCCATCCTACTGGAATACCCAAGTTATGGGGTCTCTGCATTTTTACATACAGGCTGGCAATGTAACATAGCACATGTAACTGTGGCATCATATTACAGAAACTGTATGATGGGCGTACATGTCATTATTAAATGCTGGAATATTTATTGTTCAGTCAGTATAAAGTTATCCTAGAACTTTCTAGTAAATAATTTGTGCTTACTTTCTATTTCTATTGTCACAATGGGCATATAATAATGGACATATAGTGTGCATATAAATGGCATTGCATTCTACATGGCACTTTAATGTTTGTCATAGCTGTGTGCACACGTTTTGTGTACAGAAAAGCTTATAATAGGTGTATTACTGCAAACAAAGTCAGAGCTAGTTCAAAGTCAAGGCAAGTAAACTTTCAAAGTTTCAAATACAGCTTTATTAAAGATTTGTATGAGTTTATTTTGCTGTATCTTTAAAAGCCTCGCCCAAAGCTTTCTAGTCAT
Source organism: Xenopus petersii (assembly GCA_038501925.1). Classification (NCBI taxonomy): domain Eukaryota; kingdom Metazoa; phylum Chordata; class Amphibia; order Anura; family Pipidae; genus Xenopus; species Xenopus petersii. The sequence goes on along the minus strand of CM076675.1, from coordinate 100,800,395 downwards.
CTGATTCAGGCACCCAATCAGCATTTGCAGCCTTTGTAATGTACTTGACTAATGGGCAGTGTTATATTTCTATCTACCTTCTCACAGAAGGAAACTCCCTCCCCCCCTGCACTAACAAGCATTAATGGAAAATAAAAGTTAAAATCATAGAAATTCTAGTCACTTAGAACAGGAATGATTGTGATTGCCACACTCAAATGTTCCCTTCCTAGAACTAGCTCTTATGGACTCTTGGAGATTATAAAAAGATGCTGGTGCAGTACTCTAGCCTGTTTTTTTTGTAAGAAAATGAGTGCTAGCTTGGGGTATCTGGTAAATGACTAGAAAAATTAGGGATGTCTTACAATTTGGCACCCCCAGTGAATTTACATTCTTTTTTAAAGGTTAAATATTCCCCTTATTTTGACATGACCTCATTCTGCTGGGAAAAAATGCATAAAGACTAGTCTAACTTTTAGAAATAAATCTAAATGCATTTTATGTTTTCATAACCCTACCTGATATTGACAAGAAACCATAAAAACCTGTGGGCAAATTTGTTGTCTATGTGTTCATTAACCCCCCTCAGAGTTTCACTGTAATGTAACCAAACCCTTAGCTTGTTCCATTGTGAATGATGGATTCTGGGACTTTGAAGTCCCTCTGCTTTACAGAGAATATGTGCAACAAAAACTATGGAAAGCAGATGTGAGGTCTCAGAATTCATCACTTTAAAATTGAACAACATGAAGGAGGGGTTGCATTACACTTTCAACACAAGAGATATTGGGAAATTGCTTGTTGAAATGATCATGCTTCAAATTGTTTGTGTAAACAAATATATATATTTTTATCTGGCAGGCCAGACAGTGTTTCTGGCCCTTTTCTATATACCCCCCCCCAACTGACTAAGCTTATGTCACACAGGGGAGGAGGGATATTTGCCCTTTAATATCACACAGACACAGTATCATGGTTCCTATCAATCTGTGGAATCAACTGTGTGTGTAACAATAATACTTGTATATTTATTTTATATCTGTCAGGTCAGATAGTGTTACTGCTCTTTTTTTCTACATACCCCCCCCACACTGACCGATGTCCAAAAAGGCGGTGTAATTTCTCTTTAACCCCTTCCATCTCCTCTTCCCATAAAGCCCGTGAAAAGTTGTGACCACTGTCCCAAAGCTCTCACAGTCCATCAACTTCATGACAATTAAATGTTTAAGTCCCACCGATCTAGGTCTATATCACTTACCTATCATGCCCTTATTAAGATAGCGCTGCACTAGGCTGTTTCTCATCCTGTGTATAAGAGTCATTTGGTTTGCATCTGCTCTATCCAGTGTCTGCACCTGTTGGCCAGGATGCTGACAGATGGAATGTCACTGTAATGCGAGTATGCATTTTTGTGCCTTAACCCGCTTTGTGTGTGTCTGCATCCAGGTTGAGGTAGTTCCTCTGGGTGCAGACATAGGAGAGCAGAAGTGTGAGAGAAAAGGGTTGCTTGTTGTAGTGATGTGCGGACTGGCCTGATACCTGCAGTTCGGGCGGGTTTCCACCAACCTCGCACTACTATTCGCTGGTGGTGGGCGGGTCCAGGTTGAGCTCTTCTTCCAGTTCTCCGTGCCCGCCACCCAGGGCCGCCATTAGAAATCACGGGGCCCCGTACAACAAAATTTTTGGGGCCCCCTGGGCCCCGCCCACACTGACGACCAAGCTCCACCCCATTTCCCGCCCACTCCACATCGCAGTTAAAAGACCACACAGACATCATCGCTAAAAAAGTAACCCCCCCCACACAAGTTGTAAAAAGCTATTGATGGTCAGGGCCCCCTTATAAAAAATTGGGGCCCCAAAAAAAAAAAAATTACATTTTTTTTTTTTAAAAAACATTGGTGGCAGGGGCCCCCTTATAAGTTAAAAACAAATTGGGGCCCCAAAAAAAAAATTAAAAAAAAAAAAAACTGGTGGCAGGGGCCCCCTTACAAGTTAAAAACAAATTGGGGCCCCAAAAAAAAATTAAAAAAAAAAAAAACTGGTGGCAGGGGCCCCCTTATAAGTTAAAAACAAATTGGGGCCCCAAAAAAAAATTTGAAAAAAAAATAATTTTTTTTTGAAAAAAAAAAAAACTGGTGGCAGGGGCCCCCTTACAAGTTAAAAACAAATTGGGGCCCCAAAAAAAAATTTAAAAAAAAAAAAATTTTTTTTGAAAAAAAAAAAAAAAAACATTGGCGGCAGGGGCCCCCTTATAAGTTAAAAACAAATTGGGGCCCCAAAAAAAAATTTGATAAAAAAAAAATTTTTTTTTGAAAAAAAAAAAAAAAAAAACTGGTGGCAGGGGCCCCCTTACGAGTAAAAAAATTGGGGCCCCAAAAAAACATGTTTTAAAAAAAAAAGATTGGTTGCAGGGGCCTATAGAATATTAAAATAATACATTGGTGGCCAGGGGATTAAAAAAAAAAAAAATACACAAACTGGTGTTCAGTAGGATTGAACTCACGGCTTCAGTACTTCAACTTCACCTCCTTTCGTGACTTTGGGTCTTTTCACCGCTTCAGGGCTTCGGCTGTTTTCGTGACTTCGGGTCTTTGCGCTGCTTCAGGACTTCGGCTGTTTTCGTGACTTCGGGTCTTTTCGGCACTTCGTGACTTCGGCTTTTTCCGTGACTTCGGGTCTTTTCGGCGCATCGGCTTCGGCTTTTCGGCACTTCCGCATTCGGCAACACAGAGGCAAGACGTACGGCTCGGGCGCTCGTAAGGGGGGCCCGGATCTTCAAAAAATGCAGCGCTGCCGGGCCCCCCTTCATGCCCGGGCCCGGTACGCTTGTCCCCCCTGTCCCCCCCTGATGGCGGCCCTGCCGCCACCTTACACTGCAGGCTTCTGACTTCTGGCTTCTTCTTTTGTAGATGCATGCTTGCTTACCCCGCCCCTTGTGATCTCATCGGTGGGGTGGGTAAATAAAAGGAAACCAGTAGGTCGGCTCGGGTGGAGGGAGTCAGTCAGCCTGGACTTATATACTGGCCAACAATGAGCCCAGTGTGGCAGTTTTATTATAACCACAGTCCACTATAACAAATTTTATTCTAAGTAATACTTATTAATACTTGATAAAATGTTTTGCTGTGGGTAAATCATGCTTATCATATATTCTTAGATGCAACTCATTCACACATTCCCCATCTGCTAGCATGACACCTGTGCCCCCAGGTTCATAAATTAACCCTAGTGTCTCCCTAGTATCTTAAACAGCTGTTAAAGTTTAAGGGTAAGGGCACACCTGGCAATTCTGGGACAATTGCCTCTTCTTTGGGAGACTAATCTTCCTGAATTGATTCCCCCTGTCTTGCGATGGCTATAAGGAAAAGCCACCTGTGTCATGACACATGCGTCTCTTCATTTTCCAAAGTCGCCAGAAGTTTCCTCATGAGGCAACTTCAGGCAACTTTGGAAAACAAAGTGACGCATGTCTTACCACAGATGGCTTTTCCTTATAGCCGGCGCAAGACAGGGGGAATCAATTCAGGAAGATTAGTCTCCCAAAGAAGAGGCGATTGTCCCAGAAACGCCAGGTGTGCCCTTACCCTTAGGGTCCTTACACATGGATAAAAGTACATGCAGTAGAGATATCGAAAGAGAAGATGCTGACTGCTTATGACATACAACACATTTCAAGAGACTCTGTCCCTCTTCATCAAGGAATAGGAGTGTCAGCATATGCAGCATCTTTAAAGCACACACCGTTGCCATAAATTGACCCTAGCAACCACTAGATATATATATATAACAACAATAATGAAAGTGCATACGTTCATAGAGATGCAAGTGGTTGCTAGGAGTTTACTCAGCAACCTCTGTAAACGTGCTACAAATGCAATGGTGACGCAAAGATATGAAAAATCAAATCAAATTGAATTACTTGGAGTAAAAGCTCTCCATCATTAGAACATCATCAAATATAAAAAAGTCTATTAAATTGTACTTGGTTGCTAGGGAGCTATCCTAGCAACCAATGTTAGTGTATTTCTGATGCAGTAGTGACTCAATTAAATTATTGATAAGGAAGAAACGTATTTTCTTCCTATCTAACATTAAAAAATTAATGCTTGCAAAATATGATTAAATATACTTTACTATTAAATGCACTCGGTTGAGGGAGTTAACCCAGCAACCAAAAAAATAATGTATTTGCAGGCTTACCTAATTAACAACAAAAATAAACAAAATGTAATTAAAAACAGCTAAATCAAGTTCCCTATTAAAACCACCAGGTACTAAACTTCTTAAACTGATTTTGATGCTAGTTGCACTGGTTTCTGTGCTGCCATGCAGTAAGTATCCAAATTAATTACTAATCAGCCTTATATTGTGACATTTCTATTCTATGTGTACTGTATATTGTGAGTGGGTCCCTAAGCTCAGTAACTGACAACAGCACAGAGCATGTGAATCAGTGAAAAGAAGATGGGGAGCTACTGGGGCATCTTTGGAGACACAGATCTTTACTGTGTTTACGTTTGTTACCCACCCTCCCTCCTCCCCCCTGGCCTACCCGTCCCGCTGGGCAAATGCCCCTAACTTGTTACTTACCCTTCTGCGCAGGTCCAGTCCAGGGAGTTCACAGACGACATCTTCTTTCACGCGATCTTCTTCCTGCTTTGAACGGCACATGCGCAGTAGGATCATTTTGCCGGTACGATCTACTGCGCATGCGCGTGACTTTTGGCGCATGCGCAGTAGATCTGTACCAGCGAAATGATCTTACTGCGCATGTGCCAAAACGTCGTTCACAGCAGGAAGAAGATCGCGTGGAAGAAAATGTTGTCGGTGAACTCCCTGGACTGAACCTGCGCAGAAGGGTAAGTAACAAGTTAGGGGCATTTGCCCAGCGGGACTGGTAGGCCAGGGGGGAGGAAGGAGGTTGGGCAACAAACGGGAGGGGGGGTTTGAGCCGACTAGGTTTCCTTCCCCTTTAAGGTGGCCATAGACAGGGAGATCCACTCATTTGGCGATATTGCCCCGATATGCCCACATTGAGGTGGGCGATATCGGGCTAGATCCGATCGTGGGCCCCGGGGTCCAACGATTGGATCATAATGGAGGTATGGGCGGTCGGATCGCGGGACCACATACACGCAAAGATGCGATCCGACTGGGTTTTTTTAACCTGCCCGATCGAGATCTGGCCGACTTTCGGCCAGATGTCGATCGGGGAGGCCCGTCGGATGGCCCCACACACGGGCCAATAAGCTGCCAACTCTGTCTGCCTTTACTCTTTCCTTGGATTTTGATACTGCCTTACCCTCTTCCTTTTTAAATGCCTTGATCCACCTAAAAGTACAGCTAAATCTAAATACTATTTGTAATAGTGATCGCTTTGTGCCCGTCATTGGAGGACACACAAATATATTTGATTTCATAAGAAATACGATTAAAGGAGAAGTAAAGTGTAAGTCACTTGGGGATGCCAAATTTACCTGATACCCTAATAATTTACCTGATACCACATGTAGGAAGACATATTGGAGAGGGTTTTTGTCTTCCGCTGGATCAACTATCATTTAGGCAAGTTAAATATATGGACTTAAAAGGTTGAACTCGATAGATTTGTGACTTTTTTTTCACTCTAACGTACTATGTTACTATGTTTATAATTATGTACGGTACAAATATGTGTGGTAATTTAGAGGTAGGTGTATGTATGTGCCTAAGTAATTGTTCCTTATATAGAGAAGGAGCAGCATTCTAACTGTACATTGTTTATTTGTGCAATTTAAGTTACATTTTTCCTCCTGGTGGATTGTCTGGAAGATACCAAACAGTAAGAAGAGTACCAACCTAGGTCAGCAGTTAAAGGGTACCTATTGCACAAAAAAGTTACCCCCAACCAAAGGTGTGGGCTGATAGAGCCCGCATTCCGGTTGGGGTTAACAGCACTTTTTTTAAAAAAAAAAAAGCCCCTGCCAATGCTAGCAAACTTGCACCGGGAGTGCCCCTTGGCGCATGTCCTGTCCATGGAGTTTGAAGGTGCCATCTTTTCCCATGCTGTCTTCTTCCTGAATCCATCGGCGCATGCGCAGTAGGAGCATTTGCTGGTTCAGCTCTACTGTGCATGCGCTGAAAGTTCACGAAGTTCGCCAATTTCTGCGTTACCTAAAAACATGCCACCCCCAGTGATTTTAGCTTTCTGTTTCCTTGAAGTGCACCATACCAAATATAGTAAGGGTATAGAAAGAATAAGAAAAGATTCATGGAGATAGCCCAGTTTAAGAGAAATTATATTTCAACAATAAAGGAGCTCTGATAAGACAGTATATATAAAATAATTTGTAAAGCATGTCTGCACCTGCTCAGTGTTTGTAATAGGTTTTATCATTTGCTATAAAGCCTTTACCATAATATTGTTTTTTTTTATATCACAGTGGGCCTAAATTTTGTTGCCAATCCTGTCAATTACAAAACTGCTTTACATTGATCTCGTCTGTCATATCATATGCAACAGAATTACACATCTGCCCATCTATGGTAATTTGACCCTATTCCTGCTCCAGCTACTGGCTTGCAAGTTATCATCTCTCATCTACTTTGTCTGATGAAGCATTCCTTCTGCCTTCTGAACACAACAGATGAATCAGGTATACCCTAGTTGGGTCTAACGTTTTTGTCTTGTTCTGTCCTAGAGTGACTAGAGTGGACTCAAACAGACAGATTTTTTTTTCAGTTGCTTAATCCTTTAAAGGGCTAGTTCACCTTCTAACTAAACCTTTTAATATGTTACAGAATAAGCAATTCGTAAAGACATTAAATTTGATCTTCATCATTAATAGTTTTGGAATTATTTGCCATCCTCTTTGAACTTTTACTAGCTTTTTATTTTTTATTTTTTTTACTTTTTTATTAAAGGAACAATAACACCAAAAAATGAAAGTGTATTAAAATAATGAAAATATCATACACTGAAATATATATATATATATATATATATATATATATATATATATATATATTCTCACTGCAATTATTTGTTTTCATTTGCTTTGTGTTTTTGTGTTTCTAAATGATTGCATAATTTTCTCCCTTTCATTGGCTACCTTTAAATTGTATTTTTTATTCAATATAAAAGTAGTTTGTTTTTTTGATATAATACAGCATTAACATATTTATATTTCAAAGCACTGTCAAAATGTCAGAAGACAGAACTGAGGATATTATTCAGTTTCTGCGTGATCGGGGACTGCAAGAAGAATTCTTATCACTTATTAAAACAGATAAGGTGAATTTTAAGTAATATTACATTTTATCATCAGTATTTCATAGTTTTGGACCTGGTATGCAAAATCTGACCATACTTGTATTTGTTCATTATCCAAAATGTTTCTTTGTTCCACAAGCTAGAAACTCGCGTTGGGTTTCTTTAAAGGACCAGTAACATCAATTTTTTTTTCAAAATAACTCAGTTTACGCTGCTCTTCAGAAAAGGTAATTGGGCGATCCATTGTGCATTGCTCGATTTCTCGTCCCTGCCTTCCTTATACGAGATAGCCAGGGAGGAGAAATCGAGCACCCCACGATGGATCATTGCCCTGTCGCCTTTTCTGAACAGGAACGCAAGCAGAGGTTTGGTACGTTTTTTCTTAAAAAAGACTTTAAGAATTTTAAGATTTTTTTGTGCTATGCAAACAATTTAAAAAACAAACAAACAATTATGTTACTGGTCCTTTAAGCAATCTCAAATAAGCATTTAAGTGCTTTGTATGAGAGAAGAAGGTCTCTGGATTTAAAATCTAAGCATGTATTTTTGCATTGATCTTACTGTTAAGCACAATTGATGATTTTCTTAATTGATTCTGCTTCTTTTTTTCTACATTTGTTTCTATATTTAAAAAAAGGATGTTAAACAAGAGACCATTTTATTTCATTCTGAGCTATTTCCAACTTTGTTTTTTTGCAGATTGACAGAGATGTTGTCTTAGTGTTGGATGATGCTTCACTGGCAAAATACATTCCCTCTTATGGAGACCGTATTGCTTTATTCAGTTACTGCAAACGCTCAGAGGCACCCTTAAAGCGCAAAATGGGACTCTTCGATAAGCTGAGAAAGCAGCTTAAACTAAAAAAAGGTCAAGCAGAAGATCATAGTCATCAGAGTAGCTCTAGCAACAATGAGCGTGAAAATGTTAACATAGGCAAAAAGAATAACAAAAAAAACACACGCAGTCTTGAAATTGGGTGGATTCACATAGAAGATTGCATTGTTAAGCAAGTAAGGGCCAAACAAGGGGGTGGAACCAGAAAAGTAGTTATGGGCAAAGATGCAGGAAAACAGGAGATTATGGACGAAGGAAAACGCCTTTTTTTCCCAAATGGAAAATCCAGCAAGGGTCACGAATCTTTATTTAAATTTGATGTATGTGACTTCCAGCAGAATTCACTCGGCCCAGATGTAACAATTGGGTGCATGTATGACACTATCAAACTTCCTGTGCTTAGGTTTTACCTGACTACAGAAAAAATAAACCAAAATTGTAACACAAATGCATGCAACAGTGAATTCATGAATCAGCCAGGTATTTTGGTAACAGAACCTGAAACACATGTAGAAGGTTATTTTACCCAAAATACTATTGAAGAGGTGCAAGAACAGGATAGTTATAGCTCAAATATCATAATACAGGCCTCATTTGCATCAGATATCATAGTAAATAGTGATGACGAGATTACATTTGCCCCAATAATAGGGGTTGAAGACCTGAATGATACACTTTTGTGGCTAGAACCTAGCCCCATTAATTCCCCTGCCACAGAAAATTTTCATGTCATAACAATACACTATGCTAATTGCATGAAGGATATGATTGAAGCATTTTGTGACCCAGATATCTTAACTAAAACATTAGATGTAAGGCGAATACTTAATGATAACACAGAGGAAGCTGGTTCTGGATCAGGTGTACTAAGAGATACAATCTCCCATTTTTGGCAAGAATTTTATGAGCGTTGCACTCTAGGTGCTCTATTAAAAGTACCCTTTATTAGACATGACTTCACAGCAGTAACATGGAAGGCCATCGGGAGAATATTTGTGAAAGGTTACCAAGACTGTGGTTACCTGCCTTGTAGACTTGCACTTTCATTCACTGAGGAAGTTTTATTTAACCATGTATACAGTAATGTTCTTGAAGATTTTTTTCACTATGTAAGCTCTTCAGAGCAAGAAATTCTAAGTGCAGCTTTGACCAATTTTTCAGCTGTTGAAATGGAAGACATTCTTGATGTTCTAGATAACTACGGGTGTCGTAGAAAAATCACTGCTGAGTCTTTTAAACAGACTCTACTGGAGATAGCACACAAAGAGGTTGTTCAAAGACCAATGTTTGTCATAGATTGCTGGAGAGAAATTATAAAGCCATTACTGAATCTGAGCCCAGAAGAATTGAAAAAACTGTATTTAGAATTGAAGCCAACTCAACGTAAAGTGTTGAAATTGTTAGAATTCCCTGAAGATATGACTCTAAAACAAAAGGAAGTTTCAAAGTACCTGAAACAATATGTACGAGAACTTGACCAGTGCACATTACCTAAATTTTTGAGATACTGCACAGGCTCTGACTTAATAGTCACTGGTAAGATAAACATTAATTTCGAAGCAATGACAACATTCACCAGAAGACCAATAGGTCGTACATGTGCATCAATTCTTCAGCTAGCTGATGACTATACAAACTTCCCAGATTTCAGAGCTGAATTTAACGCTGTGCTTGAGAGCAATATATGGGTAATGGAATTTGTTTGAACTTCCTATTATAAAAAAATGCAGCATTAAACTGCACTAGGTCATAAATTGCTACATGAGAACAATACCCATGGTCATCTTTAAAGCAAAAATAAAAATGTAATATAAGCTTCAAATAAGAAACTTTCTAAACACAAACAATAATAAACTCAGTAACATTTCTCAAATAATCAGGTTATTTTTGTTAACTATTGGCATCTGCTTTTTTTGATTCTCCATTCATGCAGTAGTTCCAGTGTCTGATTTTGATTGACGGGTAGGTTGAATACATCATTTACTTAGGGTGATCCCTTCGCCTACCAATTGTATTTGAATTATCTAATTTTAAACAAAAAAAACAGCAAACTCTTGTGCATATGCTTCATGTAGAGGGGCAGGATGTATGTCACTTGTGTATTTGAAAAGAGTAATCTCTAATACATGTTGTAAAATAATACCACCAGTGATGTATTAGACCACACTATCAATCAAATTCTGTCTGTGACTCCTGCATGAATTAGAGAATGAAGAGAGACAGATATACAAAAGGGGGATAGTTAAGAGTAACTGAATTATTTCGGAAACTGTTCTGAATATATGATTGATCAAATTAAGAAAAAAAAATATTTCATCACGATAAAGCCTATATTACATTTTAATTTTCATGATCGTCACCCTTCAATTATTTTGAACATATTTTATAAATATTTGGGGATTTTCTATCAATGCATAATATAATATTCCAGTGATATTCCAGTATTGCAATACAGAAATTACTTATCAGTTAATGATAATTAGACCATTAAAATAAGTGAATGTAAATTTCATGTGCTATTCTCAGAACTTTTGGGATTTTTTCTTATTCGAAGATATTAAGGAGAATGGGTACGGATATGATTGGATTTTGTTATAACATCACCACCTTCTGATCAGTTTCTGACCCTGACGTAGTTGAGGAAATTGTCAGGAGAAAGAAAGGCTTTTCTGGTGGTCTTCTGCTTATGATAAACATTAGAAACCTCTGATAACATTTCAAACATTTTTCCTAAGCAGAAGAACATCAGATCAGCCCTCTTTCTTTCTCCTGACAACTTACTCAACTATGTCATGGTTGGAAACTGACCAGAAGTGGTGATGTTATAACAAAATCCAATCATAACCATACCCATTTCCCTTAATATCTTGGAATTAAAGGAGAAGGAAAGCCTGGATACACTTGGGGGTGCCAAACATAAGGCACCCCCAAGTGATTATAGCGATGTACCTCAAACCCAGGGCCGGTGCTCCTATCAGGCAAAATCTGCACCAGCCTCTGGTTATAGAAGCGAGCACCGACTGACTGACGCATGCACATTAGAACGAAAAAGCAGATTTTAAAGTTAACTTTAAAATCAGCTTTTTCATTCTAATATGCATGCGTCAGTCCATGGAAATGCACATCAGCGGGAAGACGGAAGTATTGATCTCTGCGTTGTGCTTCTATAACCAGAGGCTGGTGCAGATTTGGCCTGATAGGAGCACCGGCCCTTGGTTTGAGGTACATCGCTATAATCACTTGGGGGTGCCTTACGTTTGGCACCCCGAAGTGTATACAGACTTTCCTTCTCCTTTAGAAGACATTGAAAGTCAAGTGCTTAGAATAGTCCTTTCATCAGTTTTGCATTCACCTATTTTAAAGCTTTACTTATCTTTAAGCAAATGTATCAGTATCATTTTTCCTGTGAAGGAGAATTTAAAGGACAACTAAACCCCCTGCCGCAAAACCTCTCCCTCTGTAGGCCCTCCTCCCTCCCCTGGACAAATGCCCTTAAGATGCTACTTACCCCTGTCCTGTCCTGTCCATGGAGTTTGAAGGCACCATCTTCTCCCATGCTGTCCTCTTTCTGGATCTATCATTTGCCGGTTCAGCTCTAGTACACATGCGCTGAAAGTTCACGAAGTTTAATCAGGGAACTTTGTGAACTTTCGGCGCATGCGCCGCCAAAAGCTGATAGATCCAGGAAGAAGACAGCACGAGGGGAGTAGGGGTAGGGGTTTTGCGCCAGGGGGGTTTAGTTCCCCTTTAAAACCCATCCTTATTTCTAAAGTGATAACCCCCACATCCACTCAAATGCAATACTTCCCACACATACATTTTTACATCTCCCCATATGATGTTCTTGCTGCAGAGTTGAGCAGCTTGGTTTGTGATCATCAGCTATGGCTGCATCAAACCCACTGTCTTTCATCCAGGTAGTTATTGTGAATAGGAATGTTCCAGTTCATTTGCTCATGCTGATGATTGCTGCCAGAGTGGAAAACACTGGATGTAAAGAGGATGCCAACCCTACACATTTGGGAAGCTATTAAAAGGGTATTCTGTCAAAATGATATAACAAAAAATGGTTAGGATGTACAAAATCTCATTATACTTAAACTATTAAAAGCAACTGAAATATTAATGGGCAAACTTAAGTACACTGTTGTAGGCTAATGATTTAAGTGTCATACTCTTGGGTAAAAATGACCTGTATTGAAAATGTCACGCAAAGTAAGCCTAAGGCTGCACATTCTATAATAGATGGGAAACAAAGTAATATGCACTCTTCCAGAAGAGTCGGGATATTAACAATTTGCGTGTGAGGCCAGCAAAATACAGAGAGCAAATTTTTAAAATTTTTTTTTTTTTTTTGCATTAGTTTATTTTCCATGCTCCACTGTGTTAGTCACATTAGCTACTTGGAACCCATTCTGCACCCAGAGAAGCAGTTTACAGACAAGCATGTAATATGTATGTTTCTTGCTATAATTTTTTCACTCAATTTGGACAGATTTGTTGCTCAAGTAACACAATGTGCTACTTTGAAGTAGCCACATCAGTAATGGTTGGTGTGAGGAGAGAGATTAGGTTAACCCCTTTGGAAGATAGCTTTTGTTTCTACTTGAGCGACATGTTTACCAATAGGTGAAAATCATATTGCTAACCTTGGAAATTTTCCATCAATAACTGGCATGGCTAAAGTATAAGGTTATACACACAGATGTTTCATGTGCCTCTGAGATCTGAATGTTATGGTTAAAGGAATTATTAGGTTCTTCTAGTTTAGTTTATGTGCAACACAAGGATAGAGTAAGTAAAGAGGTTGTTTTGGATAGTCTATTCTCATTTAAAAAGAATATTGTTCCATTTGCAGTTTATATTGTTGCAACTAATAATTACTGTGAGAAAATGAATCCTATAAAATAAAGATACCAGCACTCGATTCTTTTGCTTGCAGGGAAAACCCTTGATAAGGTTTATTGTGCAGAATTGCTCACAATCTTTATTTATAGGACCAATAGGAGGTTGCCGAATCCTCCATTACTGAGCACCAGGCTGCTATTGTGAGTGGTTGGTGAGGGTGTGCTCCCGCTCCAATTCATTTCAGAAAATGAATCCTGCAACTGGCTAGAATTGAGAAAGTTTATGACAATGATAAATTGAATTTTAATGATTCACTTCTTGGTATGGGAAGAGTTTTTACTTTATTTTCATATCCGGCTTCTAAACATTCACACTTAAAGGAGAAGGAAAGGCTGGAGGCACTTGGGTGTGCCAAATGTTAGGCACCCCCAAGTGATTGTATCTACTTACCTGAAACCCAGTGCCGATGCTCCTATCAGCAGAAATCTGCACCGGCCCGGGGTTATACCAGTGAGCACCGCGGAGAGATGTACTTCCGTCTTCTTCTGTCTTTGCATGGCTGTGCATGCACAGTAGAACGAGGAGCCAAACTTTAACTAAAAAAACAGCTTTTTAGTTAAACTGCGCATGCGTTGGTCTGGGGAAATAGAAGACAGAATAAAATGGAAGTAGATCGCTCCATGGTGCTCACTTGTATAACCCTGGGCCGGCGCAGTTATCTGCTGATAGGAGCACCCGCCTGGGGTTTCAGGTAGGTAGATACAATCACCTAACACTTGACACCCCCAAATGCCCCAAGCCTTTCCTTCTCCTTTAAAGAGGAATTCAATCCCTCGGACGCTAACCCCCACCCCCTGTAGGCCCCCCTCCCTCCTCCCCCCCGGCCTACCTCTCCCCGCGGGCAAATGCCCCTAAGTGGCTAGTTACCCCTCCGTGCAGGTTCCTGTGTGCCATATTCTTCAACGTCTTTTTCCATCGGCGCTCTGCTGCGCATGCACAGTAGGACGCATTTGCTGGTTTGTACTACTGCGCATGCGCCGAAAGTTCACGAAGTTCGCTGATTGAACCTTGTGAACTTTCGGCGCATGTGCAGTAGTACAAACCGCCAAATACATCCTACTGTGCATGCGCAGCAGAGCGCCGATGGAAGAAGACGTTGCTGAAGAAGATGGCACCCAGGAACCTGCACGGAGGGGTAAGTAGCCACTTAGGGGAATTTGCCCGCTGGGAGAGGTAGGCCAGGAGGGAGGGGGTTAGTGCCTGAGGGATTGAATTCCCCTTTAAAGATATATAGGTCCTGGCCAACGAGGTCTTTTGTTTTATAGAGAAATTTTATATATATATATCGATTTGATAAAGGGTGACATTTTTGGCTGTACAATATTTTTCTTTTGCAGTGGTAAAACTACTTGCCAGCAGGCCGTTGTACAAGATGGGCCCCCAGGCCCCCCCTGTCAGGTCCTCCCCCTATGAATGGTGTGCCTGAGTGCTGCTAGCATGTGCACTATAAAATCTCCCCCTGCCCAGCCGCTCACGATAACCTTTATCATGGGCCCCAAGTGGGTGCGAGCCTGGGTCCGATTGCACCCCTGGTAATTACACCACTGTTCTTTTGTGAGGGATGTATAGTTTTGCTATTTGCCATTAAAACTCACCAGATTTTTTACCTTGGAAAAGTATTTGTCACAGAGCAAAATGACAGGATAAATATTTTATGAAGTAGTTTTTACAAAAGTGCACGTTATATGGAAAATATAAAATTTATTCTAAAGCATAATTTGTTTTTGTTTTGAAAAATAAAACATGTATAGCATGTATGTTCAATGTATAAAGGGAATCAAAAATTCAACAATGTTTACTATGGTTACTTAATGTTTTGTAAAGTTTGCTATTAAACTTATTGACTAAATATCATGAATTGTTCTTTTTTAAAAGGTATAAAATGGGAACAATATATAATTTCTCTGATTCGTATGATTTAAACAATGGTATTGCAGGAGGCTTGAACATGATTAAAATCGTGATTCAAAGGATGCCTGAAACCACCCTGACAGAGTATTACAAGAGAGATGAGGAGGAGCTTTTCTCATCTTTCAACTGAAAGAATATAATGGAAAGGACATGTAAACCCTCCCCACAAAAAAATTTAATCAGTGAACAGCCTCTTTGAAATCTTTAGATACCAGCCACTTGGTTGTTGGAAGGTTAACAGTAAGGCTGCAGCATCCCCTGGAACAGTTCAGTGTAAAAATTAAAACTGGATAAATAGATAGGTTGTGCAAAATATAAATGGAGTGAGTGGATGTGTAACATAACAGAACACTACTTCCTGCTTTTCAGCTCTCTAACTCTGAGTTAGTCAGTGACTATAAGAGGGGCCACATGGGACATAACTGTTCAGTGAGTTTGCAATTGATCCTCAGCATTCAGCTCAGATTAAAAAGCAAAACAGTTATGACCCACATGCCCCCACCCCCTGCTGTCACAACCTGGTAACCAATCAGTGGAAACCAAGAGAGCTGTAAAGCAGGAAGTAGTGTTCTGTTATGTTAGATATCCACTCACTCCAGCCTTTATACATTACATTTTTGGCTAACTAACTATATTAGAAACCTTTTTTATTTTGCACAGCCTATCTATTTACCCAGTTTTTATACTGAACAATTCCTTTAAGTTCTTCACTGGGACTAATTCTGAATACATTTGTCCCTATAGTTATACAACTATGTAAGACTGTGGCTATAGTAAAATAAAGAGGGAATTTCATTTACTTTAAAAGACTCAGTATACTTTGGTTAAATCCAGTATCAGCAATAATTTGTTTACAGTTACAGCAAAACACTATAGTGTTGTGTTATTATGTCAATTCTGTAGGCATTTTATAAATATAAACATTATATTATGTAGAACAGTTAACATTGTCTGACACCAGGGACAGTAGTCCAGTACTTGATCTACCGCAGAATAAGAAATTCTAGTATCCAAACCTGAGCTTAGCTACTAAATGGATTCAAGGAAGTTTAGGGAGCGATTAAGATGCAATTAAAGGGGTTGTTCACCTTTGAGATAATTTTTAGTATGGTGCAGAGAGTGATATTCTGAGACAATTTGCAATTTGTTTCAATTTTTTATTATTTTTTGTTTTTGAGCTATTTAGCTTTTTATTCAGCAGCTCTTCAATTTGCATCTTAAACAATCTGGTAACTAGAGTCCAAATTACCCTAGCAACCATGCACTGATTTGAATAAGAGACTGGAATATGAATAGGAGAGGACTGAATAGAAAGATAAGTAATAAAAAGTAACAATACATCTGTAGCCTTGCAGAGCATTTGCTTTTAAGAAAAGAGTCAGTGACGCCTACAAAGAGTCAAAAGAAAAAGGCAAATAACTGTAAAAAAATAAAATAATGAAAACCAATTGAAAAGTTGCTTTGAATTGTCCATTCTATAACATAATAAAAGTTACCATAAAGGCAAACCACCTTATTAATAGCCATTGTTATTTTTTAACTATAGCTTTAGTCATATGCTCCAAATTAATCCTCTATTGGCATTAGGCCCAAACCTGGACACTTATACAGGTACAATTGTTAGTTAGAGACTTTTAAGAACTGTTTTACATTGCTTCAAACGTGCATATTTGTAATATCCTCTTATATGTTTGGTAAAATTTCATTTCTCAATTTGACGTAAAGGTCAGCTGCATCAAAAGGGTCTTCCGGGGCTTCCCAAGCATTTTCTTCCATTAGTAGGCAGCACAATTCAAAAATTGTTTTGTCACAAGGGTACTGCCCCTTTGGAAGACACTCTTCTCTACATAAATTAACTTCATCGATATCAACAGGTTTAAATCGATCTTCTACTCCATACACGCCAGGTAACAGATACAGAAGTGCAGGTCTCCCTGCATAGGTCGTTTGTCGACAACTTTGTCTGATATTGTGGGAGTTCCACGTCTGTACAACTTCATCAAGTTCATCCTGCAAGATATATACAAAACAAGATAAATCAGGTTGTCCAAAGTCTTGTGATCAAAGCAGGCAAAGAAGACATTTAACAAGTCTGATTGTATCTGACCATACAAACCTGAGTGATTAGCTAGACAACAAAAATTGCTAGGACGTGGAAATGTGTGGCTCCTGATAATGTGGCTTAGATTATGACTTTCCACATGTGCAATGGAGTTTAAAGGAAAATTATACAACCCGAACAATGTAGGTCTCTATAAAAAGATACTGCATAAAACAGCTCATATGTAAAACCCTGCTTCATGTAAATAAACCATTTTTATAATAATATACTTTTCTAGTAGTATGTGCCATTGGGTAATCATAAATAGAAGACATTTTAAAAAATAAGGATAGCCTCCCGGGATCATATGATTCAACGGTGCACACAAACATACCAAAAAAACTATAAAGTTAGGTCACATGAGCCAATCAAAAGACAGAGTTGTGTCTTCTTCCTTTTACAGTTAGAGTTGAAATATTTCTGTTTGGGTGATCTCTGACAGCACACAGACCATCACGAAATGGTGGTTCAAGGCAAGAGATATAAAAGGGCAATATTTACTTAAATATATACTGTATACCAGTTTGGCAAGATTAATATGCCACTTAATTTGATATAATCTGTTGCTCAAGTATTCATTTTGGGGGTATAGTTTTCCTTTAATGGTGATTATGATATTTAGTTCACATGTTATTTGCAGCTTAAAGCACAGCTAGAGGGTTGTTTGGTTGCATCTCAAAGTGCATTGGGAATGGAGTTCTCCAACGCTATGGCGCACGTGAACGCACTTGTGCAGGGGTAGGTTGTGCATGTGAGGCGGGTGATAGGACCATGAGGCCTTGCTGCGCTGCAAAGGTAAATCCTGCCCCGCTAATAGATAGACAGATAATATATAGATAGACATACAGATGGCAGATTCAGATAATAGATTGAAAACCGATAGATAGAAAGACAGCTCAATAGCTTAAATGATAGATAATAGATGATGGATAGACAAAAAGATAGATACATGATAGACAGACATGATAGATAGACATACAGATAGATAGAACACTAAAAGTTAGCTAGATGACAGATAGATTAACAGATAGATAGATAGATAGATTAGATAGAGAGATAGATAGAGAGATAGAGAGATAGAGAGATAGAGAGATAGAGAGATAGAGAGATAGAGAGATAGAGAGATAGAGAGATAGATAGATAGATAGATAATAGATAGATAGATAGATAGATAGATGATAGATAGATAGATAGATAGATAGATAGATAGATAGATGATAGATAGATAGATAGATAGATAGATAGATAGATAGATAGGACAGATGAAAGACAGACAATAAATAGATCAATAAACAGATGGATAGATGAAAGAGATATATAAATATGGACAGATGAATAGATAATAAACAGACAATAGACAGACAGATGAAAGACAGACAATAGATAGACAGACAGACAGACAGACAGACAGACAGACAGACAGACAGACAGATAGATAGATAGATAGATAGATAGACAGATAGACAGCAGATAGAGGACATATAGATAGATGATAGATAGATGATAGATAGATAGATAGATAGATAGATAGATAGATAGATGATAGATAGATAGATAGATAGATAGATAGATAGATAGATAGATAGATAGATAGATAGATAGATGAGAAATATAGAACGATAGAAAACAACAGATAGATAAATGACAGACAGCAAGATGATTGATAGGGCAGGAAAAATGTCAGGAAGCATGCCTCCACAGGTCCTTACTGCATACACTATTGGCAGCTGGAGAGGACAGGACAAAAGGTGGCCATACATGGTGAGATCCGCTCGTTTGGCGATGTTCTAAAATGAGTGGATCTCTCCCTAATATGCCCATCATGAGGTGGGTGATATCGGGCTAATCCGATCGTGGATCCTAGGGCCCAACAATCGGATCAGAACGGGGCAGATACGGGTGTCGGATCGCGGGACCTCATCAATGAACAGATGCGGCCACGATCCGACAGGATTTTTAATTCTGCCTGATTGGCATCTGGCCCGATTGGGGAAGCCCGTCTGAGGGCCCCATATACGGACCGATAAGCTGCCGACTGTCGGCAGCTTTTATCGGCCCGTGTATGGCCACCTTAACACTGTCTGGTCAGTCCTGTCTGGGGTCTGCTCCTCACATCATATTAAAACAGCAGTGTGCTGCATTCCCAAGGTACAAGTGCTTGTTAAATGAGAGCTAAGCAGGGGCGCGCCGCCAATTAGGCGAGCTGAGACGCTCGCCTCAGGCGGCAACGCCGGAGCGGTTTCCAGGGGCGGCAAAAAGCCGCTCCTGCACCTTTAAGAGCCGAATTTCCGGTTCTTAAACCAGAAATTCGGCTTTACGAATGCGAGAGAGCGCAATTGCGCTCTCCGCATTAGTGTTCCTGCCTCCCCTCCTGACAGGTAAGTCGGTGAGGGGGGGCGGCATTGCAGGAGCCGCCTCAGGCGGCCCTGAGGTACGAATCGGCGCTGGAGCTAAGATGTGACCCATAGCCTTAGCCTGTGAGACCCATAGCCTTCTGCAAATCCTGTAAAAATATTAGTTATAAATAATTTTAACAGTGGCCTAACCAACAATAAAAAAAGTAAGCCTTACCTGTACAAGGTTCAAGAAGCAGAACTGGATGAGACTTTTGTCCAGAAAATTTCCAGAGAAATGACCATCATTTTGAATGGTTTTGAACAGATTGATCCAGAACTGAACATTTTGTTTCCTCAGTATACTCCACCATCCTTCGATGCGCTGATTGGCTGTACTGCGGCCATACATAAAACTTCTTTCACCGGCATAGTTATCAGTTTGTTGTCTTCTTAGAAATTTCTGCATTTGTTCCATATGGCCATTTTCTGTGCCATGATCAGCACGAATTCTCTCTGGACATCCACCTCTCATGGTGACAGCAGCAATGAAGTAATTAGCAATTACTTTGGGGTTACTGTTGGTAGTAAAAGCTTCCATCCAGATTACATAACGACTAAAGCCATCAATACAGCCGTTAATTGCAATCCCATATGGTTTCAGTTTATCATAAGAATCTACATGCCAAATAGCATTGGGACCTTGATTATGGTACTGACGCCTTCGTAAGCGGTGAATGGTTCTTAATCGCACTCCCTCTGGATCAATGGTAGCTACAATCTGCCTTATTGTTTTTTGGGTCACAACAAAACCCCTTTGAATCGCACGTAGATGTAACCACCGATACCCCTGCATCTGCCCTGATCCTTCAATTTCACCTTGAACAAAATCAATTACATCAGCAATGGCTGTGTAATACTTTCTCCTGTAAAGGCCAAGTTTCCTGCACAGTCTCTTCAGTGTTCTGTAACTTATTATAACACCATGCCCATGTGCTAAAATGGCAAGAATCTCATTGTTGTTTAAACCAAGTCTAAAATAAAACTGCACAAGTGTTTCTCTATCAGGCATTATAAGGTTAAAGACACGTTTTTCTGCAAATGTGAGGTATGCATACAGTAAATGAAGCCCAAATGCCCTGCTTTAACTTACTGCCTGTAATGTCCTGTGTAGATGAAGCTCAGCTGCAAGCAGGACTGCAAAAGTCATAATTATGAGATTTAAAAGTCATAATTATGAGATTTAAAGTCATAATTATGAGATTTAAAAGTCATAATTATGAGATTTAAAGTCATAATTTCGACTTTTTAAAGTCATAATTATGAGATTTAAAGTCATAATTATGAGATTTAAAAGTCATAATTATGAGATTTAAAGTCATAATTATGAGATTTAAAAGTCATAATTATGAGATTTAAAAGTCATAATTTCGACTTTTTAAAGTCATAATTATGAGATTTAAAGTCATAATTATGAGATTTAAAAGTCATAATTATGAGATTTAAAGTCATAATTATGAGATTTAAAAGTCATAATTATGAGATTAAAAGTCATAATTTCGACTTTTTAAAGTCATAATTATGAGATTTAAAGTCATAATTATGAGATTAAAAAGTCATAATTATGAGATTTAAAGTCATAATTATGAGATTTAAAAGTCATAATTATGAGATTAAAAGTCATAATTTCGACTTTTTAAAGTCATAATTATGAGTTTAAAAGTCATAATTTTGACTTTTTAAAGTCATAATTATGAGAATAAAAGTCATAATTATGAGATTAAAAGTCATAATTTCGACTTTTTAAAGTCATAATTAAGAGAGTAAAAGTCATAATTATGAGATTTAAAGTCATAATTATGAGTTTAAAAGTCATAATTATGAGATTTAAAGTCATAATTATGACTTTTAAAAGTCATAATTCACCATAATTTTTTTTTTTTGCTGGCCCCAGTGCTCTTCCGTAAGTAATATACTGAAGAGCAAGTGCATTGTTTTCACTGTAAATTGCACTTGGAGAGAGTGTTTCTTATATCTCTTTTTATTATATATAAATGTTTATATTTATGGTTTATAGAGTATTTTAATTCCATTAAGTTTTCTATTCATACATTTTTTACATTTACAATTCTGAATATTTGAAAGGCAGTTTGAATATTTGAAAGTTCTCTACATTATCACAGAAAATTGCATATTTCCAGTATTTGAACGTTAAGTCTTTAGATTAAATAAGGAGAAAGAAAATGGAGAAGTGAAATCTGTATCTTTATAATCTCAATAAAAAATAAATTAAATAAAAAGAAAAGTTATAGTATATTCAACTTCATGTCAGACATTTATGAATAAATGATGTAATTTTGAACTGTTATTTGTAGCAATTTCACTATTAGTCTTTTAAAGATGTTTGAAATAGGTATAATTCATAAAAAACAAGGGAAAGAGGAACAGATGCCAAAGATGTCACCTTTTCACTTTTATCTAACTAACCTATAAAAATCAAACTGAATGAGCTCTGAAATCAGAAACACAATGAAAACACTGTAATAAGTCAGTAATACTACAAAATTGGGCTGAGAAAGTTGCTGCTTCTCCATTTTTATGGCGATGCTCTTTTATATATTTTAAATGTGTGCAATTAAATATATATAGCACCAAATCTAAGCCAATTTAAAAAGTAATTTTAAAAATTTCTCGATGTTCTGTAAATTTTAAAATGTTCTGATTATATTTAAGATAAGGTTATGTATGTCTAGAGACTCTCATCCTTGTGCCATTGACTTCTATGAGCTACAAACCATGCCTAGTTGCATATTCCTTATGATTTAAAATAAGTTATTTAAGATGCAATGTAAAAAGGGACATTTTGAGTGTAATCACCATGTTTTTTTCCATAATGCATGGTTGAGATGTCCAGGGGGACAATAGCAAACGTTGTGCTTCTAACCATAGGCAACTATACTGAAAATATTCTGTATAGTTGGCATGTGAGGGACATGCGTGCCCCATTGTTTTTTTGCAAATTGATGCAGTGATTGACATTGGGTGCCTGATACCCAGAAGCTATCGCCTGCTCCAGAGGTGTCAGTAGCTCATGGGATCCCCTCCATCAATAGGTAAAACTGCACTCAACTTTCAGCGGCTCTTTACGATAGTAAAACTATACAAAATTGCAAGGAGCACCACGTCATGCAAGTGAATGAGATTTTTCACACAACTGACTGTGGCAAAATTTGTGCACTCACACTTTTAAATAACGCCTATAGACATAAGGGGGAATGTAATTAAAATCTCAAGCATTGTCTAAATAGGTGTTATTGTGAATGTTTAGTGCTGCTTGTAAAATTATTAACTGGTGAATATTACATCGCTCATTATCGCTAAGCATGAGTTCATTACACCTGCTATGGAGTTTCGTTAACTATGTTGTCCCAAAAAACGTGATTGCCAAATTTATAACATGCACTGCACATGTTTGCAAAAGCCATTGGTTCACAAACTTTACGAGAAAGTCTTTGATGTCTTAAATCAGTGAAAAATCTTGGTCGCAAATGTTCACAATTGTTTTTAACGCTAGCGAAACATATTATATTCCCCGAAGTGATTGTTATACAGGTATGGGACCTGTTATATGCGTTAAATATTAAATAAATCCAATAGGATTGTTTTGCCACCAATAAGGATTAACTATATTTTAGGATTAAGTACAAGGTACTGTTTTATTATTACAGAGAAAACTGAAATAATTTAACAAAATGTTAATTAATTGATTAAAATGGAATCCATAAGAGATGGCCTTCCCATAATTCTGAACCTTCTGGATAACAGGTTTACAGATAATGGATTACCAATAAATGTACTTAGATTCAGTATTTTTCGGTATCTTTCTCCATACACATACAGTATTACCAATTTACTTATCTGTCAAACATATCCCATTGCACATTTGCAAATTCTATATACCAATATACTTTTTCTACTTCTATTAAATGAATGCCATGTACTTTATATGCTACAGTATTTTTAACTCAGCATTCTGACCTGTATGCATGTTGCCTCTAGACTGCAGACCTTTCCACTGCTTGATCTTTTCACACCTTATCATTTGTTATTGCTTATTCTTATTTTCTCTAAGTCCACTTGCACCTCCTAAGTGCTCAAAGCCTACAGTATTTGATACTAAATACATCATCTTTTCTATATACAACTGTACATAAAATGAATTGCTGCATTACAATGGATCACAAAGATATATTTTTTTGAAATGGTAAGATAATGATTTAACATTTTATTTTATTAAAGAAAGCAAAACATTTTCCCTTTTTTTTAGATATACTGTACAGAAGATCATGCATGTTACTGTATTTATACAAACCTTTATCCAGCGCTGATTGGCCTCTTTTAAGCTACTTTCAATTTTTTTCTTCTCCGTTGGTGCTATTGTTGTACTTCCTAATGCTGTTCCTCCAGCTTCATTCAGCTGTTTCAAGAACTCTTTGCGGGGCAGAAGCTCCTCTGTTGTAAACTGTAGTAGTAAAATTGTATTTAAAGCTTATGTTATAAAGGGCATATTGAAAACCATAAAGCATTGCAGAAGATGAATTGCAATTCTAGATATTCTTATACACACATATTCATTTAATGAAACCATTTGTGATGTCTGAAATTGCTAAACTACCCTAATGCATATGTTTGGTTTTCTCAGCTAAACTGATTAAAATAAAAGCCACGGTTGCTATATAAATATGGCATCTATTATTGTCAGGACTATTCAATCGGTGGTCTGCATGTTACTGGACGGTGCACTCTCCTGCTGAGCCACTGGAGGTAGTTGGAGCTCACACTTCGGACTGTCCAAAAAGACTACTGCTATTCCTTGTCTCCACCCCTAATCTCATTAAGGCCAGGTGTCAGTAATCTTATCATCAAGGCCCTATATAAGATATTACCTTCCTGCCAGCGATTGCTGGATCATTAACCTATATCTGTGTTCTAGCCCCCTTTGTGCTAGTGTTCCTGATTTGCCCTGTCCCTGATTCCTGATCTGCCCTGTTCCTGATTCCTGATCTGCCCTGTTCCTGATTCTTGATCTGCCTTGTTCCTGATCTGCCCTGTTCCTGATTTGCTCTGTTCCTGTTTGTTCCACAGTCCTGTTAATACCTTGTCCCTGCTCCCATATTTGATCTGATCTCCTGGTTTTGACCCTTTGCTTGTTTTTTGCGGATTTGTATCAGCCTGCAGCTTGCCCCTGACCTCTGGTTTGTTATATTGACTTATATTCACATTATACTCTTTCTCATTTTTCTTCTGTCTCCAGCTGTTTTTAGTTACCCATAAAACATCATTCTGAGCACATTTCCCATATTCTGGTTCTTCTAACACCAAACATGGTGTCACAATGTTACCATGCATTTTGGCTCCCACCTGCCAACCACACTGGTAAATCCTGACAGTTATACAGAAAGCTTTGACATACAGGAATGCCCATAGAGCCCTACTGTACTTACAAAGCAATTTTTCATTTGTGACTGATTTGCTTTTTTTTCTTTAATAGCATAATAAATTGGCTTGACTTTGATTAAAATGCAATAAACGCATGTTTAAGGGTATTTCCTGTATTAACATTTTTTAGTAGATTAGTGGGTTCTGTAGATAATGGATCTTTCCTTATCATACCTTAAGTCTGTGAAAAATAATTGAAACATTAAATACACCCAATAGGATTTATGCCATTTATGCAGCTTAGTTACCATAAAGTACAGTTTTATTATTGAGAGAATGAAAATCATTAGAAAAATTTGCATTATTTACTTAATTCAGAGCTTTCTGGTTAAATGGTTTCTGGCTATTGGATACATAAAAGCATATATTAAAGCATAGATTTCATACTAGTAATACTTTTAGAATCTTCCCTTTTAACCACTCAGCTTAAACACTAAGGGGCCGATTCACTCAGCTCGGGTGAAGGGTTCGAATGAAAAATACTTCGAATTTCGAAGTATTTTTTGGGTACTTCGACCATCGAATGGGCTACTTCGACCTTCGAATTCGACCTTCAACTTCGATTCGAACGATTCGAAGTAAAAATCATTCGACTATTCGATAGTCGAAGTACTTGCCCTTTAAAAAAAACTTCGACCCCCTACTTCGGCAGATAAAACCTACCGAAGTCAATGTTAGCCTATGGGGAAGGTCCCCATAGGCTTGCTAAGCTTTTTTTGATCGAAGGATTTTCCTTCGATCGTTTGATTAAAATCCTTCGAATCGTTCGATTCGAAGGATTTAATCGTTCGATCGAACGGAAAATCCTTCGATCGTTCGATCGCAGGATTAGCGCTAAATCCTTCGACTTCGATATTCGAAGTCGAAGGATTTCAATTCGAGGGTCGAATTTCGAAGTATTTTTAACTTCGAAATTCGACCCTTCGTGAATCGGCCCCCATATATAGTGTATATGTAGTATACTAATGGCAGAAGCACCACCTGATACCATCCATGTCTCTTAGTAGTGTTAGAAATGGTATCCATGTGTCATGGCACACACAGGTTTTCTATTGGTTCAAACATTTGTCTGACATTAACCTTAACACGTGAATTGAAGAAGTTATTCATATTTATATTGCTTTTCTGTATGATGTAAACAGTGATATTATAAAACAATTTGCAATAAGCCTTCATTTGCTATCAGGGGTGCACTTTACCCTAGCAACAAGGCAATGCTCTAATTGAATCAATGGAGCAGGAGAGGTCCTAAATAGAAAGACACTTTTAAAGAGTAATGCAAGAAAATTATAATATAAAAAAAAATGTTCTACAACATACCAACGTTAACTTAAAGATGAGCTACCTCTTTAAGGGTTGCTTTTGAATCATAACATGATAAGGCATGCTAAGTTGTTAAAGATTATTTCAATCAAGTAATTACAGTCAATGTTTCTTTGTAGATGTTTACATCCATGCTAATTCCAACACATATAGTACCTCAATAAACAGATACAAAAAGAAAAGAATAAGGAATGGCAGGAGAAAAGACTGAAGACATATCTATTTAAGCTCATGCATAACCCAGGTATGGCCAACCACAGAATATAAATAAAGATTAGAACAGAGTTCTATAATGTCAAGGTTTGGAGACATTATACTAGCATTACCTTTACTTTTTCAAGTAACTCATTTAATTGAAATTCATTTCCAGGTTCTGTTGGCTGTCTAGCAATGCCCTCTGCATCTTCTAACCAAATGCCAAATTTGTTTAAATCTTCTTGTAATCCATATAACGTCTTCTTTTCTTCCTCTAACCTATAAATATTTAAAAAATGAAACAATTAAACAATTTTTATTATTATTTGTCATTTGTGCAAATTTTGTGGAAATAATGGACAATATGTTCTATTATTGGAAAATATAAATTGGATTTGACTTTTTAATTCAAGCTTCTCTACTTCTTTGTTGAACTAAAGAATCTGCTGGGATAAAACAGGGAAAATTTTCAAAATTCAGGATTTTTCAGGGAAGAAGTGAGCTTTCTGGTTTCACTGGCAGAATAAATCTGGCAAGTTCCCTAGCTGAATAGCAAGTCCAGTATCTACTGCTTTATTTGTACTTGGATTGTTTCATCGCCATACATCTAGATACCAGGCACTATGGCATTAGGTATACTACCTAAGAGCTTTGTGAACATGGAAAAAAACATCTTGAGGTACTGTATAAATGCATTCCTTGCATTTCTAACATTGAGCACATTGTGCTTTGCCTACCTATAAGGCCAATTGCATCCATTCTCTGAACTAGGGTTGTTTGTTTCTTTAGATTGCAGTTTTTGAAAAATATCCTCACTTGAGCTTATTTAGAATGATGGGTGAATAAATTTGGCTAATTTATTAAAAATAAATTAATCGAATTTGTGAGTTTTCGTGAAAAGGGGTCTGACCCCGAAACGTTGCTTTTTCTGTGAATAAACGCAAGGCCTTGTCCCTGCTTGCACCTGCCCTTTGAGTGCCAGTGATTTCTTACTAATTCAGATTAGTCACATTTCCTACAGAACAAAGATAAAACTTCATAAATATTAGTTCCATGAGTCTTATTAACATTAAGATTAAGGAGGTTATTTACTAAAATGTTAACCAAAAACAAACTTGACCTAACTCCCTTCCACAAATTTGGCTTATTTACTATTATTTCAGGTAAAAAAAAACAGATGCAAAAACCTAGAATTTTTAAATTTTATTAAAACATTTTTAAAAATTGAGTTTCAATTCAAATCATACAACTTTATTTACAAATTCATGAAGGTTAAAAACATCTTCAAATGGTTTAAGGGACAAATGCCATTGACTTTTACATGAATTTGACAGGTTTTAGATGGAGTATATTTGGATTGAGAATTTTTCAGCTTTCAGTCATAATAAATACCTAAAAATGTGTTTTTTAAACACGAAAAAACTAGACTAGTAAAAAAAGATGTTTTAATGAATAGCCTCCTAACACTATGGCCTGTACAAAAAAGTAATACACTGTAATTGTATTAATAAAAAAAACAATATGCACTTTTTAAAATACTGATTGATTTATTTGGTTGGCCTTAAAATTTTTTACTTATGTGAATATGAGTATATTTATATATTATTTCCTACAACAGCAATGTCAAAGTATGTATTTAATGCAGAAGCCCTGAAGTATAACTAAAGGGAGTCAAACTAAAATATTTAGAGAAAGACAGAGCATTGGTAATAGGTATGGGGAAATTTCAACGATTCTGTGTTAACAAGGAAGAATAGGGACATCACCTCAGAGATATCATATTATGATCTACATAAAAGTAAAATTATAACTTTGTTGTGATCAACATTTTGGTTTCGATTTATCAAGGGTCGAAGTGAATTTGAGGGAATTTTCGAAGTAAAAAAATTCAAAATTCAAAGTTATTTTTTGGATACTTCGACCATCGAATAGGATACTATGACTTTGACTTCGAATTCGTTTTGAAATAAAATTGTTTTGAATATTTGACCATTCGATAATCAAAGTACTCTTTAAAAAAACTTTGACTTCAATACTTAGCCTATGGGGATCTTCTAGAACATTTTTCTAAGTTTTTGGAAGTCAAAGAAAAATCATCGATCAATGGATGAAATACTTCGAATAGTTCAATTCGAAGGATTTCATCGTTCTGTCGAATGATTTTACTTCAACCGCAACTGGCCAAATTGGATGTAAAAAAACTTCAACTTCCATATTCGAAGTCGAAGTATTCCAATTCGATGGTCGAATTTCAAAGCTTTTTCTAATTCGACCCTTGATAAATCTGCCCCTAAGTGCTCCATTTCAGTACAATTTATCTAGATCATTGAAGTATCAGCCTAAACCAGTGCCAGAAGTCATTTGGGGGGGGGGTCTGCGGGTCCTTTTGGAGTCCTCAAACCCATTGTCCTGTTGAAATAACATATACAGGTGGCGTAAGGAAAAAAATGATGGTATAGTATATAGGTATAGATATATTTCTTGCTGTTAAAGGCACTGGTTGATAACTTTTGTCATCCATTAATGAATGACAAGCTTATCATTAAGCATTGACTGAATTTTTTTTAAATGGGACATCACTATTTACAGTTCAAATAAATATTGATTAATTGGGTACCATCTCTCCTCATGTATGAGAATCAACTAGTACAAAAATATTTTGGTTTTAAAATTAATAAAACATTTTGCATTGCAAAGCCATCCTGGGCAGAGTACAGAATAGAGTTTACATTTCAGTTTTCAAGTGATTGCAGATAAATATACTGCAAAAAATAATATAATCACAAAAAAACCCTTGAATTTTGCTGCTGCTACTACTATTTCTGCAACCAGCATTTTTCTTAGGATAAGGCAGAAGAATGTAAATTACATAGAGACGTATCTGCATTGTTTACACTTTTTTTAAACAATAAGATTCTTTGGCTGAAAAAATGGAAAAACTTCAATAGCATTACATAAAAACCTACTATAGTACTGCTTCTTTAATACATAACAATGAGGCACAGCTGCGATGTCTGTCCTGAAGCATTGCTGAAATCTTAGAATAAATAAAGGCTTTTACTGTGCAACCAACTGTTTCTCTTTAGAATGAAAATGTTTGTATTTTGTTGCATTGATTTATTTTCCAAAACATCATGTTAAATAGGCCAACCTGTACTTGCTCCATTGGGGCTAAATCATTGAACTTTAGAATGCATAAGATGCTGAGCCTTTCAACTACTTAAATTGTTTATGCATTTCATTTATTTTATGTTAAACAAAAGTCCCATGAATATCTTGTAAATTCTATCCTTATAAACGGTGAGTTCTGATGTCATCGATTATAAACAATAAGTTTTGATGTAATTTCTGTCAAATGACGCACTGAAACATGTGTATTATAATAAATTAAGTACCCCCAGTTGCAAAATATGAGGATATTAGAAGTTACCTCTGAGTTTCATGACCTGTAAAAAAACACTCGGACTTCGGCCTCGTGTTTTTATATGGTCACGAAACTCCTCAGTAACTTATAATATCCTTATAATTTACAAGAGGGGGTACTTCATTCAGTATATAAACACGTGTTTATAAACTTAAAGAGACAGGACTTGCAGCTGCTGCCTTCTCCTCTACATTTGTTTCCCACCAGTATAGCTTTCGGGCTCCACATTTCCTTACTTCCCACAATGCACTCCACCAGTTTAACTCCCTTCCATTTATTGGCTTCTCTTTCCTTCATGTCACGTCTCACTTGTCACACACATCCTCCTCCTCTCTCTCTCTCTCTCTCTCTTCCACTCCACTTCCAAATCCATGATCTACGTTCATCTCTGCTGTTGCCCACTCCCCTGCATCTTCCACCCTTCGTGCTTCCTTCCCCTTCCGACACTTATTAACCTACAGCAATATGAGTGCAAAATGCATGTTCAGGATGCCACATAACTTATATCAAAGAAAGATAAAAGAAAGTCTAAAGTTACCTGTGTGTACTGTTACAATTAGAATACGCCTATGTGAAGCCAAGCTATCAGCAAGAAGCCCCTCAAACTTTCATTGTTGAAAAAAAAAAAACATGTGCATTAAAGGTTACAATTTGCCAAAGAACACTACAGGGCACATTTACTTAGGGTCGAATTCGACCATCGAAGTTAAATCCTTTGACGATTTGAAGGATATTAATCCATCGATCAATTGATCGAACGATTTTCCTTCGATCAGAAATTGGCTAGAAAGCCTATGGGGACCTTCCCCATAGGCTAACATTGATGCTCGATAGGTTTTAGGTGGCGAAGTAGGTGGTCGAAGTTTTTTTTAAAGAGACAGAACTTCGACTATCAAATGGTCGAATAGTCGAGCGATTTTTAGTTGGAATCGTTCGATCCAAAGTCGAAGTCGTAGTCGAAGGTCGAAGTAGCCAATTCGATGTTCGAAGTAGCCAAAAAAAAGTATTTTTTATTCTATTCCTTCACTCGAGCTAAGTAAATGTGCCCCTACGACTGGCCTTCAGTGAAATGAACTATGGACTGATGAAAGCAAGACCCAGTGCACTGTGAAGACAGTGAAGCATGGTAGCATCATGATATGGGGATGTTTCTGATACTATGACGTTGGGCCTATTTACCATATACCAGCGATCATGGATCAGTTGCAATACATCAAAATACTTAAAGAGGTCATGTTGCCTTATAACAAAGAGGAAAAGCCCTAGAAATTTGTATTTCAACAAGACAATGAAACTCAAGCATACCAGTAAACAAGCAACATCTTGGTTCCAGACCAACAATATTGATTTTATAGAGTGGCCAGCCTAATCCTATCAGAGATGACCCTGCCCTATATAAGGCCACCTATCCTCACCACCAGTGCCCCAGCATTGGCCTTACTGAGCGCTGAGG
Organism: Xenopus petersii; assembly: GCA_038501925.1. Classification (NCBI taxonomy): domain Eukaryota; kingdom Metazoa; phylum Chordata; class Amphibia; order Anura; family Pipidae; genus Xenopus; species Xenopus petersii. The sequence continues at coordinate 100,769,182 of CM076675.1, read as the reverse complement.
CATAGTAAGTAGCTCTGTTCCCTGCTCTGGCCCGTGTTTCTATCTTTCCTTGGCTTTCTCTGTCCTGTTCCAGTTTGTACTGATCCAATCCTGCTTCTATGCCCCCATTATCCTGTCCTGCTCTGCCTAGTCCTGCCTCTATGCCTGCACCATCCTTTTCTGCTCTGCCTAGTCCTGATCTGATTCTACACCCGCTTTGTCCTGTCCCAGAATCTTCGTCTACTCCATCCCTTGCTGTTCTGCCATTGTTCTCCATCCACTCCTGTCCTGTTTCTGTTTCTCAAGCACCATCCCACTCTAGTCTTCCATCTGCTTTATTCCATCAAGTAGTCTATGGTCACTCCAGTCCTGTTCCTGACTCTTACTCTTCACCCTCATCACCCTGCAGGCCCGGACTGGCAATCTGTGGGTTCTGGCAAATGCCAGAGGGGCTGCTATAAGGTCCCATAGAAAGTCAGTATTTAGTGGGCTGGTGGGGGCTGTTTGGGCCTCTGTGTGGGCTGATTGGGCCTCTGTGTACCTGAAATGCCAGGGACTATTTTTATTCTCAGTCCGGACCTGTCACCCTGATTCTGTCCTTTTCTCTCTCCATGTTCTGTGAACCAACAGCTTCTTTCTGAAGGACTCACCTTCCCACCTCTGTCTCCTCAGCACCCCTACCTATCCCTGAAACAAAGGGGTATATTTATCAAAGAGTGAAGTTAGAGGTCACCACAGTCCTCTAGAGTAAAATTCCGCCACTCTCTGTTCATTTGAGATGAGATTTTTAAACGAGTATTTATCGATGGGTGAAACTTCCTCCTTTGATAAATACGCCTTTCAAAATCCCATAGAAATGAATGGAGAGTGGCAGAGGACTGGAGTGACCTCTAACTTCACTCTTTGATAAATATACCACAACGTTTTGAAACATTTTTCAGTTTATAAAGGGAATCTTTGTGTTTGTAAAAAATAATTCAGACACTACTATTTTTTGGAAAAGCCTAATATTCCCTTTTTTATTTTCTGTAAAGTAATAACACAAATTTGATACATTTTTCTTTGTTTTGATTTGGAATAAAATTTGTACTGTTCCCAATGCATTTGCATAAATGGAAAAGCTGTTATAAGGATTTTGAGCTTTATTCATACATTCTTCAATTTCATGCATTAAAGCTTTTGCAACCAGTGTAAACAACATTGTAAACTGTATAGTTCACACCAGTGTGCAGTTTTAATAAAAAGAAAGTCAATATATATGCACCACTTTGAAGCACCTTTAATCCTTAAAATATCTTTATGTACTTTGTGCATGTAAAATTCAAATAATAGCTGTCTGCAATTATTTTGCAAAATTTATTTTTTTTTGCTTTTATTTCTACTCTCTGCTTTACCCATTTACAATTTTTATTACATTTAGCTTTACAGATATAATAAATAAAATCTAATATTTTTAGAAGCATTTATGAAAAAGACATCTCCTGACATTTAACTGAGTACCTTACTCGTATTCTGGGATATTTCAGCTTTTTTAGTGAATTAGCTTTAGACAGATTTATAGATATTCAATGAACAATTTGTCTGTACTGTGCCATATAATATACTGCACGTATCAACCATAAAACAAAGTTTGTGTTTTGAGGACTTACCTTATTCTTCTTTCATTTATCTTTCTGTTAACAATATGCCAGCGAGAATTCAAAGAATCCAATGTATCCCTAATATCTGTATTCTCAGCAGGGGAGGACTGGCTAATGATCTCTCCGCCAGATACATTCAGTGCTCGAACAAAAGTTTGTTGCTGTCCTATGCCATCTTCAAGCTCCTGAAACAATATATAACACTAATATTATTCCACAGAATGAATATATGTAGACACACACACAAATTTAGCACAAACCATATTAAGCTCAATATATTACTACAGAAAATGCAATAGTTTTTTAGCAATGTTTTATTTACATATTTGTACTTGGTTTAATTACAAATAATATATTCATCTATAATCCTTACACTGAGAAGTCTTTTTAGCAAACTAAATCCAGTATTATGGTGGAAATAATGGGGGAAGAAAACTATTATAAAAGTGTTCATTTTCGGTATCCTGCTGCAATATGATTTCAACCTCTCAATATTGTATCTTCTCTATATAACCCCCTCAAGAGACTTTTATACTTTTTATTTCAAATATGTATATAAAATACTATGAACAATGAAAATCTTCAACTGTACATTGCATTAAGAAGTTCTCTATTGTCTTATTGTTATAATCATTTATTTATATAGCACCAACAAGATACACAGTGCTGTACCTTAGTTATAACAAACAGGGAATACAGGGAGGATAACAAACAAAGGTTATAGAGTACAATAGGATTAGAGGGCCCTACAAATTAGAGTTTACAAAGTAAAGGTTAGGGTACAATTGAGACAATAGATTTTAGAAAAAATTTGCGATTTTTGATACATCAATCTTTAAGAAGCACTTGAATGTTTGGAAAGAAGGAGAAAGTCTGACAGCTCGAGGTAGAGAGTTCCAGAGAAAAGCAGAAGCCAGAGAGAAGTCTTGTAGACAAGAATGGGCAGAAGTAATACGAGGAAAAGCAAGGCAAAGATCAGAAGCAGAACGAAGGTTCCATGAAGGAGTATTTGGAGATTAGAGATGAAATATAGGGTGGGGCTTCAATATTAAGGGCCTTGAATGTGAGTGTTAGTAATTTGAATTTGATTCTAGAGCAGATTGGGAGCCAGTGAAGGGACATGCATATGGGAGCAGCTGATGTTGATAGGTGAGATAGATGAATAAGGTGACTTCATGAAGGAGGAGTAGGTTGCAGTAATCAAGGCTGGAGATGATGAATCAGTGTTTTAGTTGATTCTGAACTGAGATATGGTCGTATTCAGGCAATGTTGCGCAGTTGAATACAACAAGATTTTGCAAGTGTTTGAATGTGTGGTGAAAAAGGCAGATGTGAGTCTAGGATAACTCTTAGGCAGCATGCTTGTGTGGTGGAATGAAAGGTGGTGTTGTTTGCTGTGAGTGATATCTGAGGGACAGGGGAAGTTCTCGTAGGAAATATAATGAGTTCTGTTTTTAAAAGGTTCAGTTTCAGGCGGCGCTGTAACATCCAGGAGGAGACAGCAGAGAGACGGTCTGTAACTTGGGAAAGGACAGAATTAGAAAGATCAGAAGTAGACAAGTAGAGTTGGGTGTCATCAGCATAAAGGTGATACTGAAGTCCAAATGACTGAATAAGTTTTCCTAGCGAAGTTGTATAGAGCGAGAATAGCAGAGGGCCTAGAACAGAGCCTTGAGGAACTCCTACAGAGATAGGGAACGTAGTAGAAGTTGAGTTGGAGAAGGCAACTTTAAAGGAACAGATATCAGACAGATATGATGTAAACCATGAAAGAGCAGTGTCACGGATAATGTGATGGAAGAATGATAATTCATGATGGTTTGTACTTGGCATTAGGGATGTAGCGAACTGCCGTGTATGTGTTCGCGAATGCCGTTCGCGAACACCGGCAAAAAATGCGAACAGTTCGCGAACTTCGAACATCCGAAAATCGTTCGATTCGAACGATCGAAGGATTTTAATCGATCGATCGAACGATTTTCGTTCGAATCGAACGATCGAAGCCATTGGATTGAATGATTTCATTCAATCCAATGGCTTCGATCGTTCGATTCGAACGAAAATCGTTCGATTTTAGCGGTCGAATGGTCGAATGGTCGAACGATTTTGACGGGAACGCCTATTGGCGAACGTCGCGTGACGTTCGCGAACTTGCGGCGGACGCGAACAGTCGAAGTTCGTGCAAACTAGTTCGCCGGCGAACAGTTCGCTACATCCCTACTTGGCATACTTTTGCTGGTTTTCAACACTGTTTCAGCAGAATCTTGAGTGAAGGGAATATAAACAGCTATACTTCTCAGGATACAAATTACATTCACAACTAACTTAAAAAATCATTAAAAACTTGTAATTAGAAGCCAGTATTTTTCTTGTTCAACATGAGTTTAATAAATAGTGTGTGCTCTGTATTGAATGTTTAAAAAGGTTGTATGTGGCCTCCTTAAGCCCCATTCCATTCCAGGATTCAAAACATTTTTGTGAATGGTCCGCTGTTTGAATTAACCACAGCTACTGTCTGTGCTTTGTTTCTAGACAGTGATTTGCATACAAATGTGGAACTGTGAATTTCTATAGATTTATAAACAATTTAAAATTACATTTTGTAAATTCTTTAGAGGTGAGCTAATAAATTGACTGAAAATGTTCTGAATATTTAAAAATGAAATTGAAATAAATTATAAGTACATATAGATTCTAGTTGACATATCAAGTGTATGTTAATCTGTAAACCAAAATCTCGTTTGTACTGATGTCTTGTTTCACAACAATGTAAATGCATTTACTAGGACAAACTGCTATTAAAGCTACCATCTAACCAGCTTTTGAAGTAAGAAACTAAAGCTGATAAAACATGACATGAAAAAGGCAGTTTAAATAAACTGCAGAGATAAAACAGGGAAAGTGACACTTCTCAGTTATAGACACAATTTAACACACGTCCTACTCACTGAATGAAAAACTCTTTTGTCGGCCACCTTGGAGCTAGTGGACCATATCACTGCAAATTCATAGCAGAATGGTTGCACTATAAACATCAGCCACACAAATGATATATACAGTACTGTATATTACTAAGTACAGCAATATTTCTGCTTCTGATATTAAACTGTATATCTTCTCCCATGTTATAAAAACACAAGACCCATTATTTAAACGTTCTCTGCCACCGTCAGAAATGGTATGAGTCTCCAGAAAAATGTTTTTTTTTAAATAAAATAATTGCCTATAAAGATTGAAAGATTATGTTCATAGTATATTGTTTAATATCTAATTCCTAATAAATGTTACCATCCCAAGCCTATTGGGTTTACGGCATGGTGATCCAAATTATGGAAAGATAAAAGATCTAATACCTGTATGTATCTGTACCACTTTCCACCTTAATAAACAGGTCTTTTTGCTACAGGTTTACAATTAGGAAGCCACAAAATAATGGCTTAAAATATTTTGTAAGGTTTTCACTAGTTGTCATTGTTAAATTAACTTGCAATTACTTAAGAAAAAAACCTGCTTATTGACTAACTGAGGAAACAAAGGTTCTGCTTTTGCTGGAAATTATCTCGTTGATCTCTCTGTGATCTTAGAGAAGTCAAGTGCTCATTATGAATTATACTATACAAGGAGCAGATATGTTATAATGACATATTTTCTACCAAGTGGTAATAATGATTATTTCTGACTAAAACAAAAAGAGGGAATTTCAGACTTAGGGGCAAATTCATCAAGGGTCGAATATCGAGGGTTAATTAACACTCGATATTTGACTGGGAATGAAAATCCTTCGACTTCGAATGTCGAAGTCGAAGGATTTTGCGCAAATACTTTAAACGATTGAAGGAATAATCGTTTGATCGAAGGATTTTAATCCAACGATCGAAGGGTTATCCTTTGACCAACAAAAAGTTAGGCAAGTCTATGGGGACCTTCCCCATAGGCTAACATTGGGTTTGGTAGCTTTTAGGTGGCGAACTAGGGGGTCGAAGTTTTTTCTTAAAGAGACAGTACTTCAACTATCGAATGGTCGATTAGTCAAACGATTTTTAGTTCAAATCCTTCGATTTGAAGTCGAAGTCGTAGTCAAAGGTCAAAGTAGCCCATTCGATGGTCGAAGTAGCCAAAAAAAACACTTCGAAATTCAAAGTTTTTTTCTTCTATTCCTTCACTCGAAGTTAATGAATTGGCCCATTAAAGTAAATCTGTCACCCAGACATAAAAAGCTGTATAATAAAAGTCCTTTTCAAATTAAACATGAAATTAAACATGAAATCCAAATTATTTTCAAAAGCTTTCATAGCTGTCGTAAACTCATTTTAAAATCTCAGCTGTCAATCAAATATTGCCTGCCCCTCCTCCATGCCTTAGGCATAGAGGTGGGGTAGGCAATTACTTTCACTTTCCATTCAGCACTTTCTAGATGTCATTGCTCTCCCCACATTCTACCAGTTCCCTTAACCATTTAATTGTGTAACCAGTGCATGGGGATGGACATCAGGTCCTCCATTCTGGTGCACAAACAAGATTCTGAGATGATTTAAGGCTTGCTTTAATGACACTGTCTACAAAATAGCTCCTGTCTGCTTGTTATAATTTCCAGAACAAAGGAAACAAGATTCAAATAATTTATACAGTGTAATTAAAGTTCACTTTGCTTGACTAGCATGATAAAATAGGATTTGGAATAAATATTTTGGGTGACAGGTCCCCTTTAAAGGAATAGTTCAGTGTGAAAATAAAAACTGTGTAAATAGATAGGCTGTGCAAAATAAAAAATGTTTCTAATATAGTTAGTTAGCCAAAAATGTAATATATAAAGGCTGGAGTGACTGGATGTCTAATAAAACAGCCAGAATCCAACTTCCTGCTTTTCAGCTCTATAACTCTGAGCTAGTCAGCGACTTGAAGGGGGGCCACATGGCACATTTCTGTTCAGTGAGTTTGTAATTGACCCTCAGCATTCAGCTCAGATTCAAAAGCAACAGAAATGACCCATGTGGCCCCCCATCAAGTCTCTGATTGGTTACTGTCTGGTAGCCAGGGCAACCAGTCAGTGTAAACCAAGAGAGCTGAAAAGCAGGAAGTAGTGATCTGACTGACTTGTTATACATGAAATCACTCCAGCCTTTATACATTACATTTTTGGCTAACTAACTATATTAGAAACATTTTTTATATTGCACAGCCTATCTATTTACCCAGTTTTTATTTTTACACTGAACAATTCCTTTAATAATTTACTTTGTATACTGCAATGAATTAGTGCAGAATAGTGAAGAGACAAATGATAAACGTTTTAAAACTACGGATTTTGCACAAAATCTGGAGTGATAATTCAATAGGGATGTAGCGAACTGTTTTGCTGCAAACTAGTTTGCGCGAACTTCGACCGTTCGCGTCCACCGAATGTTCGCGAACGTTCGCATTTTGAGTTCGCGTTCGATTCGAATAAAAATCGTTCGACCATTCGACCATTCGATTCCTTCGACCGCTAAAAATCGAACGATTTCCATTCGTTCGAACAATTGTAAGCATTCGATCGAATGATTTTCATTCAATCGAACGCTAAAAATCGTTCTAATCGAACGATCGAACGATTTTAAAACGTTCGATCGAATGATTTTTCATTCGTTCTAATGCTTAAAACGTTCGATTGTTCGATTCGAATGATTTTAGCATTCGATCGAATGAAAATCCTTCGATCGAATGATTAATCCTTCGATCGTTCGAATCAAACGATTTTAGCGGGTGTTTGAAGTTCGAACGTTCGCATTTTTTGCCGGTGTTCGCGAACGGCGTTCGCGAACACCAAATCGGCAGTTCGCTACATCCCTATAATTCAATAAGATTTTCTTGATGTACAACTAGCAAAAATATACTTTTAATCCCATTAAAAACATGTAGTTGCTCTACTTATAAAAGGATCACTGAGTTGATCACCCACTCATGCACTGGAGCTGGTGTTTCCTTCCTGGTCTGTCATCACACAGACCATAACAAAAAGATGGCTGACTTTTATTAGCAGGAATAGGGAAATATATTGTTGAAAATGTTAATTCAATTGCATATCACTTGTATTTGCTAGAAATATTGTCAATTCACTCTGTTTGTGCTGATTCTGGCATCTACACTTGTAGGTATCAGAAAGACTGCATCTAAATTACAAATATAATTCTTTTTTGCAGGAAATTAATCTAATGAGCACTGGAGAAGTTTATTTACTTTACCAATGAATTGTTTCTTTGTAGTTTCATAATAGCATATGTAATGTCTTCCTGTTTTGATTTGATCTTAAAGGGATACTGTCATCGGAAAACATGTTTTTTTTCAAAACGCATCAGTTAATAGTGCTGCTCCAGCAGAATTCTGCGCTGAAATCCATTTCTCAAAAAAGCAAACAGATTTTTTTATATTCAATTTTGAAATCTGACATGGGGCAAGACATTTTGTCAATTTCCCAGCTGCCCCTGGTCATGTGACTTGTGCCTGCACTTTAGGAGAGAAATGCTTTCTGGCAGGCTGCTGTTTTGTCTTCTCAATGTGACTGAAGGAGTCTCAGTGGGACATTGGTTTTTACTATTGAGTGCTGTTCTTAGATCTACCAGGCAGCTGTTATCTTGTGTTAGGAAGCTGTTATCTGGTTACCTTCCCATTGTTCTGTTGTTTGGTTGCTGGGGGGGAAAGGGAGGGGGTGATATCACTCCAACTTGCAGTACAGCAGTAAAGAGTGATTGGAGTTTATCAGAGCATAAATCACATGACTTGGGGCAGCTGGGAATTTGACAATATGTCTAGCCCCATGTCAGATTTCAAAATTTAATATAAAAAAATATGTTTGCTCTTTTGAGAAATGGATTCAGTGCAGAATTCTGCTGGAGCAGCACTATTAACTGATTCATTTTGAAAAAAAAATTTTTCCCATGACAGTATCTCTTTAATGTAAGACATTTTTTTCATTGCTTTTCTGTTTCTTTTTGAGTAGCAGCATGTCTGTGGCACCCTCCAGTAGAAGCCAATTTTATGAAGAGCTTCTAATATGGTTGGTCTCTACCTACAGTGAAGTATGGCAGTGATAGCATCATGCTGCTGGGCTGCTTTTAACAACATAGACTGGCATCTTGTTCAAATAGAAGGAAGAACAGATGGTGCAAACTACAGGGAAATTCTGCAAAAAAACTTGTTTCAATTAAGCTTCAAATAAAGTTAATCTTTCAGCAGGAAAGCTACCCCAAACACAAGGCAAAAGTAAAACTACAAGGTGAATATACTACATTACCAGAATCACAGCTCCAATGTGATTCCAGTGGAGAATTTGTGGCACTGTTGAAGAACTGAGGCTCACAGTTGTCATCGTACTGTACTTAAACAGCTTAGAGTAAAGATACATTGTGAACTACAAATTGATCACTTTCCCTGAAGAGTTGTAATTACATATAGTATATGGTCATCACAGATGACCTTGGCTCAGTAAAAAGCTCTTCATTATCACATGTTTTTATGTCTCTCTCTTAAAAGCCACATATGCAGGTGGCAGGGGAGCATCTAGTCCACAGATTGAAACAACCCTCCAGGAGACATTTACTCCAAGTAATGCTATTAAGCAGAGAGGTATATGACCTTTTATATTTTCATCACAGGTAAACAAGTTAGGGACCACCGTATGGGGTTTACCTTGACATGGTATGGTGGCTTATCAACTTTATGATCATAACTTTGTAATCCTTTTTTTCTTTCCTTTTTAAATACATGCATATTCATTGAATCATTTAGAAAGGGGATTATTGTACTTAAATATGTTTTTATATGGCCTTAGGAGTGCACCCAGAACCTTCCTTTTTTGTATCAGTAAAAGATTATTAGTTTGCTCTGTGGTGTTCTGCAGAGAAAGAGCACAAACATTTTATCTTGCTTAGAAAGAGAAACTGTTCTCAGTTGATACCTAAATGAGGATCACTAATCTATTTAGGGGTTGAAAGATCTGCAAGATTTAGCAGTGATAAAAGTAAGTCCTTTGTAAGATTATATGTATCAAAGTTTGTTCAAAGTTGGTATCCATTTTACCCCCTAGTTAGATTAATAATATATCCAGTATACACATTGTATTTCTAAATCTAATAAATAAGGTAAATAATTTTGGTTAATGATTAGAGAAAAAACAGTGCAAAAGACCAGTATTCATGTATTGATGTAATCATAAATGATTCTTGCAAATACAACATCCAGAGTTGATCTCAGTAATAAATATTTCCACAGTTCATGGGGGGTCCAGATGCTTATGCCCCATACCTTCAGCTTTGGGAGGTGATAGACACACTTATTCTTATGAATGAAGGTTGGCACAAATCAGACTTTACTCCTATAATCTATGTAGTGCCCACCAAGCACGAAAGGCATAAGGCCACATATTGAGATTTTTTTCTGAAATTACTTTTTTACTGCATCAATTATTGGAGTAAAGTCCAGTTTGTGACAGCCTACAATCATATGAATGATTACAGTCAAGGAAGGCATTCCATAAATAGAAAGAACTGGACAAGTAGCTTCTGAAAGTTTAAACATGCTAAAAACGTTAAACAACAATAACATCTGTAGTGAGATGGTATAATAGCTGGGATCAAGTAACTGGTAGAAAGTATGAAATGGGCCATAAAAGCAATTGTTTACAGTGTTGTTACCTCTACAATATGGCACATGGCATTTTGCTAATGCATTTATTTCCTTTGAGAATATATAAAATGGTTCATTTGGTTCATTTGCCATTAATGTTTTTGTTTTTTGGGGAGGGTAGTTTGCATTTATGTTCCATTTGCTGTTTTAATAATTACAATCCAAGAATTATGGAGCCAGATATACAGTATGGCTAGTTACATTTCATAATTAAGTTGGGTTGAAAAAAGACCAAAGTTCATCAAGTGCAACCCCACCAAATGAACCCCAGTGCACATACTATATGTACACATATAGAACTATCTATACACTCACATATATAATTATACCAATACCTTTGCTAACAAACTGTAGATCTTCAGATCACAATAGCCTTGGATATAGTAGTTCAGCAATCATATACAGCTAAGGGACCTCTTATCCAGAAAGCATGGGACTAGGGTTTTCCAGATAAGAGGTCTTTCTGTAATTTGGGTTTTCCTACCTTATGTCTACCAAATAATCATTTAAACATGAATTAAACCTAGTAGGATTGTTTTGCATCCATTAAGGATAAATTGTATCTAAGTTGGGATCAAGTAAATGGTACCATGAATTTCAGAAAAGCTAATTTAGTGCCTTGATTTGGGCATTAAGTTTTTGTCTAAAAACACAGAACAGAAATGGTTGTCATTTAAAATGATATTAAATTATTACTGTTCTCAATTTAAGGAGTAAATGTAGAAGCTCTAAGAATCACTCTGTGTGGCTTAATATAGAAGTAAAGAAGTTAATAAGAAAGAAGAGAAATGCATTTAAAAACTACAAGTCTGTTGGGGCAGAAGTTGTATTTAATGAATATAAACACTATAATAAATGTTGTAAATTAGCAATCTGGAAGGCAAAGAAAGGAAATGAAGAGTGCATTGTGGCGGAGGCTAAGACTAACCCCAAAACGTTTTTAAATATATTAATACAAAAAAGACGCAGGTTGAAGTGTTGCTCCATTAAATAATGGTACCAGTATGGTTGTAATAGATATAGAAAAGACAAATGTGCTTAATCAGTTCTTTTCTTCAGGGTATACAATTGAAGAGTCTGAGTTCCCAGGCTCACTTCATAGCTGCACTGATGGCTCTGCTCAATATAGTCAGTGGCTGACTCTGGATATGATCCATAAAGCTTTAATAAAAATTGATGTAAACAAGGCTCCAGGGCCTGATGGCATACACTCCCGGGTTCCAAGAGAGCTTAGTTCTGTTTTAGGCCAGCCCCTATTTTCTCCGATTCACTTTTATCTGGTATGGTACCTATGGATTGGAGAAAAGCTAATGTCATTCCAATATTTAAAAAGGTTGAACTTGATGGACGTGTGTCTTTTTTCAACCTAACTTACTATGTTACTATGTTACTGTTTTATTACTACAGAGAAATAGAAAATCATTTCTAAAAATCTGAATTGTTTGATTAAAATGGAGTCTATGGGAGATGGCTATACTCTAATTGGGAACTTTCTGGATAATGGGGTTCCAGATAACGGAACCCATACCTGTATAATAATTCAGCATTGCCCTGATATTTTAATTCACTTTTTTACCTGTATAATACAATAGATTATAGATACGTTTGCAATACATATAGGTTGATAGACATATTAAATATCTGGGACATGTATGTTTCTAGGTTACAGGACATGGTAGCTGTTGATATGCCTACTGCCAGTATTTTTCCAAAAGTTATAGTATGTACCTCTGAGTACAGTACAATGATCCTTGTAACTCTACCCCCAGTCAAAACCATGTTACTCTGACATTCAATATATTAGTTCTGTAGAAGAGGCTCATTGTTAAACAGTTAACCCTTAGTTAAGGTATTACTGTCATTGCTTTATTAGTTAGCAAAAATAAAATGACCTTTAGGTATTGCATCTTAAGACTAGGCTGCTAACATGAAAATGAAAACAACTTTTTATTCTTCCCCATGGAGCAATGTGCTCTCTTGATTCACAGAAATCAAATAAAAATTGGTGTATGCATTGAGTTCAATATAGCTAGCTAATTACCGCATTTATTAATTAACAAAACAGTTGAAATTAAAACACAGGCAATTGAAAACTCTAGAGATACATTCATTTAACGATTCTTTCCTTCTTCTAAAGGAAAATATTTCTTTTGTTTTTGCTTGAGGAAGAGTGCTTTTGATTAGAGTAGTTTTAATTCCAAAACAGAATCCAACAAAAAGTGTATTTATCACCACTGATTCCACTGAGTTTTGGATGTGAACTTTTGTCAGACAGTTTTGAAACATATCCAAGAATATGTTAATTATTCACTAGATATCTGTGAAGCAACATGTAAATGTTGCATTCATTGGAATTTGGGTTTTCCTTGGAGTTTGTTTAGACTATTGTTCTTAGGTACAACAATAGAACCATATGAAAGCTTAATTAGTGACAATTAATGTTTTCATCTCATTATGATCTCTGAGGGCTGCCTTACTAAATACATTTGAAGAAGGTGGCAATAATTGAACAAACCTGGGAAATGACCCACTCGTTCACTTAGCTAGAAGAAAAGAACCATTATTGGGAAACATGGGAAAACCTTGATTGCCTTTGTATTAAAAGGAATACCGGATTTACATTTTCATTGTGCTTCAAGTGCAAATTATATTGACTTTCCAGGGAGATACAAACTGCAAAGGACCAAACCAATTACATGCAGGCAATAGATAAGCAAAACCACAGGGATGACATCTAATCATTTTATTTCTAGCTATTGTCCATGTTACATCAAAGACATATTAACTCGGATACAAATTATTTCTTGTATTTTTAAAAAGCTTTATCTCTATGTATTTTTTTATTTTGTGGAGAACATTAGAAACAGTAAACATAAATCTATGAATATGGATTTTTCATAGACAAAAGTCCAAGTAACAAGTCTAGTTTCATCCTACTGTACTTGTGTGAAATGGTATTTTGTGGAACAAATCACAGAAAGTGCATATCCATTTAACCGGATTGCCAGGGATTTAAAAGGTAGTCACTAGAAATATTTGAAAAAGAAGGACATATTTTCATTTTCTTTATAGGTTTTCTGTGTCAAGATAGATACAAATTATAAGTCCTTTCTTTTTCCTTTGATGTTTTTATTTTAAATAATAAAGATTTTACTGCAGGTCACTGAGTTTTGTAAAAAGGCCCATAAGTACTTCTTGTGTCTATTTTAAAGGTTACTTTTTAATTCTCCTTTATTTCTTTGCTATACCACCCAGTTTATTCAGAATTTTTCCATTTGTTTTAGCACTTCTTTTTTAAGCATGGCTAATCAGGAAAAATGAGAATAAGTGAAAAGAAGGTGGAAAAAAAATCTTTATGTTAGTGAATACTATACTATAGTGTGACATTTCCTCCCTCTTCATAGTCATAACAATAAACTATTCCCTAATTACTGTAAGGCTTGAAAATCCCCCACTTAAATTTTCCCTCTATTTCTAAGTCCCATGACAGGGGCAGCATCAATCTGATGGACCCCCCCCCCAACAACACCAAGCTTCTCCATCCCCCTTCCTTAAATAACAAACCAACCACTTTAAATCTTGGGTGAAAAGGCTGTGTCTTATTTATTAAATTACATAAATAATCACCAACATAAACCAACAAAAGTTATTGTATAAATCACATTTATATAATATTTAACAATTAACTTTTGTAACACCTGATAGCCATTGAATGTTGCAAACAATTCTTCCCATCACTTTAGCCCCAGATCTGTTACATTTGATACCACTATCACCAGCTCCCCCCCCGGGGAGACCCACCAACTGTATCACAGTTACCTGGTTGGAATAGATTATTCCCCTTTTACACCTGGTAGCATACATAGGTCAATGAAACTAGGAATAAAGTGGACAATTTTTTACCTGAACAAGGGAGGCCCATTTATTAAAGTTCGAATTTCAAATTGATCTGAGTTATTTTTTAATTTGAATATACTCACAATTCGACTGGAAGGTTAATCTGTTCACAGATTACCTGCCTCACTACTACTCTACATAAGGACATTGGTATGAATGGAATTGCCATACATTACCAAACTTTTGTCTGAGAAGGGGCTTAAGTTATTTGTATTAAACTAGTATTTTCATTAATTCCCCAAATTTCCTGTATGGCACTCAGCATTTATGAAGAATGATCCGTCTCTTCTGTTTTCTCCTCTTCTTTCTATAAATAAGCCATTCTATAGTATCTATAATTATATAAGGGACCATTTGTCTTAAAACTAAAAAGTTGTGTTCCTCAATAACTTAAGCTATCAGCATGAGGGCCCAGTTTAGAAATAAAGTAAGTGTGATGCACCATAAAAAAAACTTCTCCATCTTTCTGATGCCATTCAGCAAAATGTTACTTCTCCCTCCTTTATTGTGATAAGTGGAATCCTTGAATCTTCCATAACTGATTCAGTTGAATACCGAATCCTAACCCTCAGTGCTGCCAGAAGTTGCAGGTGTGTGGCTGAAAATTGCTGATGCACATGCATAGCAACGTTTGTTTTGCTTCTTAGGGGGTTCGGATTTAGTTTCACTAGGCTGTTGGATTCAGTAAATTCTGCTAAAATAGGCATAAATTTGCCAAATCCTGAACTGAATCCAAGATTCAATGCATATGAAGCTAATAATACAATTTAATGCCCCCAAAACTTAACCAATATATAATATTACATTTAAAAAAATTAATGTTTGCTTATTTATTAAAAATCTATACATAAAAAGCATGATTGAAAAAAACAGTGGAAAAAAACAGAAATAAAAATACACAAATAAATTTGTGACTTTCCAAGCTAAAAAAACTTAATTTAAAAAAAATACCTTTGTTTTTGCCTAGGACACTTACTTCTGTGGAAACTTAGATTCCAAAGTTTCACAATTTCTATTTTTTGATCAAGAAAATGCAAATCATGACCAATGATAAATAACCCCCTAGGTACAAATAATCATGTTGCAGAATGCAGAAGGCTTTTCAGTAACAATACACTTCAAACAGTGACTAGACTTTATAGATATGTGATTATGTTACTTTAATAGGTTGAGACACGTGATTTTAGTGTTATAATTATTAAGGCACTTTGCAGTAATTAAAAAGTTTCAGTGTAGATCGAGCATTATAAGAAACACCAGTCATGCCACAGTAATGCAGCTTGACAGCTTAGGTGCATCAGGAAACTTATATGACAAAGTGGACCTTGTTTAATTTCAGATAACTCAACACTAATCTCCTTTATAAAGCTGATGCAATATATGGCATACTAAAAAATGAGAAATAAAATAACACACAGGGCAGATTTATACAAATTTAAATTTGGAATTCTTAAAGCTTTGCCAGAAATTCACATTTTACCACATTTATTATTTGTTTTAATATGAAATATGAAACATTTGCAAACCAGAACCTGTTTTAACAATTGTGCCAGTTCCTCCAAATTCAACTGGCTGCTTTAAGCTTTTGTATTAAATTTAAAGCTACCAGTACTTCCTTAACCATAATTACACTTGTTAAAAAGATACGATGGCTGTTAATTCTTTATTATAATACTTATACTATTATAACTATTGAACTATAAGAAACTGTGAAAATACATAATGTTCCCACCATTAGAACTTAGTTAATACTTGTAGTATACAGTATACTGTATATACAGTATAATTGAAATAGACATTTGGAACAGGGATTATTGCACAGATATCCCTCTCTAGCACTATTTACTGCAGTTTACAGTCCATTGCCCATTGAATATGCTTTTTAATGTTAGCCCTCATTTAATTTGCTCTTTCTTGTCATTCATTTGCTGTGCACAGTGAATGCTCCCGCTTGCTTTCTTTCTTTTTATAAAATTTGATGAATGGTTAGAAATTATTACTTTCATGAGCAACATAGACTTTGCCATTCAGTATCAATAACTCATGTCCTTGAATTAATGCTTTGAGAACTCCAAATTCACAGACCTTTTCACTCCACTGTTAGCTGCTCAGAAAACACATATTAAGAGACCCATAGTCATATACAGGTATTTTTAAGAGAATTAACTATATCTTATGTGTTTCACTTCTCAGTGAAGTGCACTTAATTTATACAGCATAAAAAAACAGCAGGTAGAAAATGCATGGTTCTTCATATTCTAGAAGGTACCAATTTAAAAGTGATTGCTGCAAAAATATTGTATATAAGTAAGTAATTGCAACTGTGTGCACTGTATGCAAAAGTAAACTTTATTAACTTGCAGTTGTGGGCCACTCTCCAATTTGAATGAAATTCAATATCTAAGGTGACATGACATCACACAATGCAGCAATGTGCAAAGTTTATTCTCATGTAAAAGTCACTTTCGTCAGGTCACTAATTTGCTTTAGAGCATACTGTAAGTTAGTGGCCTAATGAGCTGCTCTGAAAAAAATAAAAGCTTGGATGGTTAAACTGCCTAACTGATAATACATTCACCACTGGCATAGTACACTGTGCTTGGTGTTATGAAAATGGATAATTGTGTATAAAAACTATAATAAAAAGTATGTAATAAAATGTGCAAAGTCTTCAGTAGTGATGGGCGAATTAATTTGGCTGGCGTGAATTCACTGCGAATTTCCGCTTTTCTCCACAGACGAATAAATTCACAAAACTCTGGCAAAAATTTGGCGGCGTCAAAGAATTTTGGACACGTGTCTGAAAAGTTGCTCTCATCAACATCACCATGCGTCAACAGTATTCTGAAGCCCACTGAGTTTAACACCTGTGCAGTGTCGTATTGGCCCACCGGGATACCAGAAAAACTCCCAGTGGGCCCAGGTGTCAGTGGGCCCTCATGCTGTTAAACTTTTGGCCTATTTCATGGCCATTCCCTATTTCTATGAGAACAAAGAGGCTAAATAGATGCAATAATTGACTAGGAGAATAGAATTTGATTGAGGAGATGAAGAATATTAGTACAGAGAGTGGGCCCCTGGTCTAAGGTTTTATGGTGGACCCCTGGTCTAAGGTTTTTTGGTGGGCCCCTGGTGTCCCAGTCCTACACTGCGCCTACATCTTAAAGGAGAAAAAACTATACTACCTTCACTGTGTTCTCCATCCTTCCCCCTTCTGAAACGCTGCAGTTAAACCGCTTAAATCCGTGCTCAATCTGTGCATAAGCGCTTGGAAGTTTCGCCTGTTAAAGCAGTTTAGCGCCACCATTTTAAATTTGAGCTTCTCTTCCGCCCTGCACGCCATCATCAATGCACATGCGCTCCCTTTGTGGCCCCGCTGACGTCATTGACGGTATTACTACTGCAAGCAAGGAGCCACAACTCTGTCAAGACAGCTGTAAGTGTTCGAATGTTCGCGAACGTCGCGCGACGTTCGCCATTTTGGGTTCGCCTTACCTGGCGCTTTTTTTTTACCTCTCACCCCAGACCAGCAGATACATGGCAGCCAATCAGGAAGCTCTCCCTCCTGGACCACCCCCACACCCCCTGGACCACTCCCCTTCCATATATAAACTGAAGCCCTGCAGCGTTTTTTCATTCTGCCTGTGTGTGCTTGGAAGAGCTAGTGTAGGGAGAGAGCTGTTAGGGAGTGATTTGAGGGACAGTTGATAGTAAGTTTGCTGGCTATTAATCTACTTGATACTGCTCTGTATTGGAGGGACAGAAGTCTGCAGGGATTTGAGGGACATTTTAGGTTAGGTAGCTTTGCTGGCTAGTAATCTACCTTCTACTGCAGTGCTCTGTATGTAGCTGCCTGCTGTGGGCACTGATCTCTTCTGATCTCATCTGCTGACTGCTGTAATAACCCAATAGTCCTTGTAAGGACTGCTTTTATTTTCTTTTTGGTTGTTTTACTTTGCTACTATAACAGCCCAGTGCTATTAGTCTAGCTGTGTTGGGGAGTGGGACTGGTGTGCTGCTGTGCTGCTCCTAGTAGTTCAGCAGCAGCAAACCGAGAATTTTTTTTTTTTTAATATACATATATATTTTTTTTCTTTTACTTATCTTACTGTTCTTTAACGTGTACAGTGCTGTTGCTGTTCTTCATAGTAGTGCACCAATAGTAGTGCACTTGCAGGCATTATTTGCCCAGTGTGTTCTTCAAACAACAACCATCTAGCTGTGTGAGCTTGTTCACATTCTGTCTAAATATCAATAATAATACCGTCTCTAGAAACACCACCCGAGTGACGTTTTTCAGGCAGCAATAATATATTCCGTATCCACTGCTGTAGTAGTGTATACGTTAACCTTGTAGGCATTATTTGCCCAGTGTGTTCTTCATTTTCAAACAACTCCCATCTAGCTGTGTGAGCTTGTTCGCATTCTGTCTAAATATCAATAATAATACCGGCTCTAGAAACACCACCCGAGTGACGTTTTTCAGGCAGCAATAATATATTCCGTATCCACTGCTGTAGTAGTGTATACGTTAACCTTGTAGGCATTATTTGCTCAGTGTGTTCTTCATTTTCAAACAACTCCCATCTAGCTGTGTGAGCTTGTTCACATTCTGTCTAAATATCAATAATAATACCATCTCTAGAAACACCACCCGAGTGACGTTTTTCAGGCAGCAATAATATATTCCGTATCCACTGCTGTAGTAGTGTATACGTTAACCTTGTAGGCATTATTTGCCCAGTGTGTTCTTCATTTTCAAACAACTCCCATCTTGCTGTGTGAGCTTGTTCACATTCTGTCTAAATATCAATAATAATACCGTCTCCAGAAACACCACCCGAGTGACGTTTTTCAAGCAGCAATAATATATTCCGTATCCACTGCTGTAGTAGTGTATACGTTGACCTTGTAGGCCTTGTTTGCCCAGTGTGTTCTTCATTTTCAAACAACTCCCATCTAGCTGTGTGAGCTTGTTCACATTCTGTCTAAATATCAATAATAATACCGTCTCTAGAAACACCACCCGAGTGACGTTTTTCAGGCAGCAATAATATATTCCGTATCCACTGCTGTAGTAGTGTATACGTTAACCTTGTAGGCATTATTTGCCCAGTGTGTTCTTTATTTTCAAACAACTCCCATCTAGCTGTGTGAGCTTGTTCACATTCTGTCTAAATATCAATAATAATACTGTCTCTAGAAACACCACCCGAGTGACGTTTTTCAGGCAGCAATAATATATTCCGTATCCACTGCTGTAGTAGTGTATACGTTAACCTTGTAGGCATTATTTGCCCAGTGTGTTCTTCATTTTCAAACAACTCCCATCTTGCTGTGTGAGCTTGTTCACATTCTGTCTAAATATCAATAATAATACCGTCTCCAGAAACACCACCTGAGTGACGTTTTTCAAGCAGCAATAATATATTCCGTATCCACTGCTGTAGTAGTGTATACGTTGACCTTGTAGGCATTGTTTGCCCAGTGTGTTCTTCATTTTCAAACAACTCCCATCTTGCTGTGTGAGCTTGTTCACATTCTGTCTAAATATCAATAATAATACCGTCTCCAGAAACACCACCCGAGTGACGTTTTTCAAGCAGCAATAATATATTCCGTATCCACTGCTGTAGTAGTGTATACGTTGACCTTGTAGGCCTTGTTTGCCCAGTGTGTTCTTCATTTTCAAACAACTCCCATCTAGCTGTGTGAGCTTGTTCACATTCTGTCTAAATATCAATAATAATACCGTCTCTAGAAACACCACCCGAGTGACGTTTTTCAGGCAGCAATAATATATTCCGTATCCACTGCTGTAGTAGTGTATACGTTGATCTTGTAGGCATTGTTTGCCCAGTGTGTTCTTCATTTTCAAACAACTGCCACCTAGCTGTGTGAGCTTGTTCACATTCTGTCTAAATATCAATAATAATACCGTCTCCAGAACCACCACCTGAGTGACGTTTTTCAAGCAGCAATAATATATTCCGTATCCACTGCTGTAGTAGTGTATACGTTGACCTTGTAGGCATTGTTTGCCCAGTGTGTTCTTCGTTTTCAAACAACTGCCACCTAGCTGTGTGAGCTTGTTCACATTCTGTCTAAATATCAATAATAATACCGTCTCCAGAAACACCACCTGAGTGACGTTTTTCAAGCAGCAATAATATATTCCGTATCCACTGCTGTAGTAGTGTATACGTTGACCTTGTAGGCATTGTTTGCCCAGTGTGTTCTTCATTTTCAAACAACTGCCACCTAGCTGTGTGAGCTTGTTCACATTCTGTCTAAATATCAATAATAATACCGTCTCCAGAAACACCACCTGAGTTGTTGTTGTTTTAAAAATAATGCCAGGCAAAGGCAGGCCACCACACAGAGGCACTAGGGGCCGTGCTGCTATGCTATCCTGTGGCCCTAGGAAATTGCCCAGTTTTAAAAAGGCAATGACCCTGAACTCCCAAAATGCTGAAGAGGTAGTTGACTGGCTTACACAGCACACCCCATCCTCTACCGTTTCTAACTTTACCACAACATCCTCATCCTCCACTGCTATGGCCAACCCACGTAACACTTCCTCCACCACCAGCGCCCCTTCTTCACTGGAGTCAGAGGAGTTATTTTCACATGAGTTTCTTGAACTGAGTGATGCGCAACCATTATTGGCAGAAGAAGATGAAGGAGATGAGGACGTTACACCAGATTTAATTCTGGCAGAGAACACAACAGAGATGGACATAATGAGTGATGAGGAGGTCCCCGCTGCTGCTTCCTTCTGTGAGCTGTCAGAAGAAATTGATGCATCTGAGGAGAATGATGATGAGGAGATTGATGTTTTGTGGGTGCCCAGTAGAAGAGAGCAAGAGGAGGATAGTTCAGATGGAGAGACGGAGAGTCAGAGAGGCAGGAGGAGAATAAAACTTAGAAGAAGCAGGGAGGACAGCTCGCAGGGAACAGTAGGGCAACAACATGTATCGGCACCTGTGGTCAGCCGGCCAACGCACCCGCCATTGCCGCCAACTTCTACTGTTACCGCCAGATTGCCAGCTTCAAAAAGGTCAGCAGTGTGGGATTTTTTTAATGTGTGTGCCTCTGACAAAAGCGTTGTAATTTGCAATGAGTGCAGTCAGAAACTGAGTCTTGGGAAGCCCAACAGCCACATAGGTACAACTTCTATGCTAAGGCACATGAACGGCAAGCACAAAGCACTTTGGGAGCAACACCTCAAAGGCAACAGGCAAACTAAAAGCCACCCTCCTTCTGGTCCAGCATCTTACTGCTCTACCTCTGCTGTCCTTGACCCGTCTGAACCACCCTCCACTCCGCCTTCCACCTTGACCACCAGTTCCCATTCCCAGTCATCTGCCCCCAGCCAAGTTTCTGTGAGGGCCATGTTTGAGCGTAAGAAGCCAATGTCTGCGAGTCACCCCCTTGCCCGGCGTCTGACAGCTGGCTTGTCTGCACTCTTAGCCCGCCAGCTTTTACCATACCAGCTGGTGGACTCTGAGGCCTTCCGCAAATTTGTAGCAATTGGGACACCGCAGTGGAAGGTACCCAGCCGCAATTTTTTTTCAAAAAAGGGAATACCACACCTCTACCACCATGTGCAGAGCCAAGTCACCGCATCTCTGTCACTTAGTGTTGAGCCAAAGGTCCATATGACTACTGACGCATGGTCCTCCAAGCATGGTCAGGGCAGTTATGTCACCTACACTGCCCACTGGGTGAACTTGGTAATGGCTGGGAAGCAGGGAATGTGTGGCTCAACAACAACAGTGGAGTTGGTGTCACTGCCACGGATTGCACGCTGTTCTGCCACCACCTCTACTCCTCCTTCGCTCTCTACCTCGTCTTCTTCCTCTTCTTCCTCCTCTGCTGCTGGGTCCTCCTCCTCCACACCTGTGCACCCCCAGCTCCCCCTAGGCTATTCGACGTGCCAGGTACGCCGTTGTCATGCTGTCTTGGGGATGACGTGCCTGGAAAGCAGAAACCATACCGGATCTGTACTCCTGTCATCTCTGCAGTCACAGGCCGATAGGTGGCTGACCCCACACCAACTGAAGATCGGAATAGTGGTGTGTGACAATGGAAGCAATCTGTTGGCAGCACTGAGACTGGGCAATTTAACACATGTGCCCTGCATGGCACATGTTCTGAATTTAATAGTCCAACGTTTTGTCTCGAAGTACCCAGGATTCCAGGACGTTCTCAGGCAGTCCAGGAAGGTGTCGGCCCATTTCAGACGTTCCTACACAGCCATGGCACGCCTTGCTGACATTCAGCAGCGGTACAACATGCCAGTCAGGCGTTTGATTTGCGACAGCCAGACTCGCTGGAATTCAACGCTCCTCATGTTGGAACGTCTGCTGCAACAACAAAGAGCCGTCAATGAATACCTGTTTGAACTGGGTGGTAGGACTGGATCTGCAGAGCTGGGGATTTTTTTCCCCCGTTACTGGGTGCTTATGCGCGATGCCTGCAGGCTCATGCGCCCTTTTGAAGAGGTTACAAATATGGTCAGTCGCACCGAAGGCACCATCAGCGACCTAATACCATTTGCTTTCTTCCTGGAGCGTGCCGTGGGACGAGTGACAGATGAGGCTGTAGACCAGCGTGACGAGGAGCAGGAAGCGCACGATTTCTGGTCGGAATCACCAGAACGAACCCAGGCACCTGCTGCAACGCAGGGAGAGGTGTCAGAAGTGGAGTCAGAGGAGGAAGGTGGCTTTGTGGAGGAGGAGGACCAACAGGAGCAGGCTTCCCAGGGGGCTAGTGGTGACCTTTTGGGGACCCCTGGTCTTGTACGTGGCTGGGGGGAGGAGACCGTGGATGATGCAGTCCTTGATAACGAGGAAGCGGAGATGGATACCTCTGCATCCAACCTTGTGAGAATGGGGACTTTCATGCTGTCATGCCTGTTGAAGGACCCCCGTATCAAGAGGCTTAAGGAGAAGGACCTGTACTGGGTCGCAATGCTACTAGACCCTCGGTACAAGCATAAAGTGGCAGAAATGTTACCAACGTACCACAAGTCCGAAAGGATGCTGCATTTACAAACCAGCCTGCAAAACATGTTGTACAATGCTTTTAAGGGTGATGTCACTTCACGAACTCATCAACATTCCAGGGGCAGAGGTGCCAGTAATCCTGCCACGAGCGCACCTGCAAGGACACAGCACTTTGGCCACTCTGTAACATCAGACATGCAAATGTTTTTCAGTCCAAGGCAGCGCCAGAACCCTTCTGGATCCACCCTCAAAGAACGCCTCGACCGGCAGGTAGCGGACTACCTGGCATTAACTGCAGATATCGACACTCTGAGGAGCGATGAACCCCTGGACTACTGGGTGCGCAGGCTTGATCTGTGGCCAGAGCTGTCACAATTTGCCATGAACCTCTTGTCTTGCCCCGCCTCAAGTGTCCTCTCAGAAAGGACCTTCAGTGCAGCAGGAGGGATTGTAACTGAGAAGAGAACTCGCCTAGGTCACAAAAGTGTGGATTACCTGACCTTTATTAAAATGAATGAGGGGTGGATCTCGGAGGGTTACTGCACGCCGGAAGACTTGTTCTGACTCCCCATGCAGCTGTCCTTCTCTGCACGCCTCATGACTCCACACACAGCTGTCCTTTAGCATCCTCCTCCCTCCGCCACCGTTACAAACTAGGGTGCAAACCCTACTGGTTTCATTTGAATCCAGGTAAATCCTGAGTTTTTCTGGCCTCTGTGCTTCAGTGGCTGCAACCAAAAAAATGAATATTTTCAGCATTTATATGGCATATTTTTTCTGGCCTCTGTGCTTCAGTGGCTGCGACAAAAAAAATGAATATTTTCAGCATTTATATGGCATATTTTTTCTGGCCTCTGTGCTTCAGTGGCTGCGACAAAAAAAATGAATATTTTCAGCATTTATATGGCATATTTTTTCTGGCCTCTGTGCTGCAGTGGCTGCGACAAAAAAAAAATGAATATTTTCAGCATTTATATGGCATATTTTTTCTGGCCTCTGTGCTTCAGTGGCTGCGACAAAAAATTTTTATATTGTTAGCATTTATATGGCATATTTTTTCTGGCCTCTGTGCTTCAGTGGCTGCGACAAAAAAAATTATATTGTTAGCATTTATATGGCATATTTTTTCTGGCCTCTGTGCTTCAGTGGCTGCGACAAAAAAAATTATATTGTTAGCATTTATATGGCATATTTTTTCTGGCCTCTGTGCTGCAGTGGCTGTGACAAAAAAAAATAATATTTTCAGCATTTATATGGCATATTTTTTCTGGCCTCTGTGCTTCAGTGGCTGCGATAAAAATTTTTTATATTGTTAGCATTTATATGGCATATTTTTTCTGGCCTCTGTGCTTCAGTGGCTGCAACAAAAAAAAATTTATATTGTTAGCATTTATATGGCATATTTTTTCTGGCCTCTGTGCTTCAGTGGCTGTGACAAAAAAAACATAATTTTTCAGGAAAGTACACATGCCTAATTTTTCAGGGTTCTGCAACAGTGGCAAAATCGCATCTTTTATGGTCACCGCAGGTGATCAATAAAGTACACCAAAACTGGGCCCACACTGCAGAATCAGTGTTTTTTGGTTAGCTTCACTGTACATTGAATTACCTCTGCCTGACCGTGCACGTGCGCACAAGCACGGTGACTGCTAAACACACCACTACAGAAATATTGCCACCAACAGGACGAACATCCTGGAGGTGACAAGCTCAACTAGTGATTAACAACTATTATTTGCTCACTTGACGGTATCATTCATTAAAGCTCTTTGCGTTTTTTTGCGTTGCAGTAAGCGCCGCGTTTCGTCTTTGCGTGTGAACAGGCTGTAACCTTTACACGACTTGATTGGCATGTAGACGCCGGACGTTTTAAAGCAGTTTATTACACAGGTTTAGAAATGTAGTGTGATTTCTGCCCTTTACAGCACAAAACGCAGCGCTGTGTCAACAATGTATTTTTCAGATACATTTTTGCCCTTGATCCCCCTCTGGCATGCCACTGTCCAGGTCGTTGCACCCTTTAAACAACTTTAAAATCATTTTTCTGGCCAGAAATGTCTTTTTTAGCTTTTAAAATTCGCCTTCCCATTGAAGTCTATGGGGTTCGCGATGTTCGCGAACCGTTCGCATTTTTGACGCAAGTTCGCGAATATGTTCGTGAACTTTTTTTCCGACGTTCGCTACATCCCTACTGACAGATTGTAAATAATATCAGAGCAGCGCAGCAGCTTCAAAGCTTCCCCTGGTTTCAGGCAACAGGGAAGCTGCCTCAGCTATTGGAGCTTAGATTTATGAGGCGGGGCAGAGAGGTCAGCGATGACATGCGGCTGGGTCACGTGACCACATTGTCATCGCAGCAAAGGGCACGGATTGAAGCTATTGCGCATGCGTGTGCCCTACTTGAACGGATTTCTTACAGAAAGAAAGGTAATCTTTTTCATACTTGTCTTTACTTTTTGAAAAATCGATTGGCACAAAAATATTGTTGGAAAAAGTAATAGGGGAATGCTTGCTGCAAACTATATGTACCATATATTGGCAACGCTTACAGCTAAAGTTTGTTTTTGTCTTTCCTTCTCCTTTAATGAGTCAAGGGACTTTTCAGGACAAGCGTCGGGAGACATTCACCCATCACTAGTTTTCAGGTCTAATCACTTAGAGCAACCAATCAACAGGTAGATTTTTATGGTTACCTATTTAAACGTTAACAATAATATATGGGGTAAACATGTAAACTAAATCTGTACTATTCTTAAGGGCAAATTTATCTAGGGTCAAACTGAAAATTCAAAATTTGAATTTTTGAGTTTTTTATGGTCAAAACTGTGCAATTCAACTAGGGAATTGTTTAAAATCGATTCGAGTTATTTTAAAAAATTTGAATTTGATTTTCAAGATTTATCATACACTGGCCCTTTAAGAACTTGAGTTTGACTATTCTACACCTTAAACCTGACAAATTGCTGTTTTAGCCTATGGAAGACATCGTGGGATCAATTTAGAGTTGTTGCAGTGTTCCTGACAATCGAGTTTTTTGCCCAGAATAGCTTAAATTGAGTTTGAATCAATTTTTTAAATAAATATCAACTGGTCAAATTTTGAGTTGATGGGAGTTTTAAATAACTCCCAGCAACTTAAAATTCGACCCTTGATAAATCTGCCCCTAGATGTTTAAAAAGAATACTCTTCACCATAGGGCGCATTTCTATAAAATTAAGCTAATTTCAAAGAATTTTTTTCCAACTGCAGAAAAAAAACCGACAAATATACTGAACTATGACGTCTACTTGTTTAATTTTTCAATCTAAATTATTGGGATAATACAATTTTCATTTGTGAGTGACTTTTTTCTATGACAATATATTTTTTTTATCTCAAAAATGGACAAAACAGCCTCTTTTCGTGTCAAAGATGTGCCAGATCTGTTTTTCTTCCTTCTATTATATTCTTATACGATTAAATACTAACTATTTAGGACATTCACAGCATTCATATTCGCAACCATTAAAGCTAAAAGCTGAACCCATGTAGTGTGAGTGGAATGTAAGTGAATACCCACCTATTTTTTAATTCGTTTTTTTTTTAGATTTTGTTACTATGCAAAATAAAATTTTATATAAATGTTGTGTTATTTTATGGAGCTGTTGTTCTACTATAAAATACTGTATATTTAATGGTTTACAACTAGCCTAGGTGCAGGTAAAAGTAGCAATGCAACCCAAAGCAGCACACACTAGTAGGGCTAAACCATATATGTTTACCAATAGGATCAGCCCAGCTTCCATTGACTTCTATATCACCTCAACAACTTTTACTTGCGAAGTTTGATATTAACTAAAGGTTTTTGGTTTTTCCTACTTTTTAAAGATATAGGAAAACCTCAAATTTTTGGAGACACTAAAAAAAAATTGCAATTTGATTGTTAGTAAATAGGTTACATAATGTAACCTTCCTCAGACCCTGTATACCCCAAACACCACAACACAAGTTTAATGAATAATGCCTGTGTTGCACATACCTTTTGCTTATAGTTTCGATCATGAAAAAGTATTTAGATTATACCAGTAAACAACTCTATTCAATTACCCTTATGCTGTCACTGTTTTTGTCTTTTGCTGCTAAGCCTGGAGGCAGACACCTTAATGTAGCCAAAGAAGTGATTGCCACTCAGGTAGTGATCAAGATATATTATGCATTAAAGATCTAGACAATGAGGCGTAGCATAACTAGTGTA
This sequence comes from Xenopus petersii, assembly GCA_038501925.1. NCBI lineage: Eukaryota > Metazoa > Chordata > Amphibia > Anura > Pipidae > Xenopus > Xenopus petersii. The sequence goes on along the minus strand of CM076675.1, from coordinate 100,741,760 downwards.
CAAATCCATTTAAATAAATTTGTGGAGTTCAAAGCTGCTAAGAGACAATTGATAATATAACCCTTTACATTTTCTGCATTGTTAATTTTATTTCACACTCCCACAATTCAATGAGACATGGCCTTGGGCATTGATTATATCACTATCCACTATTAAAATCATCTGTTTTACAAGTTTGTAGAATCTCATCACAGGAAACAAATTTCCATTATATAAAACAATCATTTGCATAGCGCAATGGAAATGGAGTTGGCCATCAAAATTAGGGAAGTTGAAGCTACAGCATTGTCATTTGTGAATTACCATTTTTAGAAAGGAAGGAATACTTTATTCTATCATTTGTTTCTTGTTTTATATGGCAGTATAACATAGTAACATAGGAAGCCTCTCCAATTTGCCTCAGAGGGGGAAGAAAATCCTTCCTGACTTCAAAATGGCAATCAGACTAGTCCCAGGATTAACTTGGACTATGAGCTATCTTCCATAACCTTGTATTCCCTCACTTGCTAAAAAGCCATCCAACCCCTTCTTAAAGCTATCTAATGTATCAGTCTGTATGACTGATTCAGGGAGAGAATTCCATATCTTCACAGCTCTCACTGTAAAAAACCCTCTGCGAATATTTAGGCAGAACCTATTTTCTTCTAATCGGAATGGATGACCTTGTGTCAGCTGGGAAGACCTACTGGTAAATAAAGAATTAGAAAGATTGTTATATGATCCCCTTATATATTTATACATAGTTATCATATCACCCCTTAAGTGCCTCTTCTACAGCGTGAACTTCCCCAATTTGGTTAATCTTTTTTTTCCCATACCTTTTACCATCTTAGTTGCCCTTCTCTGTACATTCTCTAATACAATAATGTCCTGTTTGAGTGATGGAGACCAAAACTGTACGGCATATTCTAGATGGGGCCTTACCAGTGCTCTATAAAGTGGAAGAATGACCCCCTCCTCCCAAAACTCTATGGGGTAAATTTATCAAAGAGTTAAGTTCCGCCACTAGAGTGAAATTCCGCAGCTCTCAATTAATTTCTATGGGATTTTGAAAGGCGTATTTATCAATGGGTGAAAGTGAAAGTTCACCCTTTGATAAATACGCCTGTAAAAATCCCATGGAAATGAATGGAGAGTGGCGGAATTTCACTTTAGTGGCGGAACTTCACTATTAACTTCACTCTTTGATAAATATGCCCCTATGCCCCCTTTTAATACAACTCACAACCTTATTTGCCCTTGATGCTGCTGACTGGCATTGCTTGCTACAGCCAAGTTTATCATTTACAAGGACTCCAAGGTCCTTTTCCATAAGCCCTCAAGAATAAATTGTCCTTTGTGGTAGGTTGAATTGGGAAAATATCGGTTATGCGGTGTTGGTTCAACAGCTGCGGTTACATGGTGAAATACAAAACATGCCAAGCCCTGAGGGACCCCACTAAGAACCTTACTCCAAGTAGAGAATGTACCATTAACAACCACCCTCTGTACTTGATCCTGTAGCCAGTTTCCTAACCATATGCAAATAATTTTATTAAGCCCAACAGACCTTAGTTTAGAAAGCAGTCATTTGTGGGGCATGGTATCAAAAGCTTTGGCAAAATCCAAATAGATCACATCTACTGCCACCCACTGTCCAGCATTTTACTTACCTCATAAAAAGCAATCAAATTTGTCTGACATGACCTGTCCTTCATAAAGCCATGCTTATTGCTGCCCATAATGCCATTCTCTAGGACAGAATTTTGAATGTGATCCCTTAACAAGCCTTCAAATAATTTGCCCACCCACAAATTTACTGGCCTATAATTGTCAGGCTGAGATTCTAATCCCTTTTTAAATATTGGAATGACATCAGCTTTTCTCAAATCCATAGGCACCATACCAGATGAAAGTGAATCTGAAAAAATCAGAAATAGTGGCTGGTCTAAAACTGAACTAAGCTCTCTTAGAACCCGGGGATGTATGCCATCAGGCCCTGGAGCCTTGTTTACATTAATTTTTATTAAAGCTTTAAGGATCATATCATGAGTCAGCCACTGACTAGATTGAGCTGAACCATTCGTGCAGTTATAAAGTGAGCCTGGGAACTCAGACTCCTCTATTGTATACACCGAAGAAAAGAACTGATTTAGCACATTCCCTTTTTTTGTATCTGTTACAACCATACTGGTACCATTATTTAATGAAGCAACAATCTCAACCTGCATATTTTTACTATTAGTATATTTAAAAAAACTTTTTGGGGTTAGTTTTAAAGTGGCCATACAAGGGCAGATTAAAACTGCCGATTTTGGTCCTTTAGACTGATTCGGCAGTTTATCTGCCCATGTGTGGGGGCTCCTGACGGGTCCTCCTGATCGATATCAGGCCAAAAATCAGCCAGATAAAGATTGGTCAAGTTTGATATTCGTACGATCCAGGAACACATCTGCTAGTTGATGCGGTCCTGCAAACCGTCGGAGCCCATTCATAGTATTGTAATCTGATCTTTCGGCCCCAGGGCCGAACGTTCGGATTCATCCCATATTGCCCAGCAGTTAGTGGGCATATCGGGTTAAAATCCGCTCATTTGGCAACCTTGCCAAATGAGCGGATCTTATAGTGTATGGCCACCTTTAGCCTCCGCCGCAATAATTCTTCAGCTTCATTTCCTTTCTTTGCCTTCCTGATTGCTGATTTACAACATTTATTATAGTGTTTATATTCATTAAATGCAGCTTCTGTCCAACAGACTTGTAGTTTTTAAATGCCTTTCCTATTAACTTCTTTACTTAAGAAGTATTAAGCCACATAAGGTGATTCTTAGAGCTTCTACATTTACTCCTTAAGGGAATAAACTGAGAACAGTAATGATTTTATATTATTTTATAATCTACAAACCAGCTAATTCCCTATGGGCCAGACTGTAAATTATATCCTTATAAATGGCGCGTTCTTGCGTCAGAACACGCCGTTTATATCTTAAAAAGTCAGCAATCGTCACTGGCGTTCTGTCCCTGAAGCTTCTCCTCCAGCTTCGCATCACATTCCCCCCCTCCTCCTCCCTCCCTTACTTCAAACACTCGCTACTCCTTCTTCACTACGGCTGTAGCCTTTCCTCTCACTGCCTCCCAGGTCTTGCGCCCTCTGCTGATGCTTCCTCAGAGTCTTTCTCTTCCGCTCCCCCCTCCATTTCCTGTCACGCTCCCTCTGTGTCTCTCTTCTGCCCCGCCCCCTTAATCTCCGGTTACACTGGCACTTTCCACCCTCTTCTCTTTTCCCTTTCCTCCACTGCAACAGCCTGTAGAAATATGGCATATATAGTCAGCATGCCACAGTCACTCATATCAAAGGTGGACAAAAATGCCGCTACAACACAGGTACAGGGACTGTGTAAAGCATAGGGGAAAATGGAACGGAAATAAACTGAAGTGTGCATCGATTATGTGTATGTGTAGATTATAATGAATAATGCATCCACTACCGAAATTTATAAAGATATTTGTAGTCACCTCGGAGTTACGTGGCCTGCGGCCTCGTGCTTTTATATGGTCACGTAACTCCTCGGTAATATCTTTATAAATTACGGTAGTGGGTGCATTATCCACTATATATATATTATTTCTGTTCTGTGTTTTTAGCTGAAAACTTAATGCCCAAATCAATGCTCTGAAGGGCAGCCTTCAAGGCACTAAAATTAGCTTTTCATGTTGTTTGTTGCCCCAGCGTACATTTGTTTTTTGCACCAGACATTAAATGATAAAACATAATGGTCACTATTACCCAGGGGATCCACACATTTGCTATAAGTTCTGGGTCATTTAAGATCATTAGATCCAGAATAGCATTTTTTCTGGTTGGCTCCTCAACAACCTGTGCCATAAAATTGCCATGCAACAAGTTTATAAACGTGTTCCCATGAACTGATCTGGCAGTATTGTTGCTCCAGTCAATATCTGGGTAATTAAAATTCTCCATTATTATTACTTTACCCAAACTAGCAGCCTTTACTGTTTATATCAGGAGCTTAGCCTACTCCTCCTCACTTACATTAGGGGATCAATAACAAACTCCTACAATTAATTTGCTGGACTCTTTACAATTGGTGAAGAACTTTACCCATAAAATTTCTGTCCCCTCATTTTCTAACCTCCTCCTTTAAATAAGCTTTTAAATCCTGCCTAACAAACAGACATACCCCTCCTCCTTTTCTATTGCCTCTGTCCCTCCAAAACAAAGTATAGCCGCTGATATTAACTGCCCAGTCATGCGACTCATTCAGCCATGTTTCAGTATAGAATTAATATAAATAGTTCATGCACAGAAAAATTATTTGTTAATACTAAATAATAGTATATTACCATTTCTGTCCAGTTACAGTATGTGATGCTTATAGACCACAAGTGCAAACTCTGCAGTCCTGAGATGTGAACCCATACACTCACAAATATTTGTTATTAATAGGGGTGAAAAGTAGTTGTAAGAGCCTCACTCTTTACACAAAGAAATCAGAAAGGTCTGTTTCTTGTGCTTTAATGTAGTGATGGGCGAATTTATTCGCCAGGAGCAAATTCGCAATGAATTTGCGCGATTCACCACCAGCGAAAATTCGCAGTAAAAATTTGCCGTCAAAAACGGGCGCCTGCATAAAAAAAAACTACATTACACTTTGCTACATTATTATAAGAAAAAAATGCAATGCACTGTTTCTTTAATATTTACTCTCCCTGAAATAAAAGCCTTTTTTATGGGCATTTGTTATATTATAATTGTTCTCTAATGTTTTTGCCCTATTTACCTTGGTCTTAATGCATCTGTGTTATTTACTTACATTTCATCAATGCTTTCAGTCTAGGTTAATGTCAATTTTCCTCTCCTCTATCTGCTAACATGTTTGAATGTCCTATGGCTTAACATTTAGAAACTCACTATAAAAGGATAAACCAACACATTTAACCTTTAACACGGATCAAATTTTTTTTGTAATAAAATGGCAATAAATATTGGTGCAGCTGTCTCCTTGGCTAGTATTATCTATCTATACAAAAGAATAGTATTTAAACTAGTAATAGAATTTGTTCTCAATTTCCTGTCCATTTATACAGTATATTTATCACAATTTAAAATGAGTTGAAACCTTAAAGTATCTATACATTCTTATAAATTAACATCTTGCGATTCATTTCCAAGAAATGTTTTCTGTGGTTTTATGATAATTTATAGTTTGCTGACAGTCTCTGTAAAACAACAACAACTGTATGATGTTTGTTTTGGTTGTGAAATAACTGTTACAGAAACCAGTACTTTTACCAGTACTACCAACAGATATTTACTAGTTTCATACATTGTTGAGTCAATGAATCATTAAAAGACAAATATATTAATTAGAAGAGCACACAAATTTGGCTGGTTATGGAAAGAAGGACCATATATACATGTAAAAGTTTGGTTTGCCTTTCTGTTGTAAAAATGTTTTTATTTGTGAAGAAATTCTCTTCATCTTTGTTGTTTGTTTATTTCTAATCTCTCTCTCTCTCTTGCGCTCTCTTACACACATAGTTTGCTTCTACATAAAATGGGTAAACATTAAATTTTAATGTAAAAATGTTGCTGCTTTGTACAATTTGCCTTTTTACCCGATTGCTTGTCTAATTTTATCATTATACAGTTTACAGTTTATTATGATATACAAAATAGTGTTAAATAATTTTAAAAAAGCCAACTACCCTTGCACACACTTTTTCAGATGTGTTTCCTTTGCATTTGTGCTCTCCATCTTAGGAAGCACGGTACAGTACAAGGATGCAATGCTAAATACCCTCATCTAAATATCAGCCTATCAGCCTACTGTAAATATTACCGTATAAACCTGAGTATAAGCCAAGATTTTCAGCATCCAAAATGTGCTGAAAAAGTCTACCTCGGCTTATACTCGGGTCAGCGGTACCCGACCCGAGTAGCTGAGATTGCAGTCACTTTTAATCATTCCTATACCAACAGTACACTTGGGGAGAGACTGCAATATCCCACAATGCCCTCTGTTGGTTATATGAAAGAATAACAGTGACTGCAATATCACACAGCACCCTCTGTTGGTTATATGAAAGAATAACAGTGCGCCCTCTGTTGTTTATATGAAAGAATAACAGTGACTGCAATATCACACTGCGCCCTCTGTTGGTTATATTAAAGAATAACAGTGACTGCAATATCACACAGCACCCTCTGTTGGTTATATGAAAGAATAACAGTGCGCCCTCTGTTGTTTATATGAAAGAATAACAGGGACTGCAATATCACACAGCACCCTCTGTTGGTTATATGAAAGAATAACAATGACTGCAATATCACACAGTGCCATCTGTTGGTTATATGGAAGAATAACAGTGACTGCAATATCACACAGTGCCCTCTGTTGGTTATATGAAAGATTAGCAGTGACTGCAATATCACACAGCGCCCTCTGTTGGTTATATGAAAGAATAACAGTGACTGCAATATCACACAGCGCCCTCTGTTGGTTATACGAAAGATTAACAGTGATGGCAATATCACACAGCACCCTCTGCACATGGTAGTGGGACAGTGGGACAATGCACATAGTAATCCTTTTGGCAATTCTCTGTCACCATCAACTTTGCAAAGAAATCCGGTTGATCGCTGGGGGGGTCGCTTTGGCGGAATGTGCGCTGCTGGGAGATACGGCTGTAGTTGTGTCTAGGCTTATACTAGAGTCAATAAGTTTTCCCAGTTTTTGTAGGTAAAATTAGGTACCTCGGCTTATACTCGGGTCGGCTTATACTCGAGTATATACGGTAGTAGTAATCTGTATAGTCTAGAGGAGAAAACCACTACTATTCATTCTGTAATACTTTTTGTTGAATGAGGAGGCAGGGATTAGGGATAAATGGTTATTTTGGCATGTGTAACAATATTTATGCATCTTGTTACATAGAACACAACTTTTTAGATTTACGGATGTCTGGCAAATTAAATAAACTGTGTTGCAAATTTTATTTTCTTGAAAAATTAAGTCTCAGCTTGCATGCAGCAGCAGCTTTCCAGGTTTCACCACTGACATTTAGACCTGAAAATAGCTCATATAGATAGAAAAATGAGCTAAACATATTTTAAAATCCTATACAATATCAGGAAACACATTTTTCCTTTGAGATATATAATATAATGGTACTGTATATCATATATGATATTTACAGTATAAACTATGAAATAGAAAGCAAACATAAATAAGCCAAATTAAACAATGCAAGTTATTCTATCCAACATCTGTCATGTTTATTAAATATAGAAATAGAAATATAGAAATATAAACAATGGCCTCAAATGTTTCTGTTCAAGTATTTAAAGGGATGAAACTTGAACCTTTAGAGGACAAAATAAACTAAAATGTTTCGAGATTTATTATGCTTTGAAGCTCTAAAAATCAGAATCTAAAAATACTCCAGCTGAAACCTGTCGAAATCATGTAGATGTCAGATGGTCTTTTTAACTATTGGAAAATGTTTTTACCTTCAGGATTTTTAATAGTTGGGGCTGGTAAAGATATTGTGAATAAAGTACCCCCTCTTGTAAAATATAAGGATATTATAAGTTACCGAGGAGTTTCATGACCAAAGGCCAAAGGCCGAGTGTTTTTATACAGGTCATGGAACTCCGAGTCATGTGACAGAAATGACATCAGTGAGTCATGTGACAGAAATGACATCAGAACTCACCGTTTATAAGGATATAATTTACAAGATATTCATGGCTTTTGTGTATTATAAGCTGATAAATTCAAGTTGCCATGGCAACAACTAAAAAAGTTGTACGATTTGAATTATTGCAATGTTTTGTCGTGACATATTCTTGCACCAATTTTTTTTGAGAATAATTATTGGTGAAATAAGGCGATTTAAGTTTGGAAGTTTGGTTGATTTTTCCGTTGAGTTGAGTTTTAGTAAATTGGCCTTCCCGAGATGTCATGAATTAAAATAAACAGTAAAGAAGAAAAAGTTTAGATTTTTTACCTGGTTCTTTGGAACAACTCTCTGAGAAGCAGAAAGTAAGATTGTCTCTCTTCCTCTCAATGCCAATACATAAAAAACTTATTATTCACACTTTTTATAAATACACTGTATATGAGTATGCAACATTTACAGAAGGTATGGATTGATATGTTTAAATTGCAACATCTGTACCAATGCCATAGAATTTACATTCTACAGCGCATAGAGATTTAAACTCATTAGGCACATAAGCTCAATCACATTTTTTCTCAAATATAACCAGCTGATAGGACTTCTAGATAGATTTAAGTATTATCAGCATCTCAAGAAGGCAACATGACATGACAAAGTGAAATATCACATTTCTGTAATGTAACATGTAACGTGAGAACTTCTTTTACCAAGGGCATTCACAATCCATACACAACTTTAGAGTAATATTTAGAAGCGAATTTTTGTAAATGCTCTAAGCACGGTTATTTTTGAGGAGAGAATAGTGCATAACTACTTTTTTTTTCTTTGACTAAAAAAATCACGTGACCTATTATGGGATATGTGTATGTTAACAATATGTAAACATAGGTACAGTTAGGGGCACATTTACTATTGGTCGAATATCGAGGGTTAATTAACCCTCGATATTCGACCCTCGAAGTTAAATCCTTAACTTCGAATATTGAAGTTGAAGGATTTAGAGCAATTCATTCGTTCGAACGATCGAAGGAATAATCGTTCGATCAAAAGATTAAATCCTTCGAATTGAATGATTCTAAGGATTTTAATCCATTGATCGAACGATTTTCCTTCGTTCCCAAATTGGCTAGAAAGCCTATGGGGACCTTCCTCATAGGCTAACATTGATGCTCGGTAGGTTTTAGGTGGCAAAGTAGGTGGTCAAAGTTTTTTTTAAAGAGACAGTACTTTGACCATCGAATGGTCAAATAGTCGGAAGATTTTTTGTTCGAAACGTTCGAAGTCAAAGTCGAAGGTCGAAGTAGCCAATTCGATGGTCGAAGTAGCACAAAAAAATACTTTGAAATTCGAAGTATTTTTTATTCTAATCCTTCACTCAAGCTAAGTAAATGTGCCCGTTCAATCAGATTTTTGCTTACATTTTACTTTCTGCAGCTGGCTGGAAAAATTGAATCACTGATTGTTGCTATGGGTTATTGCCCAGGTGCAAATTTGCCCAGTGTTTATAATTGAGCCCCACTGTGTCTAGAGTTTGCCATCTGCACCCAGGCATTATGATTACACCTAACCTCTAGTTATAATTATGTTAAACTACCATAGAGATCTGGTACCACTATTTGCAAAAGTTTGATTATGGAAATGTTTTGTAGACAAATTAAGTAAGCACAAACAGCTTCTAGAGTAAATAAAATATTGCCTATGGTTAATGTTCTTTTGCATTGAATTTCTATGCCATTATAATGGAAGTCAAACAAAATTACATTGTAAACAGCTTTTTATGCCTGCATCATTCGAAGCACTACTTTCTAGTTCTGAGGCAACTCATTACACAATCCAAATAATTGCAGAGCTCTATTTAGTTCAGCAATCATAATAAAAACTAATTTCAGTTTTGAGAACTTATGATTGATGGTATGACCTCTTTCTACCTACATAAGTCACAAAACTGGATTTTCTCTCTATGATGAAAATTATAATTTAAAAAAAAAAAACTAGTAATGCAGCTTCCAAACTTCTGAAACATGATTTCACATTGGAAGGCGTAAGAGATACACTCTAGCCTGTGCACTGAACAAAACAATTAAATTAGCAAAGCATATGAATGATGTGGAAGAGAACCCAGTAGCAAACTGCCACTGTAGCTGTTAAGTTCTATTGGCTGCATACCAGACAGTAAAACTAGCCAGAATTCTATTTCTAGAATTATTTTTCATAAAAAAATATACTGCAAAAACTCAAGCATCATTACTCATTGTTCTGATGACTCCCATAGAAGTATATAGTGGATATATGTGTTTGAGAAAGACCACTCGACTCAAAATGGAACTATGAAATGGTATAGCACATGTTAGATTATTTCTAGCATCCAGTGGCATTCTAAATGTACATGTACAAATATTGTAACCTGGAAACCAAATACCAGCCTTTAAGGACAATAAAGCTAGAGTCACTACCAAAGTAATAATAACTATACTGTACATACCCAAGTAATTAACCCAGCAACCAGGCAGCAGGGATTTCAAAGTAAACATTTGTGAAAATGGAAGAATTATTTCTGCAGTTTATTCTATACATATATGAGTAACTTAAACTAATCACAATAAACCAGTTTTTTGTAATGTAGGTTCATTTTCCTAATAAAAACCTTAAAAATTGGGAGAATCCTTTTGATGACTATCACAATTTTTAAATCTTCTATTCGAAAAAGGATTTTAATATGCCCTTGGACAGCAGTATATTATAAAGTACTACATTTACTTTTGAGATGGTTTGTCAATGCAACACAACAACCAAGTTGCATACCAGCATATGCATGCAATATTTACCCCATATGTTCTTCTGCCTGGAATTTTTTAAGTGGCAAAAATTAAAGTCTCCAAAAAACAATTCAGTAGATGGTTTAATAGTGTTAAAATAAGGATAGAATATAAAAAGGTCCCAGCAGTCCTAATTAAGACTACATAATTACACTGTAGGAGGGAATGACATTCTCTGCTGAATGTATTCTATAAATACAGATAGAAACTTGACTTCTAATGTTGTCAACACTATATTTTTGAACTATTCATTTAATTTTCACTCAAGCTAACTAAAATAATTTCTAATAACAACCATAACCTATTATTTACTAAAAGTATTTCCAGTGATTTCATTCAACTGGTAATTTGTGTATTTGTATGTAAGCTTCTTTATGAAATACACAACACACACAAACATTTTCTGCTAGTTTTTCAACATAAGCAGCTTATTCAGAAAGATTACATAATCAATTGCAATACTGAACAAGCTAATCCATCTTTTAACATTTCTTCTTTTCATTTTTTTTAGAGATTGTCTTTGGGAAATTCCATGCTGAGAGCAACAGAGCTGCCCTTTTCAGCATATTGCAGAGGTGAGAGAAAGAACGTAGAGTCTATATGCTAAAGCTATTAGGAATTCCTAACCTTTTTAATTCTTAATAAAGACTCTAAAACAGGAGTTTATTATACTCTTTGAAATGATGGCATTTCTTCTTACAATGAAAATATTTATTAAGATGAGGCACCTTTTAGGCCAATTTTTAAGTTGCAATGCTGACACCCATGCTTATCTGAAAAAGTTAAAGAGTACCTGTTGCATAAAAAATGTTCTTCCCCAGAGTTTCAGAAATATCCCCTAACCAGTGCTGGACCCTCCACACTGGGATGAAGCTCCCAGCATGATTGGTCATGTTTTGAAGCATGTGGATGCTCACTCATGTACATGACCAAACATTGCTGCCCATTTCTCCTGTATAAACTATAACAAACAAAGGAAAGTTGTGCTCACCACTAAAGCAAGTAAGTTGCAGGTAAAACTAAGTCCTTTTGTAAAATGTATAATGAAGCAAAATAATTCATAATGAATCAGATACAACTTGAGTGTAGGACTGGCTGGATATGGGATGACTTTGATGTAGTTGGCCAGCTTAAATATATTGCAATATCTGGACAAACAATCCCTGTTTTGTTTAAAGGGTAGGGCATTTTTAGTAGCAGTGTAGTGTGGCTTTATGCAACAAATTAAGTAATGATATATTTTGAGCCTGCTCGAACCCACACAAATATCATAAATCCGGATTTGAGTGCTGCTGCCTGATAACAGATACCGGTATATATGGAATGAAACGGCACTCACCATTCACTTAGTTATTTGCCGGGTGCTAACCAAATTTATTAATATATTTATTCGCGCATGGTGCATCAAGGCGTTTCGGCTCACATGGAGCCGTCGTCAGGATGAAGACAGGAAGTGAGACAAATCATTAAATAACCATTGTGTCCAATCAGCATATATATATATATATATATATCAGGGATTGCACCTGCATCTACCTCTGATATACTGTCTGAGCTGTGTGCCTATATATTCCGCAAATGCCTCTGTACTGATGTAAGTACCCTGTGGATCATTTGTCTCTTCTAATTTGCAAAGACCCTACCTTCAGTGTTAGAGTCAAGTGTAACGCATGCTCTAGTTTACTAGCTGGTTGTTAACCCCATTGGCCTGTATTGCCCAAGTCGTGTTACATAAAAATAAACCAAAAGTCAGCACCAACGGTCTTGCTGTGTGAAAAAATAACTAATTGAATTGTTGCATAATATGTTTAATATTGGTTATACATACTATGCAACAATACAATTAGTTTTTTTCACATTACAAGACCCTTGGTGCTGACGTTTCATTTTATTTTATACAATCATTGGTTGTCTGTGCACAAGGGCAGCTATGAGGTTGCTTAATGGAAAGTGGTGCTGTGCTTTGGAATATATATATATATGAAGACGGCTCGAGTGTAGCAGCCGAAACGTTGAAATAAAACTTACCACGTTTTTTCATCAAAACCCTAGGAGTGCAGTTCATTCTTTCGTTTGTATGCTGTATATAACCAGCACCCAGGTAATTGTTTGGTTGTCCAGTGCACCAGCTCTGAACACTCTCACTCTCTCTCTCTCTCTCTCTCTCTCTCTCTCTCTCTCTGTTTCTAGGAGTTGCTTGACATATTGTAACACCCGCCGCTAGTTTTGAGCGCCGGCGCATAAGCGCAGGCACACGTCAACTTGGGCGCCGGCATCGAGGCGCCCGCGCACGTCAAATCAGACACCTGCGCTCACATACTTAGGAGCTATGACCTCTAATTTAGGCGCCTGGCTTCCTATTGGTCCCTGATGTGTCTGTCTTCCTCAGCCTGCTCCTGATTGGTTCCTGTTCCCTTAAATACCTTCCTCTTCCTCCTCACATTGCCCAAGCTGGCTTCAGTTCCTACTGTTCCTGCTAAAGCCCTGGTTGTTCGAGTTTCCTGGTTTTGACCCTCTGCCTGTTTTCCTGACCTCCGAACCTTCGCTGCCTGAATTCGACCTCTGCCTGCATTTAACTACGCCTTAGCCTGACCCCTTGGTACTTTGCTTCTTTGAAACCTGTCTTCTGGAAACGACCTTTGCCTGCACTTGACTACGCCTTGCCTGATCCCTGGTTACTTCGCTCCTGGTAACTCGCCTGGCTTCTCTACCACCTCCGCAGCAGAAAGCCCGGGGCCCCAAAAGGGCGTCGGTGAATACCGGAGCCGTAGAGAGGTTCCTGTTACCATCAGTTCTCCTGGATCAGCTATCTTCCTCCGGGATCCGAGGTAAACAGATTGTTATAGTTAGCTTGGGCCAAAAAGGATGGATCCCTCCCAAGCCGCTGGTCGTTCTTCCTCATTGGAGACAGTCTTAGACGCCCTTATGAAGCGTCTCGAGGACTCCGAGGCTTCTCAGTTGCACCTTGCCCAGAGCTTGCAGCACCTCTCAAATCGCCTTGATGCCTTGCAGGCTTCCCAGACTCCGCTGCCTCCTGTCTCTGTTGCACCACCAACCCCAGTTTTGGTTCCGGCTCCATTGTCCAGCGGGGAGAGTTTTTCCTGGAGACCCAAGATCTCAGCTCCTCTTCGCTATTCTGGTGATCCAGAGACCTGTCGGGGTTTTTTGAATCAATGCAAGATTCATTTTGAACTCTCACACTTCCCGAATGAGAAGTCCAAAGTGGCCTACGTCATGACCTTGCTTCATGGGAAAGCCTTGGCCTGGGCTTCTCCTCTTTGGGAACGGGATGATCCGTTGGTTCACAACTCCACGGCATTTCTTTCCACTTTTCGTGAGATTTTTGATGCCCCCGGCAGGAAGGAGAATGCCTCTACCCGCCTCCTGAAAATTTCACAAGGGGCACTCTCCGCAGCTGAGTACGCCATAGATTTCCGTACCATTGCCGCGGAGGTATCCTGGAACAACGAGGCCCTTGTAGCTGCTTTCTGGAATGGTCTCAATGAGTCCCTTAAAGATGAATTGGCTGCTCGAGATCTTCCTCCGCTATTTGAAGACCTGGTCTCTCTGGTGATCCGCATTGATGTGCGCCTGAAGGAGAGGCTTTCGGCCAAGTCACAAGCCCATAGATTGCTCCTCGACTCCAACATTCCAGCTGCTCCGGCTAATTCTCTTCCTGTGCCGGAGGAACCCATGCAGCTGGGGGCTACCAGACTTACACCTGAGGAAAGGTCTCGCCGCCGTACAGCAGGTCTGTGTCTTTATTGTGGCCTGAAGGGTCACTTTGTTAAGACCTGTCCTAATAAGCCTCAAACTCGGCCGCAGGGAAACTCCAAAGCCTAGGTCGGCGGGTGGAGACCGTCCTGGGCACTGCCACTTCTTCTCCATCAAGAAATTTCTCTCGTCTGTTGGTTCCCTGCTGTATTAAACGTCTCTCCAGGACCATCCCTTGTCAAGCCTTTATTGACTCAGGTGCTGCTGGGAACTTCATTGATCTCTCTTTTGTCCGAGCTTCTTCCCTGCCTCTTGTCCCTCTTCAAGTGCCTCTGGCGGCTCATGCGATTGATGGACATCCTGTCTCTCCTGGTCTTATCACCCACTCCACTTCTCCTCTGTATTTGCAAGTTGGTGACCTCCATAAAGAAGAGATCTCATTTCTGGCCATCTCCTGTCCTTCGACCCCTATCATTTTAGGGTTACCCTGGCTCCAGTTACATAACCCTATGATTGATTGGTCTTCTGGAAAGCTGTCCTCCTGGAGTTCCTGCTGTTCCTCTAATTGTTTATCCTCCTCATCCTCTTCTCCAGTCTCCATTTGCTCCGTCTCCACGCTTGAGTCTCTTCCTTCCTGTTATAGAGACTTTTCTGACGTCTTCGAGAAGAAGAGTGCCGAGGTTCTTCCCCCCCACCGGCCCTATGACTGTCCTATTGACCTGATCCCTGGAACTGTCCCTCCTAGGGGAAGAACCTACCCTCTGTCTATGCCTGAAACCCAAGCCATGAAGGAGTACATCCAGGAAAATTTGGCTAGGGGGTTTATTCGGAAGTCCAACTCGCCTGCTGGTGCTGGATTTTTCTTCGTCCAGAAGAAGGATGGGGGTCTTCGGCCGTGCATCGATTACCGGGGTCTAAACAAGATTACCGTTAAGAACAGGTATCCTCTTCCCCTTATCCCTGAGCTGTTCGATAAACTCAAAGACGCCAACATTTTTTCGAAGCTGGACCTGAGGGGAGCCTATAATCTGATTCGGGTTCGTCAAGGGGACGAATGGAAGACAGCGTTTAACACACGCGATGGCCATTATGAATATCTAGTTATGCCATTTGGCCTCTGCAACGCGCCCGCTGTCTTCCAGGACTTTATGAACGATATTTTTCGAGATCTCCTCTATTGTTCTGTTGTTGTCTATCTGGATGACATTTTGATTTTTTCTTCTTGTGAGTCTCTCCATGCTTCTCATGTGAGGCAAGTCCTTCAACGTCTCAGAGAGAATCATTTGTTCGCCAAGATCGACAAGTGCGAGTTCCATCAGTCGAAAATTTCTTTCCTTGGTTATGTCATTTCTCCCTCCGGCTTTGAAATGGATCCGGCCAAGGTTTTGGCAGTCCTGAATTGGGTTCCTCCCTCTAATATGAAAGCAGTCCAACGCTTCTTGGGGTTCGCCAATTTTTACAGGAAATTCATCAAGAATTTTTCCGGCATTGTCCTCCCCCTTACTGCTCTTACCCGGAAGGGAACACGATTTGTCTGGTCTCCTATGGCTCAGAGAGCGTTCGACGATCTGAAGCAAGCTTTTTGTTCTGCTCCCGTCTTAGTTCATCCAGATGTCTCTCGACCTTTTATTTTGGAGGTGGATGCTTCAGAGTCCGGTGTTGGAGCCATTCTCTCTCAGCGGCTTGATTTCCAGGGTCCCCTACACCCTTGTGCCTTCTTTTCCCGGAAATTTTCTTCTGCTGAGAGGAATTACGACGTTGGCAACAGGGAACTTTTGGCGGTTAAGCTGGCTCTGGAGGAATGGCGTCATCTTTTGGAAGGTTCGGTTGAACCCATTACCATTCTTACGGACCATAAGAACCTGGAATACATCTCTGCCGCCAAGAGACTGAATCCTCGTCAAGCACGTTGGGCCCTCTTCTTTTCCAGGTTTAACTTCATTATCTCCTATCGTCCTGGTTCAAAGAACTCCAAGGCTGATGCTTTGTCCAGATCATTTTCTACTGATGAAGTTTTGGTTCTTCCTCCCATTCCAATTATCCCTCCTGAATGCATAGTTGCTCCTGTATCCGTTATTCCTCCAGAGTGTCCTCCTGGGAAAACCTTTGTGCCTGCTTCCTCTGTTCCTCAAGTCCTGGGCTGGGCTCATTCTTCAAAGTTGGCAGGGCATCCTGGTGTCGGTAAGACCTTTGACCTGGTGTCCAGATATTTTTGGTGGCCCTCCTTGAAACAAGATGTCTCTTTGTTTGTATCTTCCTGTGTTATCTGTGCCCAACAGAAGATTCCAAGATCTCTTCCTTGTGGCCTTCTTCAACCTCTACCTACTCCCTCCCGACCCTGGGTTGACATTGCTATGGACTTTGTGGTCGACCTACCCAAGTCTTCGGGGATGACTACCATCTGGGTTGTCGTGGATAGGTTCTCGAAGATGGCACATTTTGTCCCCTTGAAGAAGTTGCCTACCGCCTCCACTCTTGCTCAACTTTTTGTCAAGGAGATCTTTCGTCTGCATGGCATTCCTTCCTCCATTGTCTCTGATCGTGGCGTTCAGTTTGTTTCAAAATTCTGGAGGGCTTTTTGTAAACTTTTGGACATTCACTTGAACTTTTCCACGGCTTACCATCCTCAGAGTAATGGCCAGACTGAAAGGACGAATCAGTCTTTGGAGCAGTTTCTCCGATGTTTCATCTCGCAAAATCAGGACAATTGGTCGGATCTACTTCCTTGGGCTGAGTTTGCACATAATAACCTTAAGCATTGCTCCTTAAACTGCTCTCCCTTTTTCTGTGTCTATGGTCTCTCTCCTTCAGCTCTTCCTCCAACTGCTGTCAAGGTGGATGTTCCTGCGGCTGACTCCCTGTTTCGGGACTTTCAGAAGATCTGGACAGATGCTCGTTCCGCCCTTACTAAGGCTTCTTCGCGCCAGAAGGTGGCTGCCGATAAGCATCGTCGCCCTGCTCCCAGGTTCAAGGTAGGGGACTCTGTCTGGCTCTCTTCCAAAAATATCAAGGTCAGGCAGTCCTGCCCTAAGCTGGGTCCCCGCTTCCTCGGTCCTTTCAAGGTTAAGGAAATCATTAACCCAGTGTCAGTGAGGTTGGACCTCCCTCCCAGCATGAACATTTCAAGCTCATTCCATGTTTCTTTGCTCAAGCCTTTCGTCCAGAACGCATTTTCTTCTGTGGAAGCACCTCCTCCTCCTGTTCTCTTGAATGGTCATCAAGAATTTGAGGTGCAAGACATCATCGATTCCCGTAAGTCTAGAAGGGGAGTCCAGTACCTGGTCCACTGGAGAGGTTTTGGTCCTGAGGAGAGATCTTGGGTGAAGGCTGCTGATACACATGCCCCCCGATTATTGAGGTCCTTCCACAGGAAGTTTCCCGACAAACCCTGGGAGCCCCCGGAGGGGTCTCCTGAAAGGGGGGGTACTGTAACACCCGCCGCTGGTTTTGAGCGCCGGCGCATAAGCGCAGGCACACGTCAACTTGGGCGCCGGCATCGAGGCGCCCGCGCACGTCAAATCAGACACCTGCGCTCACATACTTAGGAGCTATGACCTCTAATTTAGGCGCCTGGCTTCCTATTGGTCCCTGATGTGTCTGTCTTCCTCAGCCTGCTCCTGATTGGTTCCTGTTCCCTTAAATACCTTCCTCTTCCTCCTCACATTGCCCAAGCTGGCTTCAGTTCCTACTGTTCCTGCTAAAGCCCTGGTTGTTCGAGTTTCCTGGTTTTGACCCTCTGCCTGTTTTCCTGACCTCCGAACCTTCGCTGCCTGAATTCGACCTCTGCCTGCATTTAACTACGCCTTAGCCTGACCCCTTGGTACTTCGCTTCTTTGAAACCTGTCTTCTGGAAACGACCTTTGCCTGCACTTGACTACGCCTTGCCTGATCCCTGGTTACTTCGCTCCTGGTAACTCGCCTGGCTTCTCTACCACCTCCGCAGCAGAAAGCCCGGGGCCCCAAAAGGGCGTCCGTGAATACCGGAGCCGTAGAGAGGTTCCTGTTACCATCAGTTCTCCTGGATCAGCTATCTTCCTCCGGGATCCGAGGTAAACAGATTGTTATACATATTGGTAATCCTATCACAGTAACTACACAGAATCAACACCTCTGTGAATTTCAGATCTCACCTCTCTGAAGAGTTGCAGTGTGCCGTTGTAATTGGATTGGTGGAAGAGTTTATATGGCAAGAATTTCCCACACCAGTCAGTCGAACTGAAGAAGCTGCTCGGATGAGTTGTTTATTTTTGAATAACTTGTATTAGATATCTTGGACAGACATAATATCAAAGGCTATTGTGATACTTAACTCTATAGTTAGTATAGATATGGGTATATATAATTCATATAAAGGTATGGAGGGGTGTATGTATGGATGCTGGGTTTTCATTTGGAGGGGTTGAACTTGATGAACTTTGTCTTTTTCAACCAGATTTAAATATCTAACTATGTAATTATTATTTATAGCAATATAAACCTTTTGATTCATTTTGATACACTAAGATGAAGTGTCTAGATATGTGACAGTGTACTGTATATCTTTCTAGATCTGTTACTCTAATACTTTACTCTACTCTACTAACCCTGCTGGTTGGCAATAATTGCATCTTTGGGACCTCGAAATGTTAATTTGACATAATCAGGAGGCTGTTAACACCTTACCTATGCCTAACAAGTGATCTTGTTGACATGGAATGGGTTGAAACAATTTGTTGCAAATTATTTTACCTACAGCAGTAATACCCTACGCGTCTACTAATATGCAAATGTCATTCATATTTACACTGCATAGGTCCATATCAAATATACCAATTTCCATATCAATTCGATTGAATGCGCTATTCTTTCGATTCGAACAATTCAAATTCGGCCGAATATGCACCTATTTGATCGAAAACGGACCTATTCTCCCCAAAAAAAACTTTGACTTAATTTCGGTTGGTCTTTTTGAACTTGGATTTTGACGTTTTTTCAATTCGAAATTCGACCCTTGATAAATATGCCTCTAATTGTGTTAAATATATTTTAATGGTTTAAGTTTTCTTTAATCGACAAAGGAAAAGCTCAAGTGAACCAATGTGGTATGTGCTGTCTAGTGAGTTGAAAAGAGCTATACATTGGGGAGACTAAACAACCATTCCAATAGAAAATGCCACAACATAAGTTTATGGTAAATAAATTCAAAGGGGGTTAAATGTCTATGATTATTTTTAGATAATGAAGACACAACTCTTCATTCAGTCATACATTATCCATATTTTGTTTGGAAAAAGATTGTTTAGTGGCTTTATAGTACACATTTGCCTAAGAATGTTCACACCCATTATTTACTATATTTCTATATATTTTACACTAGTATCTCCCATTTTAAAAGTTCTGTATGGGAAATTTAGAATAATACACTTGTCCCTGTTTGTAGCTGTAGCAATAAGTTAATGTATATGTGGTGTTTTATCTGGTACTTCGTCTGTTATTGAAGATATTTTCATATAAATACAAATATAAGCAAATGTCACTCAAACAACTTTGTTCTGCACAATCTTTGTGAAGTACTGTATATTGACATCACTTATTTTTTACCTTCTGTGTCGCTGTATCTCTTGAGTTGTAAGCCAAGATGAGAAGTTACCTGACTATTATTATTTGTTTTAATAACTATACCAGTATGGCAATACATTTCTTGTAAAGTAAGGAATATATCAAATACATTTTTACTGAGCTACCTGAAGTAAAAAGCTGAAAAGATAGGCTAGTGTGGTCTGTTTATTGTTGGTTATGGCCCATGCATGAAAAGCAAGAGTGCTAAATTTTGATATAGATAATGGAACTGAAAATATAATGTGTAATTCCTCACAGAAATTGTGGTTTCTTCTCCAAGGTAAACACATGTGAAACTACTTACAGTATTAATGCTATATGAAACACTATTTTGCAACATTAAAACATAAGTTTGCAAAGTAGCCCTATTTTATAGAACATAAGATTGCATTGGGAGAATTAAGATTTTATTCTATGCCCTCACAGAACAAATTGTAATATACATAATTGATCAAACAAATTAGTAGCAATAATTGGAAAGGACAGGGATTTTGCTTCTTAATTAGGAAAACAATCACAAAAATTAAAATGTAATATGTTTCATCTCATTGAAATATTTATACATAAATAAAAATGTAAGTATTGTGTATGAAATGATCAATTTACTCTCCTCTGTCCCCATCTTAGCATCTGTCTCTCTTCATTCTCTCTTAAAGCAGGAGTCGGAAGTCAGATTTTGGTTAACAGTTAGATCTAATATGGGAGGGGGTGGGTTTACACTTTGCCCAAAATGTATATTAGAACTCATGCTTTCATAATAACCAGCTCTGATGGAAATCTTGTCTCTCTCCATGCAGGATGGGTGCTGGAGTCAGTTTTTTTGTTTCTGAGTCAGTTATTTGAGTTAGCTCTAATATATCTGCTAGAAAAGGAAGAGTTCCCCCAATATATGTAATAAACTTAGCTGACAATCAAAATAAGACTCCTGGCTACTGCATGAAGTGAAAATGAACAGAGACAGATGATGACAGGGGGACAGTGAAGAGTAATCTGTTCTTCAGGACCATTACAGATTTTTTAATTGATTATATTCAGAATGTTTAATAGTTCCATGAGATAAAGCCTATTTTAAATCTCCATTTTCATGATAGTTCCTCTTTAAAGTTGGCTAACTCAAAGTAAACCTAGGGGTCTTAAAGGCTGTAGATAACAATGGGGGAATGTAATATGTTTTTATTATCGCAAAAAGCATTCGCAAAGATCATTGTGAATGATAGCAACTATGTTTGCATCATTTTTGACCGATTACAGACCTCAGCGACTTCCTCGCAAAGTTTGTGACCAAACATTTTTTACGAACATTCACAGTGTATGTAATAGAATTATAATTTAAGACAACATGTTTAATGTAACTCCAGAGCAGGTGTTAACGCTAGTCTTCGTTTAGCAATGTAATATTTGCCAGTGAAGGATTTTACATTGTAATAATTCAAAATGCAAAACAATTAACTTGAGGAGGGAACGTCAAAGGCTCTAAGTGAAACAGAGCACTATTAGACAGATAAGAACATTGCAAGCATAGTAAATCTCCAACACTATTGCACATTTTTATGTAGAGTGAAGTTATATTATTTTATTCTGGAACATGAGTAATATATAACAACACCATTCCTTTATGAGTATAACTGTGGATACTTTCAAAATGTGGTGTGTTTCCAGACTAGCTTCTAAAAAGCCACATTTTCAGAAGAAGGAATTGTTTATTCATCTCTCCTATCTCCCTGGTAATCAAAAGTGAGGTGCCCAGAGATCACCAGCTCACCCCCTGTCCTGTCATATAGAAGGCACTCTGTCAGCTGAATCCTGACTAATGGGAATATTTACAGATAAATATTCTTTGACCCATATAGATTATTTATTATATAGTCAGTTTTTCTGATGCTCATGGTATGCTACTTTATTCAATCTTAAAGGGGCCCTAAAGGCTAAGTATGTGACAATGTAATGATATGTATAGTATAGGTATATTGATTTTCTCAAGATTCAATATTACATGCAGTACTTGGTAAGCAAGCTTTCCAACTAATAATGTTAGATATATATATATTCCATATAGATAACTTGTCAATGAAAGATAATTATACGGAGAAATAATTATAACACAACTTGTATTACTGAGAGCGGTGAGTTGGGAGGCATAGCTGGAATGAACATATTGAGATGTATACAGTACCTATTTAAGGAGGGGCAGAAGTCATAATAAAGGTGGAGGCGAATCCTTAAAGAATGCAACTACATTGACCAAACATGTTGGGACCGATTCACTGAATTCGAGTGAAGGGTTCGAATTGAAAAAAATTTGAATTTCGAAGTTTTTTTGGGCTACTTCGACCATCGAATGGGCTACTTCGACCTTCGACTATGACCTTCGACTTCGAATCGAACGATTCAAACTAAAAATCGTTTGACTATTCGAACATTCGATAGTCGAAGTACTGTCCCTTTAAGAAAAACTTCGACCCCCTACTTCGGCAGCTAAAAGCTACCGAAGTCAGTGTTAGCCTATGGGGAAGGTCCCCATAGGCTTGCCTGTGATTTTTTGATCGAAGGATTTTCCTTCGATCGTTGGATTAAAATCCTTCGAATCGTTCGATTCGAAGGATTTAATCGTTCGATCGAACGAAAAATCCTTCGATCGATCGCAGGATTTGCGCAAAATCGTTCGACTTCGATATTCGAAGTCGAACGATTTTAGTTCCCAGTCGAATATCGAGGGTTAATTAACCCTCGATATTCGACCCTTCGTGAATCGGCCCCGTTATGTTATTACAATATTTATTATAAAACAGAATATTATAAAGTGTAGGTGAAAAGTTTCTTATGAACAGAATCTTAGGGGGTTATTTATCAAAGTCCGAATTTATCTCAATATTTTCTGCTACAAACTCCGATCTGATTTTCACAATTTTTTTCGGGTTTTTTCATACGATTTTCATGCATTTCACGTTTTTTCAGAAACATTCACCCAAAAACGTCGAGAAATATCGTGAAACCTAGCGCACATCACAAAATCATTGCGACTTCTCCCATTGTCTTATATACAACCATGACAGGTCTGAGATGCCGGATTTCAGATTCTGACTTTTCCATCCTCAGGGTTTAATAAATTCTGAAAAATTTGTGATTTTTTAAAAGTCTGATTTTATAAAAAAAAATCTAAATTTTTTCGTGATTTTTGCATTCAGAGTTCAGTAAATAACCCCAAAGACTTTTCCAACCTCGGGGTTTAATAAATTCTTAAGAATTCGTGATTTTTTAAAAGTCTGATTTTACATTAAGAAAATCCCGATTTTTTCGTGATTTTTGCATTCAGAGTTTAGTAAATAACCCCATAAGTCTCTCTCAATACTGAGATTGACTGAGACATTGAATTACCGTATATACTCGAGTATAAACCAAGTTTTTCAGCATCCAAAATGTGCTGAAAAAGTCTCGGGTATTATACTTGGGTCAGCGGGCAGTAGCTGAGATTGCAGTCACTTTTAATCATTCCTATACCAACAGTTCACTTGGGGAGAGACTGCAATATCCCACAATGCCATCTGCAGGTTATATGAAAGAATAACAGTGCGCCCTCTGTTGGTTATATGAAAGAATAACAGTCACTGCAATATCACACAGCGCCATCTGTTGGTTATATGAAAGAATAACAGTGCACCCTCTGTTGGTTATATGAAAGAATAACAGTGACTGCAATATCACACAGTGCCCTCTGTTGGTTATATGAAAGATTAACAGTGTCTGCAATATCACACAGCGCCCTCTGTTGGTTATATGAAAGAATAACAGTGACTGCAATATCATACAGCGCCCTCTGTTGGTTATATTAAAGAATAACAGTGACTGCAATATCACACAGCACCCTCTGTTGGTTATATGAAAGAATAACAATGACTGCAATATCACACAGCACCCTCTGCACATGCTAGTGGGATAATGCACACAGTAATCTGTTTGGCAATTCTCTGTCATCATCAACTTTGCAAAGAAGTCCGGTTGATCGCTGGGGGGGGGGTCGCTTTGGCAGAATGTGCGCTGCTGGGAGACAGAGCTGTAGTTGTGTCTAGGCTTATACTAGAGTCAATAAGTTTTCCCAGTTTTCGTAGGTAAAATTAGGTACCTCGGCTTATACTCGGGTCGGCTTATACTTGAGTATATACGGTAGTTAATGGTGTGTCAAAGCAAGTTCATTATTAGTGCATATATAAATAGGAGGGATGTAGCCAAGAGAGCAGCATTTATTCATTGCTATTGACTTCCCATTACTACTGACGAGTCCAGCTGCTATAGAAACTGACACACTCTGTGCAGCATCTTTATATCTGCCTGCACCAGGCTCTATGTGTATCAATATTAGCAGCTCTATTGTAGCTTTGTTGGTGTGCAGATCACAGAATGTGGATAATAAAAATCAGCAAAGTGACAATTTTATAGCAGTCTGTGCATTTTTATTTCTATATTCATCATACAGCTATTGTGTATCCTTGTCTCGCTGTGAGTATTAGTTTGGTCACTGCAAGAGTAAAGATCATTGACATATGCTGATGTCTGCATTACAAACAATCTCCCTGATAATCTAACATGCCACAGAGAAGCATATACAGTATATATCATTTTGTAGGACTGCAGTGCCTTTGATAATTTCACTATGGGGCTACTTTAAGATTTAATTCTATAAATAATCCAGCTTTGTAAGCGAGAGATAAATTCAAGCTTTTGAGTCTATATTCTGTGTTTTAATACTATGGTCCACAGCCTTTGTCCTCTGTTAACGTTGATACTTGCCACTTACTGCTGGCTTGTCACCTTGCCAGAAAAAAACATCTGTGCTGCCTCTTTCTGAATTTATAAAATGTTTGATCAGTGATGCATCACAGTACTGCTTGCTAGGAAAAGTTCCAGGCAATATGGTCAAGGTGGCTGGCTTTTACACCTTGTAATTACATTAGGTAGAACTGACACCTGTGTTATTCAAAACACGAACCTCCCTTTAGTTCTTCCTGGCTCAGACTAATTAAAAAATGTAAAATAAGTCATCATAGTTCGGTAGTCTCTTCCTGACAAGCAGTTATGGGCGATGCTGCAAAATAACTATTTATCACAAGTGACGACATATATAACATACAAAAAGTACAAAAATGCATATAGGTCAATATTTTTAAAGTCTTAAATGTTTTAGTCCCCTGTTTTGGTCCCCAGTGGACCAAAAGGTTGACCCATAATAAATTTACATCAAGGCACTGAGTATGTCAGTGTATTATTTGCATTGTATATAGAAGCGAAGTATGGTATATACAGCTGATAAACCTAGTATATCAACATCAGTACCAGCTATCAACATAGTTTCACAGTTCTTTGCTGGCAGTGCCATTCATTTGTAACACTGCAGTAAAGCTGATTTTGCTTTGTAATGGGTAATTCTTGAATTAATTGTTTTCTTATTGGGTTATTACAGAGAATATAATAGCATCCTGCAGTAGTTCCTGTTGTTGTCCTAGGTTAGTCTTTATAATAGACCCATTTAATGTTAAAGGGGACCCGTCACCCAAAAGAATTATTCAAAATCTGATTTTATCACATTAGTCAAGCAAAATGAACTTTAATTACACTGTTTAAATTATTTGATTTTTGTTTCCTTCAGTCTGGGAATTCAAAATTATAGCAAGCAGGCAGCAGCCATTTTGTGGACACCGTTTTTAAGGAAAGCCATGCATCATCTGAGAATCTTGTTTGTGCACCAGAATGGGGGACCCGATGTCCATTTCCATGCCCTGGCTACACAATTAAATGGTAAAGAGAACGGGGGAATGTGGGGAGAGCAGGGACATCTAGGAAGTGCTGAATGGAAAGTGAAAATAATTGTCTGCCCCACCTCTATGCCCATGAACAGAACAGATGCGGCCGTGATCCGACGGGGTTTTTAAACCCATACGATCGAGATCTGGCCGACTTTCGGCCAGATCTCGATCGGGGAAGCCCGTCGGGGGCCCCCATACACGGGCCAATAAGCTGCCGACACGGTCTGTCGGCAGCTTTTATCGGCCCGTGTATGGCCACCTTAACCCAGGGCAACCCCGGGAACTGCTGCAGGATGATATTGTATGATTTGTAATTGCTTGTGGTTTTCAAGCTATGACTAATTGCTCAGAGAGCACAAAATGAGTAAGGCAATAGAAAAGTTTTCAAATTAAGATTTTTGTTTTTAACTTATTTGTTTTTTGAGTGCCTGAATCCCCGTTTTGTGGTTAATATATGTGCAGAGAAGGGCCCTTTTATTCAGACAACACCATGAAGTGACCCAATAAGCTTTTGCAAATTGCTAATTTATGAATTTCAGTAATAGAAATCCAGTAACATTCTTATTATTATTGCAGCTATTGTACATACTTTTTGCTGTGTTCATATTAGTTACCCTTGTAGTGCCATGTAGTTAATAGCATGAACCTTTGTCTCATGGAGTTAGCTTTGGCTGTGCATGTATAGTGTAGTGCATGTTAATTAACAAGTTGATTATTCCCGAAACTAGTAAATAATTACTGTGTAGTAAGCTCAATTCACAGCAAAGCTTGCTTTCAATATAAAAACATAGAAAAAGCATTTCAGTTAATAGTATTGCCTGCCAAAACTTAAAATAAAATGATTATGACCTGCGGTTATCTTTTGGAACATGTATCAAAAATCCTTTTTACTAAATTAACCTTATAAAAGATGACTTAGGGAACCAATCATTTGTCATTACTGAATACCTACAGAGTGCAAACCGCTGCCTCAACATTAATCTTTCCTTTAAGAAAATAGCAAGGGAAGCAGTACTTTTATTTGCTCCTTGTAGATAATTAAAAATGTATTATTCACAGTAGCATGTCATCGATTCCTTTGCTCATCCTTAAAACATCTGGCCCACTGTTTAAAATTCACGCAGTGCAGTAATGTCAACTCATGCTGATAATCAGAGGACCTTCAATTAAATACAAGTACCACAGTCAATAATAAACAAAAAAAAATATTGCATGAAACCACCATGTTTCTATACCTTAACAATTAGAATTCATTGGTTTGCACTATTTTTAACCAACATTCAAATCAACTTTTCTTTTTCCCACTGATATATTCAACTGTATAGTTAAATAATTAAAAATTTAAAATTTTTTGTGCATTAAAAGGCAAGCAGAAATACAAAAAAAAGTAAAAGCAAAAAAGCTAATTTTCCGGAAAATGTAACAATATAGAATCGTAAAAAACCCGAGCGGACTTGATCGGAGTCAGTTGCCGAAAATATTGAGATAAATTCGAATAAGTAACCCCCTATATGTTTGATTCTAGCAAACGTAGGTTGTTAGATTACCACTGCACAGATAATCTTCCTGCATAATAGACTCTAGTTAACATAACAGGCACATAATCATCTCATTATCTACTTCACAATGACCAAACGTGGAGTAGCTTCTATTTCCTGGTTTGCCTTGTTTATATCAACAAATGTGAAAAAAAATTATGATGAAAACAATAGGCAAAACTTTGTTTGACACAAGTCCAACTCATGCTAAACTAGGGGGTATACTGCCACTTTAATAGAAGAATATTACGGGGTAAAAGACTACTTTCTAAAAAAAGGTCTTTCTATTGTATTCTCTTGCATTAAGTTGCAATGTGTTGCAATATACTATTTTAACAATTTCTCTTGTTATTCCATAGAAAAGTGGTTATAAGATATATAGTATTAAAAACTTTACTTCATCAGTGTGGAATATTGTTGAAATAACTCATTGTAAGTATCATGCTGGTTTACAGGTCACCAGTTATTCTAATAAAGTCACAGGACATGGGATCCATTATCCGGAAACCCAGTATCCAGAAAGTATTGAATTACCGATTGCCTGTCTCCCATAGGCTCCATATTATGCAACTAATCCAATTTTTTTGAAATATTCCCTTTTTCTCTGTAATAATAAAACAGTACTTTGTACTTGATCCAAACTAAGATATAATTAATCCTTATTCTAAGCAAAACCAAGGTTGGATTTATTTGATGTTTACGTAATTTTCTAGTTGAGGGGCAGATTTTTCAAGAGTCGAAGTGAATTCGAGGGAATTTTCGAAGTAAAAACATTTGAAATTCAAAGTAATTTTTTGGATACTTCGACCACCGAATAGGATACTATGGGGCAGATTTATCAAAGGCCGAATTTCGAAGTAAAAAATACTTTGAAATTCGACCATCGAATTAAAATACTTCAACTTCAAATATCGAAGTCGAAGGATTTATTAACAAATTTGGCAATCGAACGATTGAACGAAAATAATTCGATCACACGATTAGATCGTTCTAAACGATCGATCAAAGTATTTTCATTCGACCTCAAAAGACTTAGAAAATGCCTGTAGAAGGTCCCCATAGGCTAACTTCGGCTGGTTTAATTTGGCGAAGTTTTTTTAAAGAGACAGTACTTTCATAATCGAATGGTCGAACGATTTTTCCTTCGAAAACAAAGTCGAAGTAAATTCAAAGTGGTAAGGGCAGATTTATCAAGGGTCAAATTTCGAAATAATGGGAGTCTTTTTGGAACATTTTTTTGACAATTTATTAAAAAAAAATTTTGCGGGTGAATAGGCTGTATTCGATCGTTCGAATGGAAGTAAGATCGGATTCGATCAAATTCAATTCAAAGTATTTTCAAAAGAAACCTTACATATTTCAAAATGCACCAATAGACTCCTGATGAATTACAGTTGCTCATAGTTTTAGAGTTTGATTTCCAGCACAGTGTAGTGTAGGCAGCAGTAAGCCTGTCCCCCATTCACCACTGTAAACTCAACATTTCCAGGTGGGAGCAGCCCAGTGCATGCAACTTCTACTGGATAGATCACTTGACAGTTTTTTTATACTCCTTTTATTCTGCACGCTACAGTTTAAGGTGATCGATATAAACAGAAAACATCTACTTTCACAATTAGTTTTTAAAAGGATATTGATTACATACAGTGCTCAACATTATACTATATACTATATAATGTGCAAGTTTCAGCATAATGTACTTCTAACTACAGCACAGTAACAGAAAGCAAAGACAGCTAAATCTATTGGAAAACACTTTTATGCAACAAGGACCTGTTGAGACTTCTAAAATGGGTAAAAAACACAGTTATTTTTTCTGCTATTGCATAAGATAAGACATTGTTTAATTGCATTTTTTAATTAATTGAGCACGTAATTAAAGGTAAATATTTTTTTTTTCAAAATGGATCAGTTAATAGTGCTCCTCAAGCAGAATCCTGCATTTTAAAATTCATTTTTCAAAAGAGCAAACAGATTTTTTTATATTTAATTTTGAAATCTGGCATGGGGCTATATACAGTATGCTGTCAATTTCTCAGGTGCCCCCAGTCGTGTACCTTGTGTTCTGATAAACTGATTAACAGTCACTCTTTGCTGCACTGCAAGCTGGAGTCATATCTCCCACCTCCCTTCCCCCCAACATCCATCAGCAAACCAATGGGAATGTAACCAGATAATGACAGATAATGTACCAGATAATGTAACCCAATGACACCTGCATTGCTAAACTTTCGCCTATGCCCCATCAAATGGTACAGTGTAATTTAGTAATAAAAAACTAAACCATAGAAATCATGACAGATTCCTTTAAAGTTTGCAATTATGGTTTAATTTACATTATTTTAATAAAATAAGTTTCATTCTTAAGCATTTTGTTCCTATGGTATTGTGCAGCTTCCCATCAGGTTAAACATGATGATAAGAGGTTTTTAAAACATTTTTAACTGTCCCTTAAATAGGTAATTTGCAGGATGGTACGAAATGTAAATGTATGTAAATAACATTCCTATATATTATATATTTAACTTACTTACGGAGGCTTCAATTTAGAATTCAATTTTGGAATGATAAAAACATGTTTCATTTGAAACAGCCTATCATTGGTTATGTGGAAGCCTCTCTTGTGTGCCTCTCTAGGCCCTTAAATTTAAAGCTGAAATGGTAGTAGATAACAACCCCAACAAACAGAAAACAAAAAGATTCTGTGGCTAAATTGTTATTGTTATTATTTGTCATTTCCAATTACTGTGAATACAATGTATTTGTAAAAAGAAAAAATACATTTAAAACTGGTTTATTTTTCATTTTTCAGAATATTTAGCCAAAATCATGTATAACAGGTTAATGTTGAGTGGCAGAAAATAAAAGGACATTTTTTGGCATTTTTCTTGTGCTACCATATGTCTAACTGCACTAATATTGTATCTTAACATGTTATTCACTTCTGCAATCTGTCAAAATGCACAGATGCCATAGCATTCACTTCAATACTGTCAGTGTCAAAATATGCAAGCATGGCAACATCATACAGTGCATTGTCAGAATACAAAATGGGCCATAATATAGCTACACAACAGGTGCTAGTGACAAAGTTTAAAATCCCTACATGAGTTGAACACAATTTTATGAAATAATGCCCTCAGTAAGAAAGTATTAGCACAACAATATTCTATAAATGCCTTTACAAAATCTGAAAGCACCTGATTGTTCCAGCTATAACACAACAATATCCGGTTTACATCTGTAAGTTTTACATTGCAAAACAGTGTATATACATTATTCAGTTAGCAATATTAAAAGAAAAAATACCATCCTTTTTCCTACTCCCTGGTGTCTGAAGGTCGTACTACACCACCACGATTCCAAACTGGGTAGGACACCAAGGGGGTTATTTATCAAATGCCGAGTTTATCTCAATATTTTGTGCTACAAACTCCGATCAAATCTGTTCGGGGTTTTTTCGCTTATTTATTATTAGATTTTCCCGAAAATTTGCTTTCTGAGAAAAAAAATCAGATTTTCGCAATTTTTTCAGATTTTTAATCGGATTATTTCAGATTTCTCACCTAAAAACTCAGATTTCTTATGCTTTTTGCCCAAAAACTTCAGGGTATTGCATGAAACTGTCAGGTGTTGCTGGGATTCGAGCCAGGGACCTTTGGATTTCTGGCTCGATACCTTAACCATTTGGCCAGGTGAGCAGCCTGTAGGGTTGCTCGCTATGTGCTACCTGGCCTCTGCAGTCCCACCCCAGCTGCAACCTTAAGGGCAGCACTTGGTACACTCCTGGCCAGAGCATTACATTGTTTCTCCCTAGTACTGCGGCAGTGCCCCTAACTAGGTAGCTCTAGCTCTTGCCCCTTTTCCCTTATTCCTCCTTGCCTTTGTCTGCCTGTCCTTGTCTAGTCTTGTCTTGCTTTACCCTTTCTTGTACCTTCCCAGCCATTACATTGATCTGACCCTTGCCTGATATCATTTCCTATTCCACCTTGTACCTTTCACTCACTTCATCTTGTTCCTGCTTCCTGACCTCCTCTGCCTTGTACCCTGTCTTGTTGCTTCCCTAGTCTCCCTCTGCTATCTTGATATTCAGTTTCCCTCTCCTATCTAGCTATCCAGTTTCCCTTTGCTCCAGTGTCCCTCTCTTGCTATCCTGCTCCAGTCCTCTCCCGCTATCCTGCTCTCCAGAACTCTTCCGCTATCCACTCTAGTCTCCTTCTGCTCTAGTCTCCCTCTGCACTCCATCCCCAGTTTGATCTGATCTACGCATGCACACACCGTCCTGTCCCATCCAGTCTGTTCCTGTCCTGAGTCGTTGCCCTCTTCATCCAGCCTAGTCCAGTCCTGATCTTTGCCCTCTCCATCCTGTTCTGCACCTGATCCAGACCGACTCTTCGCCCTCATCAACCTGTTCCTTCCTCCCCTTTAAGTGTTCCCTAGGCACATACAGCTGCTGCCTCAAGGACTCGCCCTTTCCCTATCAGTCTCCACAGCGCCCCTACCTAATCCTTGACAGAAACCCAGCACACATCAAAAAATCTTTGGGACTTCTCCCATTGACTTATATGCAACCTTGACAGGACTGAGATGCTGGATTTTCAGATTCAGACTTTTCCATACTAAAGGTTTAATAAATTCTGAAAAATCATGATTTTTATATTTTATGATTTTATAAGAATTTTTTTTTAAATGTATTAAACCCCCAGGATGGAAAAGTCTGAATCTGAAAATCCGGCATCTCAGACCCTCAGCACCATCTTTAATTCCATTCTCATATAATTTCTTAGGATAGTGAACATATTTGAAGAATAAAGTACACCATTGTGTAAGTTGAGGAGACTATTGTGAATGATCCCCTTTATCTTACATCTAACAAGGCCTAGCAATAACTAAAGTATGTTCAATAATAGGATACTGAAATCTCAGTTATTTACCAGATATGGAACTTTGTGGGTAACAGGTATTAAAGCTGGCCTTCTCTGGCACCAGTGTATAGATCCAAGCCAAAAGAATACAATAATACCTTTGAGGTTGCAGTGGAGTGTTCCCAATTTTATTGTGGTGCTCCAAACACACAGTCTAGAAGCAGTCTCCTATCCTGTGTGTCCTTAGCACCACAATACCATTGAGAACATCCCACCGCAACATCAAAGGTATTATTGTCTTTTCTTTTGGCTAATGTATATATCAGAGACACTCCAAATTCTCAAATCTTCATAATACAAATATTTTGTTTCTCCCTGAAAGTCCTCATAGTACACTATTAATAATTATTAAACTGACTAGGACATCAGGACATAACAACAATACTAATTCAGTAACTCTATGAATTTTTAATACAGAGACAAATATAATCTGTGATAAAAAGTGATGACTTTGTCTCTCAAAGCTGGACACGTGTGCATGCACATACGTTTTTACACCAGTGTACATAAAACTGTGCAGCTCAAAAAAAATGTGGAACATAAACATTGCGATTTTTGTCAGTTTTATGCACTTTACAACCTGCCCCCTTTGTATTAAGCTCTCATATCCATTACATTTAGTTAAATAGGGAACTATGGCATGCATGCTAAATATAGTATTACTTCATTACTTCAAAGGCAAGACTGTTCAGCAAGAAAATTTGTGTAGGCTAATCAATGGGAATTTTTATTCCATAAAAAAGTATTAGCAGAAGAACCACTTTAGAAAATATATGAAGCTATTTGAATACACAAAATATGATTCAAACATAAAAATTGGAAATTATATATGAAACATAATGTTACATAAATAAGCAGAATGCAATGATATGATTTTAATTACCATATTACTACAATCAGGATGGATGGAAGAGTTCAATCAGTGTCAGAAATAACAACTCCTGATTGTCAGTTAGCAGATTATTTAGTGATTCACATATTTAGCAACCGAAATTATTCAGTAAAATAATAAATATCCAAAGGTTCAGTAATACTTAAAAATATGTGCAAAGCTTCCTATGTGTTCTTTAAGGGCCTTGCGATTTTTTTCTATGAATCTCAGACAATTCTAGGTTTCCCTATGTTTCTAAGAAGCTCTAAACATTCAAAATGTATTAAAACATTGCCAAGTAAAAGTTGTTGAGGTGCTATAAAAGTCATTTAGGTGGTGCGCTGATCTTATTGGACTACTTATAATCAAATTGGACTTTACAGGTTTTTCGATTTTTTTGAATTATCCCAAAAGCTCAAATTTTTTGAGGTATTTGTACTGTATTTTTTACAGCACCATTCAGTGTTTTTTTTGTTCACACTTTTTACATTAATTTCTCTTAAATTCAGTGGAAATCCTAGTTTAGTTGTGGTTTCAAAAACATCCAAAAGCACTAAAATTTAGCCTTTAATAAATAAGCCTCCAAGGGAAGGGAGATATTATTTTACACATAATGCTAGTCAACTGTCTATTTTAAGGGATAAACAGTTATACTAGAACATATGCAAATAATGGACACCAGAAAAAATATATATATATTTCAGTGCAGAAAAATCAGCAGGGGGCTGCAAATTAAATATGTCTACAAATTTCACTTCAACATCTGCACTAGAACAACAGTGTGAATCTGTCATAGGAAACTCATTTTCCCCACAAAGTTTAAGCTAATAGAACCCCACTTCAGTTGGAGGAAAAACCTCCCAAAAAAATGCTTGTAGTATGCAGCCGGACACATTGGGACTATAAATATACTCCACATGTACATCATTAATATAATGATGCACTAGGAATGTCCTTCAGCATGGGTGGCAAAGTGCTCACTACAAGCATTTTTTGTGCAAAATAGTATTGTTTATACCTGCAAAAAAATACCTTTTCTCAATTTTCTTATATTGTCAAGAAAAACATCAATGTTCAGTACCTCAATATTGAAAACTCAGAAGTAGTAACTGTAACAGAGCCAGCAATAATATATACAGTATGTGAATGTCAAAACTGGTGTGAAGTACTAGAATGTTCCTTTAATGAAACCCTATTACTTTTGTTTTTTTTCACTGAGCTCAATTACAGGAAAGGCTAGGGCTATAGAAACAATTGCATATGATATTTATTGACATCCGCTGGTATTGTCTACACTCAGACACTGACACTGTCTGCCACACAAACTTTAAGGTGCAACTATGGACAGCAGAATTGTAATATGTAATTGTAATGAATTGTAATATGTGGTAGGGAACAACAATTCTATTGCTTATAGAATTATCTGCTTGTCACTGCACACTGATAACATTTACTCCTGTGGGAGATCATGCAGATAAGTAGCAAGATCACTTTGGTAAGCCCTTATGCACAGGCATGGTTTTTGGGTTACTCTGCAAATGGAATCAATGTAACACGTGTTCTACTACTACACTTTTAATTAAGATAATATAATCTTTGTTTTATTCATAGAGATAATGAGTTGTTGTATTGAATCTAATGGAAGATTTTAAATTTCACCATTATGAAAAATTCCATGATGTTCTGTATATTAAACACCCAATAATTTCAACCATGGAATAATAGATTAAGAAATTGGTCAAAATTTTTGTTCTACAGTATATCCTTATAAGAGAAAATGTGCACTATTAAAAAAAGTAAAATCGTTCGATCGAGCAATTAAATCATAGAATCTAAGGATTCCAATGATTTTAGTGTACGATCGAACGATTTTACTTTGATGTGTGAAGACTTAGAAAAATGGTCTAGGAGGTCCCCATAGGCTAACATAGCACTTCGGCAGGTTTAATCTGACGAAGTATTGAAGTCAAAGTTTTTTTAAATAGACAGTACTTCAAATATCGAATGGTCGAAAATTCGAACGATTTTACTTCGAAGTCGTAGTATCCTATTCGATGGTCGAAGTATCCAAAAAATTACTTTGCAATTCAAACTTTTTTAACCTTGAAAATTCACTCGAACCTTAGTGAATCTGCCCCAAAGTGTCAATAATTTTACCTAAGATTGCATTTAAATGTAAACATGTTCTTCCTATTTCTATTATTGGAAGCATTTTATTGGCTTTGACAAAATGATTGATAGTAGAGTATGTATTTTTAAAATGATTATGGGTGGAATGTGTGCCTGAATCACAGTATGAGCATTTCAGGTAGAGAACAGAAGAAAAACTCTCAGATAAATAAATGCTTTGCCTTTAGGGTATCCTAACTTCTAAAATAGAAAAATAGAATAAAATACAGTTATACATATTGTAAATACTACTCAATATATGACATACATTCCATTTTTTTAATTTTTGCGGTAAATCTTTACATTGTACTATGTCTATTTCATGTATTCTATTAATGATTAGCACAGTTATTATTTTTTGGGCAATTCCACTGTTATTGGTATATTAATATAGTTATTTGCACGTCATAAAAAAATCATGCTATTTTATTTGATGCTTTGTAGCCAATCAGGTTGAATGAAATATCTGCTATTCAGCACACATCAGTAATAATCCCTGCTTTACAAGGTATTCACTGGCAGTTGTTATGATGAGGAGTTGTGCACTGAAAGCACAGCCAAGGGTTATATAATAAAACAGGAGATTAGCTAGCAGGTGATGTCTTGGCCAGCAAGGATTTAAACAAATATAATCCTTGCTTTGTCTGAGGCAGTTTATATGTTTAATCTTTACACAAAATTCATGTGAAACTTTGAGTATTATAAACTGTACATGTTGGGAGGATTAATATCAGAATACAAATGTTGGCTACTTAAACATTTATTATATTGGAACTAATATTAGATCACAGTACAGGATGTTTCCATTTATAAACAAGTAGCCAAAAAAGGCATTAACAATTCTTCTCTAGAGAAATATTCTATCCTGAATAATTATGTATTAAAGATGTTTAGCCATTTGTAGTTTTATATAAAAAGGCTAGAATTGGATGCAAGGACATGCATTTTTTTTACTTTGAATTTGTGAAATAAGTCATGAGTCAAGTTCAGTGTGGTCAAAACTCCATAATTCAGTGTCAGATGTATATTGATTTCAAGAGCTACAGTATTTGGGATTATTAAATGCTAGATATTCTATACTTAAATAGTATGATGCTTTTCTATTCCCAAAATAATGCAGACAAATAATTATATACTGTATAAAGAATGTATATGAATGTATTCTGTTCATTATTGTAGAGGGTTAATAAATATCTACATTGCTCATCCTCTGAATGACTGTTAGATGTCTTTTTAGGCTTTAAAGGGCATGTAAAGTCTAAAATAGAATAAGGCTAGAAATGCCGTATTTTGTATACTAAATATAAACATGAACTTACTGCCCCACAAGCCTAATCAAACAAATAATTTATGCTTTCAAAGTTGGCTACAGGGGGTCACCATCTTGTAACTTTGTTAAAGATCTTTGCAAGACTAAGACTGTGCACATGCTCAGTGTGGTCTGGGCTGCTTAGGGATCATCATTAAAAAAGCTGCTTGAGTTCTGCATGGGAAGTAAGGTGGGGGCTCCCCCTGCTGTTCATAAGTATTATTGTTTCCCTGCTCAGCAGTTAGGGACAGTCTGACAATTCCTATCCACAGCAGTAAATGAAGGGAGAATTTCACTGCATACAGTCAGGTTTCTTATAAAAACAGTACATATTTTTTAATTGAAGTATTTTGGAGATAGGTTTCTTTTTCATTAAAGAAAGTAAAAATGGGATTTTATTTTTTGCCCTTTACATGCCCTTTAAAGGGCATTCAGGGATGCCAATGCTTTGTAAATTTCGCAAAATATTGGTATCCCACCTTTAACAGTCACTCAATGTAGTTCTCAATCAGACTTTGCCATTCCATAAGGTAAAACTAAATGCAACAAAAAACGGTATTCTGTTATATAGTGATGTAAAATCAGATTTCCCAGACAGTGCCAGGGTGTACCTCAGCAAGTGAAAGCATTAAAACTTTTATTTGAGGTTTTGTCATTTACCTTTATTGTTATGCATAGTTCCCATTTAAAATTGTCATTTGTTCAGAAGATAGATACAGAAAAATGCAATTGTGCACCCAACAATTGTACTTTTATACAAAGCAAATTACATATTTATTTACCAATAAAATATGTTCATACTATAAAGTATGCTTCACTGATTGCTTTTAAATGCAAATGTGGGCATGAAAAAAGAATTTCCTAACCAAGGATGAATTTTTTCATCTTTTTTCATCATTGAAATGTTAGATACCTTTATACATCTTATAAAGGATTGCCTTGCTTGTTGCTCCTCTTAAACTAGGTAGGTATTTTATATTAGATATTTGAATACATGACATTCCGAAGAAAGACATATAATGGCACCATTATTTATAGAAAACCGTTGTTTTTCTCTTATCTATTTTTCTTTTACATTTTCTAATGGTAAAGTAATATTACATGGTGTTGTAAACTCTGCTAGGAGATTCTCACTTGCATATGGAATGTATTGTATTGTATTTTTCAATGAATCCTCTTTTTCTCCTCCCCTATACCAACTTTCAATACTAACATCATGGCTGGGACAAGGATGACATGAAAGTCTAAATCCAAGGAAGCTTTTAAACTATATGAAAAATTAGGCTAACAAATCTTGCTAATAGTCTGCATGGATAAACAATTTAAACCTTGTGCATATAATCATTTCACAGTACAAAAGACAATTCAAATAGGTTTTTAGGGTCAATCATGTGGGTTTAATTTTCAAGTCTTTGGAGTGACTGTAGGCTCAGGTGACATAGGTAGTTTTAGGGGCAGATTTATCAAGGGTCGAAATTTGGAAGTAATGTGAGTTTTTTTGAACTCCCATAACTTCGAAATTAGAATATAAAAAGACCAATGGAAACTTATTAAAAAAATCAAAGTTTTTAACTTCAGGTGAAAAAGCTGTATTTGAATCATTCGAAACAAAATTTTAGCGCATTCAATTGAATTCGAAACAAAGTATTTGCCCCAAAAAACTTTGATTTTTCAAAGTCCACAAAATTACTCCAAATAGATTCAAGGCCCATAGGCTAAAACAGCGAATCGGCGGGTTTTAGATGGCAAATCGTTGAAGTCTAAGTTTTAAAGAGATAGTACATGACATTTTTTCAAATTCGAAATTGAATTTTGGGCTATTCGATAGTCGAAGTATACAAAAATAGCTTGACATTCTAAATTTTTTTCTTTGAATTTTCACTTCGACCCTTGATTAATCTGCCCCTTAATGTTTCAGTATGATCATCATTGCTGCTTCCATCATCTTAATCCACCAACAGTGATGGTTAAAAATTGTGCTTTTCACTTTGATGTAAAATTTGCAAAACTGTGGAAATGTAGCCTAAATGCATTTGAGTCAATGGGATGGCAAAGTTTGTTTTAATTCTGCAATAGCACATACTGTACATTAACGTATCTTGCTAGAGAAGCTAACAAAATAGTTAGCTAATAAAACAGACTACATGGAAAAAATTCTAGCATATGTTTACAAGAAATTTCACCCTGGGTAAAACCACAAAACTGTACCAAGTTTGTTCATCCCTATTCAGCAACATTTTAGAGGCAGGTACCCACAATAAATTGGCAGTTATTGACCAGAAAACATCTAGCTGCAAAGGAAGGCAGCTGATTTGCTGGAGTTTTTACATAGCAGTTAAAAGATGAATGAAAAACACCTGCAGCATCTCCCCTTATTCTAAAGCTAAATATTTAACTTAGACATGTGACTCTTAGGGGCAGATTTCTAAAGGGCGAAGTGACTAACGCTAGCGAAGATTCACCAGCGTTACCATTTTCATGGACAAATTTTCGCTCTGGCAAATGGACGTTTCTCCGTAAATTCACTAAGATGCAGATTTTACTGAACGTTACCACTTTTGCCAGCCTTGCCTTCACCAGCTCAGACACTGGAGTGCATAGATCTTCCTCATTCTTCTGTTACTTACATCATATTTTTTAGTGGAAAAAGCTTCTAAGTACAAAAAACGCTGGCGTCTTTTCCTTTTTCCAGAGTGATAGCCTCCAAAAGTCCTTAAATTTTTTTTGGGTAACCGGATTCCCCCATACAGTTTCTAACATATGGAACATTAACAATACAGTGGGCTGATGTGTAGGGCATTATAACAACTCTATTTTCTTTATTAAGGTTCCCTGGACTTGAGGAATGTAATGTAATGTATTTGCTGCAACATATACATCTATTTAACTTTAAATTTCCCGCCGTATGCAAATTAGCCTGAGCAAAGACCTCTAACGAAGATGTGCTAGGCAGAATTGAACGCTGGCTCATCTTCGCTTTGAAAATTCGTCAGAGTTCGGCGCCATGGATGTTCGCATTTTAGTAAAATAGTGTTGTCTGAGTTAATTTTTGCCTGAAGAAGTGTTGCTATGGCTACAAAGCCGTCGCTGGCGAATTTTCGTCATTTAGTAGATTTACCCTTTAGGCTGCAGCTTGGGGAGTTCCTCAAACTATGCTATAAACAAGTGTAAAAAGTTGACTTCTAGAGAAGTTTTGATTCAATGTAACAAGACGGTTGACTGGTAAATGACAAGTACTATCTACCTAGCAGAGTTTTAGTACAGACAGACTATAAACTATAACAAGCATTTCAATGCAATACTTTGGGGCAGATTTACTTATGGTCGAATATCGAGGGTTAATTAAACCTCGATATTCGACTGCCGAAGGTAAATCCTTCAACTTTGAATATCGTAGTCGAAGGATTTATCGCAATTAGTTTGATCGAATGATCGAACGAAAAATTGTTCGATCGAACGATTAAATCCTTCGAATCGTACGATTCGAAGGATTTTAATCAATCGATCGAAGGATTTTTCTACGACCAAAAAAACCTTAGAAAGGTTTTAGGTGGCGAAGTAGGGGGTCGAAGTTTTTTTAAAGAGACAGTACTTCGACTATCGAATGGCCGTATATTCGAACTATTTTTAGTTTGAATCATTCGATTCGAAGGTCGAAGTAGCCAATTCGATGGTCGAAGTAGCCATTCTATTCCTTCACTCAAGCTAAGTAAATGGGCCCCCTGATGTTAAAAAAAACAAACACTTTCCCAATATGACTTATGACTAAAAGTCCAGAAACTTCTTACTCTTTAAAACTTCGACTTCGACCGTTCGCCACCTAAAAGTTGCCGAAGTGCTGTTTTAGCCTATGGGGGACCTCCTAGAACCTGTATGGAGGCAATTGGGGAAGTTTGGGAGATCAAAGGTCGAAGTTAAAAAAAACTTCTAATCGAAGTAGCACTACTTTGAATCGTACAATTTGAAGTAGACCCACTTCGACCCCAAAAAACTTCGACCACCATTCAGATGGTATTTTTGAATTCGAAGTTCGAAGTTTTTTTAACTTCGAACTTCGACCATTGAGAAATCTGCCCCTAATTTCACCCCAGGAAAACTTCCTGTGTGCCAATATTCCATTTAGAGTAGGTAAATCCAAAGTATGTAGTTTAAATGAATGCTCAGAATAAGACATTATACATGCAATGTACCGGATATTGCATGTCGAATGTCTCAATTAAATTGCTGTAATTTAATATGGCCCTCTAGATGTAAGTGCTATGAAAAATTGTGGTTATAGCAGTGCAGATATCTAAGAAAGAGCAGCTTAAGCATTATCAAAGAGGGACCAAAAATGCTGATGGATGATTATATTAGATGGCTTCATGTTTTTGCTTATTTTTTACTTTGCTCCTCTATATGTGTCTTCCACTGTCAACCTGGTTCTTCTCCCACCAGGATTTGTAAGTGGAACAGTAAATGGCATTCAAGTGGGGACAGCATTTGCTATCCATGTCATTGGCATGTATTTGTATCCATTATGCCAACATCTTAGTGGTTAGAGTTTTTACCTGGGCTTATTGAATATTTAATTAACCCTTTCCCTGCCAGCCGTTTTGTCCTAGATGCGAACATCTACTGCCAAGCAGTTTTCAGATATTTTGCACTCTTTCACTTTAAGGGCCTTTCCTGGGGTGGTCTTTTAGTTAACCCAGGAAAACAATATATTGTTTTTTTCAGGACAACCTGAACTTTCACAATATGCAAGAATTTTGGTGTAATTCTACTTCTGTAAAAAAATATTGGATTCTAAGTGTCAAATAAAATGAAAAAAATCATGTTGCACGAAGAACAATCACATATATCAGAAACATCTTTCATTTTATGTATGAGAACACAGCCGATTTAGAAAGGTCTATGTCTCCTGAACGCGACAATACCAAATATATATAGTTTTATGGAGATTTCTCACTTGTATAGCTCAAAATCTACAAGCAGTACACAACCAAATTTCCAAAGCAACACTCCCCAAACGGCATACTTTTGATTTCAAGGCCAAACATTCCGCTAACAGTAGGTATACCCTAGAAAACTACCCATTACTAGAAAGAACAGATTCTGGTGAATCAAAAATGGGTAGAAATATCTTTGTACTCCAAACCACCAAGTTGCAATTGTTTCCTAAAGTTATAATGTTTTATAGAAATTGGTGAATTTTTTGAAAAATTACCTCAAAGCTTCCACTCTACAGCAACATATCTCCCACACATCATTAGGTATCAATGTAAAACACCCCAAATATAAAATCCTGGGTCCACTGAACAGTTTGATGCCCAATATGAATAGATGTACCCAAGCACGTGGCATAGGAGGCCCCAAAAGGAAGACCCCCCGTTTGTTCTGTCATTTCAGATACTGCAAAATCAACACATTTACACCGTTTTGGGGGGCGGCAAAGGTAGAAAAAAGTACGTTCACCCCAAAAAACCATATATTTTCGGAAAGTAAACATTCCCCTGAATCCAAATTGGGTATGCATGTCTTTCTACACCAAAGTACCAAGCGGCAAACCATTCCTAAATTTGGTGATTTTGGCGACATTTCCAAAAATCACCTAAAAATTTCTAACCTGCAGCATTGTATTTCCCACATACTTTTAGGTATCAAGAGAAATCACCCCAAATATGAAAGCCTAGGGTCCTCTGAACAGTTTGATGCCCAATATATATAGGTGTACCCAAGCACGTGGCATATAGGGGCCCCAAAAGGAAGACTCCCATATGGTCTGTCATTTGAGGTACTGCAAAATCAACACATTTACATCGTTTTGGGGGGGGGGGCAAAAGTAGAAAACAGTAAGTTCACCCCAGAAAACCATATATTTTCGGAAAGTACACATTCCAACGAATCCAAATTGGGTATGCATGTCTTTCTACGCCAAAGTACCAAGCCGCAAATCATTCCTAAATTTGGTGATTTAGGTGACATTTCCAAAAATCACCTCAAAATATCTACCCTGCAGCATCGTATTACCCACATACTTTTAGGTATCAAGAGAAATCACCCCAAATATGAAAGCCTAGGGTCCTCTGAACAGTTTGATGCCCAATATGTATAGGTGTACCCAAGCATGTGGCATATAGGGGCCCTAAAAGGAAGACCCCCATATAGTCTGACATTTCAGGTACTGCAAAATCAACACATTTACATTGTTTTGAGGGGGGGCAAAAGTAGAAAACAGTAAGTTCACCCCAGAAAACCATATATTTTCGGAAAGTACACATTCCAACGAATCCAAATTGGGTATGCATGTCTTTCCACGCCAAAGTACCAAGCCGCAAATCATTCCTAAATTTGGTGATTTAGGTGACATTTCCAAAAATCACCTCAAAATATCTACCCTGCAGCATCGTATTACCCACATACTTTTAGGTATCAAGACAAATCACCCCAAATATGAAAGCCTAGGGTCCTCTGAACAGTTTGATGCCCAATATGTATAGGTGTACCCAAGCATGTGGCATATAGGGGCCCTAAAAGGAAGACCCCCATATAGTCTGACATTTCAGGTACTGCAAAATCAACACATTTACATTGTTTTGGGGGGGCAAAAGTAGAAAACAGTAAGTTCACCCCAGAAAACCATATATTTTCAGAAAGTACACATTCCCACGAATTCAAATTGGGTATGCATGTCTTTCTACACCAAAGTACCAAGCCGCAAATCATTCCTAAATTTGGTGATTTTGGTGACATTTCCAAAAATCACCTCAAAATATCTACCCTGCAGCATCGTATTACCCACATACTTTTAGGTATCAAGAGAAATCACCCCAAATATGAAAGCCTAGGGTCCTTTGAACAGTTTGATGCCCGATATGTATAGGTGTACCCAAGCACGT
Organism: Xenopus petersii; assembly: GCA_038501925.1. Taxonomy (NCBI): domain Eukaryota; kingdom Metazoa; phylum Chordata; class Amphibia; order Anura; family Pipidae; genus Xenopus; species Xenopus petersii. The sequence goes on along the minus strand of CM076675.1, from coordinate 100,698,456 downwards.
GGCATACAGGGGCCCCAAAAGGAAGACCCCCATATAGTCTTTCATTTCAGGTACTGCAAAATCAACACATTTACATCGTTTTGGGGGGGGGGGCAAAAGTAGAAAACAGTAAGTTCACCCCAGAAAACCATATATTTTCGGAAAGTACACATTCCAACGAATCCAAATTGGGTATGCATGTCTTTCTACGCCAAAGTACCCAGCCGCAAATCATTCCTAAATTTGGTGATTTAGGTGACATTTCCAAAAATCACCTCCAAATATCTACCCTGCAGCATCGTATTACCCACATACTTTTAGGTATCAAGACAAATCACCCCAAATATGAAAGCCTAGGGTCCTCTGAACAGTTTGATGCCCAATATGTATAGGTGTACCCAAGCATGTGGCATATAGGGGCCCTAAAAGGAAGACCCCCATATAGTCTGACATTTCAGGTACTGCAAAATCAACACATTTACATTGTTTTGGGGGGGCAAAAGTAGAAAACAGTAAGTTCACCCCAGAAAACCATATATTTTCGGAAAGTACACATTCCCACGAATTCAAATTGGGTATGCATGTCTTTCTACGCCAAAGTACCAAGCCGCAAATCATTCCTAAATTTGGTGATTTTGGTGACATTTCCAAAAATCACCTCATAATATCTACCCTGCAGCATCGTATTACCCACATACTTTTAGGTATCAAGAGAAATCACCCCAAATATGAAAGCCTAGGGTCCTCTGAACAGTTTGATGCCCGATATGTATAGGTGTACCCAAGCACGTGGCATACAGGGGCCCCAAAAGGAAGACCCCCATATAGTCTGTCATTTCAGGTACTGCAAAATCAACACATTTACATCGTTTTGGGGGGGGCAAAAGTAGACAACAGTAAGTTCACCCCAGAAAACCATATATTTTCGGAAAGTACACATTCCAACGAATCCAAATTGGGTATGCATGTCTTTCTACGCCAAAGTACCAAGCCGCAAATCATTCCTAAATTTGGTGATTTAGGTGACATTATCAAAAATCACCTCAAAATATCTACCCTGCAGCATCGTATTACCCACATACTTTTAGGTATCAAGACAAATCACCCCAAATATGAAAGCCTAGGGTCCTCTGAACAGTTTGATGCCCAATATGTATAGGTGTACCCAAGCATGTGGCATATAGGGGCCCTAAAAGGAAGACTGACATTTCAGGTACTGCATGTCAAGACCGCCGGGAGCGCGAGGAGTCGCGTCCGCTCCCGGCGGCGAAGAATCCAAAATGGCGGCGCCCAGGCAACCCACGTGGGTCCCGACGCCGGCGCCGTGACGTCAGCGCGGCGCGACGGGCGCGGGCGCGCTGACGCTGGCGCAAGGGCGCCAAATTCAAACATAAAAGGTCGCCTGAGGCGCCAAGATGGCGCCCGAAAATAGGATCCTGATTCCTTGTGATTCCTGGGTTTCCCTTGCTGTTTTCCCTGCTTATTCTGCCTGATTCCTTGTTGTGACCCCTTGCCTGGACCTGGACTTCGCTGATATTCTGCCTGTCATTGACCCCCTGCCTGGCCTTGGACTTTGTTACATTCCGCCTGCCTTTTGACCTGTGTTTGAACTTTGTTTCTCCTGCCTTACTCTTGGATACCACGATCCTGATCCCTCCTGAGGGGCTTCCTCCTAGATCCGGACTACTCCCCAGAGGGGGCTCCCGGCTCCCTGACATTATTTTCGGGCCATGGATCCTTCTGAGGAAGCCACACCTGATGTCGGACGAGCGCTCCGCGGACTGGCATCCCGCATGGAGGACTACGAAAACCAGCAGGTTCGCATTGGGCAAGCACTCGATATCCTGCTTGCTCGAGAGCCATCTGCGCCCTCCGCTGCTCCTCCTTCTGGAGATTCTCCCATGGCGGCAGCCTCTTCGAACGCAAGCTATCCGACAGGTGAGCCTCGCATTCCACCTCCTCCTCGCTTCAGTGGGGACCCACAAGCCTGCAGGGGATTTGCCACACAGTGCCAAATTCAATTTGAGTTCCAACCCACGCAGTTTCCAAGTGAGCGTTCCAAGGTGGGGTATGTGATGTCTCGATTGGAAGGCAAGCCACTGGAGTGGGCTACGTCTCTTTGGGAGAAGAATTCTCCGGTGACTTATGCTGTTAAAGACTTTCTCCAAGCTTTTCGCACAGTCTTTGATGCACCTGGTCGAGTCACGAACGCCCCTGCCCGTCTCTTGCAGCTCCGACAGGGAAGCCGCAGTGTCAATGAGTACGCTATTGACTTCTGAACACTGATGGCGGAGACTTCCTGGTGTGATGACGCTTACAAGGCCGTATACTACCAAGGCCTATCCATCCGCATCAAAGATGATCTCGTCTCCAGAGAGACTCCTGACACCCTGGAGGGACTGATCACCCTATCTATTAAGGTAGACACCCGCCACAGAGAACACCAGGTGGAGAGAGAGCGCAGCAGACGCTTTTCTCCCATGTTGGCTCCTCGCTTTCAAAGGCCGATTCTGCAAGCCCCCGCTGTTCCTGTGACTCATGTGTCCACGTCACCCCTGGAGGAACCTATGCAAGTAGGAAAGGCTCACCTTTCCGAGCAGGAAAGACTCCGAAGACGAATGGCAGGTCTCTGTTTGTACTGTGGTGGTCACTCCCATTTTGCCAATGCCTGTCCTGCCAAGGAGGTATGTCACTGGTTTCTCATGTAGGGGGCATTACTCGAGGGCCTAAGGAGAAGTATCAAGAAAATTCACGCAGACTTCTCCTTCCTTTGCCGATTCACCTGGCAAATAAGACTATCTGCGAAAGGGCCTTCCTCGACTCTGGGGCGGACGGCAACTTCATGGACGCCTTCTTTGCCGAACGCATGAAGATTCCCCTGCTCCCCTTGTCTTCTCCCCTGCGAATTACCGCCATAGATGACAAACCCCTGGAGTTTGAATTCGTCACTAAGTTCACGGCGGAACTATCTGTACAGGTTGGGGTACTGCATCAAGAAAAACTTTCATTCTTCATCATCCCCTGTCCTTCTACTCCAGTAATACTGGGTCTTCCGTGGTTACGTCTACATAACCCCACCATAGACTGGTCCTCTGGGCAGATCTCTCGTTGGAGTTTATTTTGTCAGCAGCATTGCCTTCCGCCAAAACCCCTCGAGAAGGTGAATGTCTCCACTGCGGAACTAAAGACTTTGCCCTCCACTTACAAGGGATTTTCCGATGTGTTTTGTAAAAAGTCTGCAGAGTTCCTTCCCCCACATCGCTCCTACGACTGTCCGGTTGAACTCCTGCCTGGATCCATGCCCCCCAAAGGGCGCACTTACCCTCTCTCTCCTGCAGAGACCACCGCTATGAAGGAGTACATCCAAGAAAATCTTCAGCGGGGGTTTATCCGCCCTTCTACCTCTCCTGCAGGGGCTGGGTTCTTCTTTGTGGAGAAGAAGGACGGAGGTCTTCGGCCTTGTATAGACTATCGGGGCCTGAACAAGATCACCGTGAAAAACAGATACCCTCTGCCCCTGATTTCCGAGCTCTTTGACCAGCTGAAAGGGGCAAAGATTTTCTCCAAGTTGGATCTCCGGGGGGCCTACAACCTCATTCGCATCCGGGAGGGTGACGAATGGAAGACGGCATTCAACACTCGGGATGGGCACTATGAATATCTTGTTATGCCCTTCGGCCTATGCAATGCCCCTGCCGTCTTCCAGGAGTTTGTTAATGATGTGTTCCGAGATCTCCTAGGAAGGTTCGTAGTCGTATACTTGGACGACATCCTGATCTTTTCCAAGGACCTTGAAAGTCATCGCTCCCAGGTGAAGGAGGTACTCTCTCGTCTGAGGAAGAACTCTCTCTTCGCCAAGTTGGAGAAGTGTGTCTTCGAGGTATCCAAGATCCCCTTCCTAGGATACATTATCTCTCCAGAGGGATTTGAGATGGACCCCGTGAAAGTGTCAGCCATCCAGGAGTGGCCTCTCCCATTGAGTACCAAGGCAATCCAGAGATTCATCGGATTTGCTAATTATTATCGACAGTTCATCCGGGGGTTCTCTTCCCGCATTGCACCTATTCTGGCCCTCATCCGGAAAGGGGGTAAACCCAGCCTGTGGCCTCCATCTGCCATTGAAGCTTTTCAGTCCTTGAAAGAGGCCTTCACATCCGCTCCTGTTCTCCGACATCCCAATCCTGCACTACCCTACTGCATCGAAGTTGATGCTTCTGAAGTCGGAGCCGGAGCTATCCTGTCTCAGAGACATTCCACTGATGGGAAATTGCACCCCTGTGCGTTCTTCTCCAAGAAGTTCTCATCCGCAGAGCAGAACTATGATGTCGGGAATCGGGAACTCTTGGCAGTCAAGCTTGCCCTTGAAGAATGGCGTCACCTCCTGGAGGGCTCTGAAATTCCTGTCCAGATTTTCACAGATCACAAGAATCTGGAGTTTATACAGTCCCTCAAGAGGCTAAATCCCAGACAAGCCAGGTGGGCCCTTTTCTTTTCCCGATTTAACTTTGTTTTGACCTATCGCCCAGGTTCCAAGAATCTGAAGGCCGACGCCTTGTCTCGTAGCTTCACTCCGGTGGACCGTGACCCTGAGAGACAGGAACCAATAATTCCACCAGTCAAGATCATTGCCTCTCTGTATCCCCAATTTGCCGACCAGATTCTGGCTGGGCAGTCCTTGGCTCCTCAAGATACTCCGATTGGCATGGCCTTCGTCCCTCCAGAACTTCGCCTGGCCATCCTGCAACAAACCCACTGCTCCAGGCAAGCTGGACATCCTGGTCCGGCCAAGACCCTTGAACTCTTGAGGCGCCTAGTCTGGTGGCCTGATATCCGCAAGGATGTAAAGGACTTTGTGGCGGCTTGTAATGTCTGCGCCACTTCTAAGCCTAGCCATTCCCGCCCCAGCGGGTTGTTACAGCCTTTGCCGGTTCCCTCTCGTCCATGGACGCACCTCTCTATGGACTTTATTGTCGAACTTCCTCCCTCCGGTGGGAATACTGTGATCTGGGTTGTTATTGACCGCTTCAGCAAAATGGCCCATTTCATCCCTTTGAAGAAGTTACCCTCTGCGGTGGAATTATCCCAACTCTTTATTAAGTACATCTTCCGCCTGCATGGTTTCCCGGTGGAGATCGTCTCCGACAGAGGCACCCAGTTTACCGCCAAGTTTTGGCGTTCCCTATGTAAAGACTTGGGAATAACACTTCAATTTTCATCTGCCTACCACTAGGGATGTAGCGAACGTCGGAAAAAAAGTTCGCGAACATATTCGCGAACTTGCGCAAAAATGCGAGCGGTTCGCGAACGGTTCGCGAACCCCATAGACTTCAATGGGAAGGCGAACTTTAACATCTAAAAAAGACATTTCTGGCCAGAAAAATGATTTTAAAGTTGTTTAAAGGGTGCAACGACCTGGACAGTGGCATGCCAGAGGGGGATCAAGGGCAAAAATGTATCTGAAAAATCTGCCTGTGTGTGCTTGGAAGAGATAGTGTAGGGGGAGAGCTGTTAGTGATTTCAGGGACAGATGATAGTAAGTTTGCTGGCTAGTAATCTGCTTGATACTGCTCTGTATTGGAGGGACAGAAGTCTGCAGGGATTTGAGGGACATTTTAGCTTAGGTAGCTTTGCTGGCTAGTAATCTACTGTTCTCTTTAAACAACTGCCATACGTTGCCCTTGTAGGCATTGTTTGCCCAGTTTTTTTGGACGCAGCCACTGAAGCACAGTTGCCAGAAAAAATATGCCATATAAATGCTGAAAATAGTCATTTTTCGCCATACGTTGACCTTGTAGACATTGTTTGCCCAGTTTTTTTTGGACGCAGCCACTGAAGCACAGTTGCCAGAAAAAATATGCCATATAAATGCTGAAAATAGTAATTTTTCGCCATACGTTGACCTTGTAGACATTGTTTGCCCAGTTTTTTTGGACGCAGCCACTGAAGCACAGTTGCCAGAAAAAATATGCCATATAAATGCTGAAAATAGTCATTTTTTGCCATATACGTTGAGTCAACGTATGGCAAAAAATGACTATTTTCAGCATTTATGTGGCATATTTTTTCTGGCTTCTGTGCTTCAGTGGCTGCGGCCAAAAAAACTGGGCAAACAATGCCTACAAGGTCAACGTCGTTGACCTTGTAGGCATTGTTTGCCCAGTTTTTTTGGCCGCAGCCACTGAAGCACAGAGGCCAGAAAAAATATGCCATATAAATGCTGAAAATAGTCATTTTTTTGGTCGCAGCCACTGAAGCACAGTTGCCAGAAAAATTATGCCATATAAATGCTGAAAATATAAATTTTTTTGGTTGCAGCCACTGAAGCACAGAGGCCAGAAAAATTATGCCATATAAATGCAGAAAATATGCATTTTTTTGGTCGCAGCCACTGAAGCACAGTTGACAGAAAAATTATGCCATATAAATGCTGAAAATATAAATTTTTTTGGTTGCAGCCACTGAAGCACAGAGGCCAGAAAAATTATGCCATATAAATGCAGAAAATATGCATTTTTTTGGTCGCAGCCACTGAAGCACAGTTGACAGAAAAATTATGCCATATAAATGCTGAAAATATAAATTTTTTTGGTTGCAGCCACTGAAGCACAGAGGCCAGAAAAATTATGCCATATAAATGGAGAAAATATGCATTTTTTTGGTTGCAGCCACTGAAGCACAGAGGCCAGAAAAATTATGCCATATAAATGCAGAAAATATGCATTTTTTTGGTTGCAGCCACTGAAGCACAGAGGCTAGAAAAATTATGCCATATAAATGGACAAAATATGCATTTTTTTGGTTGCAGCCACTGAAGCACAGAGGCCAGAAAAATTATGCCATATAAATGCAGAAAATATGCATTTTTTTGGTTGCAGCCACTGAAGCACAGAGGCTAGAAAAATTATGCCATATAAATGGACAAAATATGCATTTTTTTGGTTGCAGCCACTGAAGCACAGAGGCCAGAAAAATTATGCCATATAAATGCAGAAAATATGCATTTTTTTGGTTGCAGCCACTGAAGCACAGAGGCCAGAAAAATTATGCCATATAAATGCAGAAAATATGCATTTTTTTGGACGCAGCCACTGAAGCACAGTTGCCAGAAAAAATATGCCATATAAATGCTGAAAATAGTAATTTTTCGCCATACGTTGACCTTGTAGACATTGTTTGCCCCGTTTTTTTGGACGCAGCCACTGAAGCACAGAGGCCAGAAAAAATTAAACCAGTAGGGTTTGCACCCTAATTTGTAACGGTGGCGGAGGGAGGAGGACGCTAAAGGACAGCTGTGTGTGGAGTCATGAGGCTTGAAGAGAAGGACAGCTGCATAGAAGTCAGAACAAGTCTTCCGGCGTGCAGTAACCCTCCGAGATCCACCCCTCATTCATTTTAATAAAGGTCAGGTAATCGACACTTTTGTGACCTAGGCGAGTTCTCTTCTCAGTTACAATCCCTCCTGCTGCACTGAAGGTCCTTTCTGAGAGCACACTTGAGGCTGGGCAAGACAAGAGGTTCATGGCAAATTGTGACAGCTCTGGCCACAGATCAAGCCTGCGCACCCAGTAGTCCAGGGGTTCATCGCTCCTCAGAGTGTCGATATCTGCAGTTAATGCCAGGTAGTCCGCTACCTGCCGGTCGAGGCGTTCTTTGAGGGTGGATCCAGAAGGGTTGTGGCGCTGCCTTGGACAGAAAAACATTTGCATGTCTGATGTTACAGACCGGCCAAAGGGCTTTGTCCTTGCAGGTGTGCTCGTGGCAGGATTACTGGCACCTCTGCCCCTGGAATGTTGATGAGTTCCTGAAGTGACATCACCCTTAAAAGCATTGTACAACATGTTTTGCAGGCTGGTTTGTAAATGCCGCATCTTTTCGGACTTGTGGTATGTTGGTAACATTTCTGCCACTTTATGCTTGTACCGAGGGTCTAGTAGCGTTGCGACCCAGTACAGGTCCTTCTCCTTAAGCCTCTTGATACGGGGGTCCTTCAACAGGCATGCCAGCATGAAAGACCCCATTCTCACAAGGTTGGATGCAGAGCTATCCATCTCCGCTTCCTCATTATCAAGGACTGCATCATCCACGGTCTCCTTCCCCCAGCCACGTACAAGACCAGGGGTCCCCAAAAGGTCACCACTAGCCCCCTGGGAAGCCTGCTCCTGTTGGTCCTCCTCCTCCTCCTCCACAAAGCCACCTTCCTCCTCTGACTCCACTTCTGGCACCTCTCCCTGCGTTGCAGCAGGTGCCTGGGTTCGTTCTGGTGATTGCGACCATAAATCGTGCGCTTCCAGCTCCTCGTCACGCTGGTCTACAGCCTCATCTGTCACTCGTCGCACGGCACGCTCCAGGAAGAAAGCGAAGGGTATTAGGTCGCTGATGGTGCCTTCGGTGCGACTGACCATATTTGTCACCTCTTCAAAAGGTCGCATGAGCCTGCAGGCATCGCGCATAAGCACCCAGTAACGGGGGAAAAAAATCCCCAGCTCTGCAGATCCGGTCCTACCACCCAGTTCAAAAAGGTACTCGTTGACGGCCCTTTGTTGTTGCAGCAGACGTTCCAACATAAGGAGCGTTGAATTCCAGCGAGTCTGGCTGTCAGAAATCAAACGCCTGACTGGCATGTTGTAGCGCTGCTGAATGTCAGCAAGGCGTGCCATGGCTGTGTAGGAACGTCTGAAATGGGCCGACACCTTTCTGGACTGGGTGAGAACGTCCTGGAATCCTGGGTACTTGGAGACAAAACGTTGGACTATTAAATTTAACACATGTGCCATGCAGGGCACATGTGTTAAATTTCCCAGTCTCAACGCTGCCAACAGATTGCTTCCATTGTCACACACCACTTTTCCGATCTGCAGTTGGTGTGGGGTCAGCCACCGATCGGCCTGTGACTGCAGAGATGACAGGAGTACAGATCCGGTATGGTTTTTGCTTTCCAGGCACGTCATCCCCAAGACAGCGTGACAACGGCGTACCTGGCACGTCGAATAGCCTAGGGGGAGCTGGGGGTGCACAGGTGTGGAGGAGGAGAAGGAGGACCCAGCAGCAGAGTAAGAAGAAGAAGAGGAAGAAGACGAGGTAGAGAGCGATGGAGGAGTAGAGGTGGTGGCAGAACCGCGTGCAATCCGTGGCGGTGACACCAACTCCACTGTTGTTGTTGTTGTTGAGCTACCCATTCCCTGCTTCCCATTCCCAGCCATTACCAAGTTCACCCAGTGGGCAGTGTAGGTGACATACCTGCCCTGACCATGCTTGGAGGACCATGCGTCAGTAGTCATATGGACCTTTGGCCCAACACTAAGTGACAGAGATGCGGTAACTTGGCTCTGCACATGTTGGTACAGGTGTGGTATTCCCTTTTTAGAAAAAAAATTGCGGCTGGGTACCTTCCACTGCGGTGTCCCAATTGCTACAAATTTGCGGAAGGCCTCAGAGTCCACCAGCTGGTATGGTAAAAGCTGGCGGGCTAAGAGTGCAGACAAGCCAGCTGTCAGACGCCGGGCAAGGGGGTGACAGTCAGACATTGGCTTCTTACGCTCAAACATGGCCTTCACAGAAACTTGGCTGGTGGCAGATGACTGGGAATGGGAACAGGTGGTCAAGGTGGAAGGCGGAGTGGAGGGTGGTTCAGATGGGTCAAGGAGAGCAGAGGTAGAGCAGTAAGATGCTGGACCAGAAGGAGTGTGGCTTTTAGTTTGCCTGTTGCCTTTGAGGTGTTGCTCCCAAAGTGCTTTGTGCTTGCCGCTCATGTGCCTTCGCATAGAAGTTGTACCTATGTGGCTGTTGGGCTTACCAAGGCTCAGTTTCTGACTGCACTCATTGCAAATTACAATGCTTTTGTCAGAGGCACACACATTAAAAAAATGCCACACTGCTGACTTTTTGGAAGTCTGCGATCTGGCGGTAACAGTAGAAGTTGGCGGCATTGGCGGCAATGGCAGGTGCGTTGGCCGGCTGAACACAGGTGCCGATACATGTTGTTGCCCTACTGATCCCTGCGGGCTGGCCTCCCTGCTTCTTCTAAGTCTTATTCTCCTACTGCCTCTCTGACTCTCCGTCTCTCCATCTGAACTACCCTCCTCTTGCTGTCTTCTACTAGGCACCCACAAAACATCAATCTCCTCATCATCATTCTCCTCAGATGCATCAATTTCTTCTGACACATCACAGAAGGAAGCAGCAGCGGGGACCTCCTCCTCCTCCTCATCACTCATCATTATGTCCATCTCTGTCGTGTTCTCTGCCAGAATTAAATCTGGTGTAACGTCCTCATCTCCTTCATCTTCTTCTGCCAATAATGGTTGCGCATTACTCAGTTCAAGAAACTCATGGGAAAATAACTCCTCTGACTCCAGTGAAGAAGGGGCACCGGTGGTGGAGGAAGTGTTACGTGGGGTGGCCATAGCAGTGGAGGATGAGGAGGATGTTGTGGTAAAGTTAGAAACGGTAGAGGATGGGGTGTGCTGTGTAAGCCAGTCAACTACCTCTTCAGCATTTTGGGAGTTCAGGGTCATTGGCTTTTTAAAACTGGGCAATTTGCTAGGGCCACAGGATTGCATAGCAGCACGGCCCCTAGCACGGCCTCTGCGTGGCGGCCTGCCTTTGCCTGGCATTATTTTTAAAAAAACAACAACAACAAAAACTCAGTTGGTTTTTCTGGAAACGATAATACACACAGCTAGATGGCAGTTTGAAGAAAACAGTGTGCAAATAATGCCTACAAGATCAACGTATACACTACTACAGCGGTGGATACGGATTACGTAAAATATATGAATGCTGCTTGAAAAAAAGTAACTCAAGTGGTTTTTCTAGAGACGATAATATTATCAATATTTAGACAAAATGTGAACAAGCTCACACAGCTAGATGGCGGTTTGAAGAAAACACTGTGCAAATAATGCCTACAAGGTCAACGTATACACAGCGGTGGATACGGATTACGTAAAATATAAGAATGCTGCTTGAAAAAAAGTCACTCCGGTGTTTTTTCTGGAGACGGTAATATTATGGATATTTAGACAGAATGTGAACACGGGCACACAGCTAGATAGCAGTTGGTTGAATAACACACTGGGCAAAAAATGCCTACAGGGCAAATAATGCCTACAAGGTCAACGTATACACAGCGGTGGATACGGATTACGTAAAATATAAGAATGCTGCTTGAAAAAAAGTCACTCCGGTGTTTTTTCTGGAGACGGTAATATTATGGATATTTAGACAGAATGTGAACACGGGCACACAGCTAGATAGCAGTTGGTTGAATAACACACTGGGCAAAAAATGCCTACAGGGCAAATAATGCCTACAAGGTCAACGTATACACAGCGGTGGATACGGATTACGTAAAATATAAGAATGCTGCTTGAAAAAAAGTCACTCCGGTGTTTTTTCTGGAGACGGTAATATTATGGATATTTAGACAGAATGTGAACACGGGCACACAGCTAGATAGCAGTTGGTTGAATAACACACTGGGCAAAAAATGCCTACAGGGCAAATAATGCCTAAAAGGTCAACTTATACACTACTACAGCGATGGATACGGATTACGTAAAATTTATTATGGCTGCTTGAAAAAAGTCACTCCGGTGTTTTTTCTGGAGACGGTAATATTATGGATATTTAGACAGAATGTGAACACGGTCACACAGCTAGATAGCAGTTGGTTGAATAACACACTGGGCAAAAAATGCCTACAGGGCAAATAATGCCTACAAGGTCAACGTATACACAGCGGTGGATACGGATTACGTAAAATATAAGAATGCTGCTTGAAAAAAAGTCACTCCGGTGTTTTTTCTGGAGACGGTAATATTATGGATATTTAGACAGAATGTGAACACGGTCACACAGCTAGATAGCAGTTGGTTGAATAACACACTGGGCAAAAAATGCCTACAGGGCAAATAATGCCTACAAGGTCAACGTATACACAGCGGTGGATACGGATTACGTAAAATATAAGAATGCTGCTTGAAAAAAAGTCACTCCGGTGTTTTTTCTGGAGACGGTAATATTATGGATATTTAGACAGAATGTGAACACGGTCACACAGCTAGATAGCAGTTGGTTGAATAACACACTGGGCAAAAAATGCCTACAGGGCAAATAATGCCTACAAGGTCAACGTATACACAGCGGTGGATACGGATTACGTAAAATATAAGAATGCTGCTTGAAAAAAAGTCACTCCGGTGTTTTTTCTGGAGACGGTAATATTATGGATATTTAGACAGAATGTGAACACGGGCACACAGCTAGATAGCAGTTGGTTGAATAACACACTGGGCAAAAAATGCCTACAGGGCAAATAATGCCTAAAAGGTCAACTTATACACTACTACAGCGATGGATACGGATTACGTAAAATTTATTATGGCTGCTTGAAAAAAGTCACTCCGGTGTTTTTTCTGGAGACGGTAATATTATGGATATTTAGACAGAATGTGAACACGGTCACACAGCTAGATAGCAGTTGGTTGAATAACACACTGGGCAAAAAATGCCTACAGGGCAAATAATGCCTACAAGGTCAACGTATACACAGCGGTGGATACGGATTACGTAAAATATAAGAATGCTGCTTGAAAAAAAGTCACTCCGGTGTTTTTTCTGGAGACGGTAATATTATGGATATTTAGACAGAATGTGAACACGGGCACACAGCTAGATAGCAGTTGGTTGAATAACACACTGGGCAAAAAATGCCTACAGGGCAAATAATGCCTACAAGGTCAACGTATACACAGCGGTGGATACGGATTACGTAAAATATAAGAATGCTGCTTGAAAAAAAGTCACTCCGGTGTTTTTTCTGGAGACGGTAATATTATGGATATTTAGACAGAATGTGAACACGGGCACACAGCTAGATAGCAGTTGGTTGAATAACACACTGGGCAAAAAATGCCTACAGGGCAAATAATGCCTAAAAGGTCAACTTATACACTACTACAGCGATGGATACGGATTACGTAAAATTTATTATGGCTGCTTGAAAAAAGTCACTCCGGTGTTTTTTCTGGAGACGGTAATATTATGGATATTTAGACAGAATGTGAACACGGTCACACAGCTAGATAGCAGTTGGTTGAATAACACACTGGGCAAAAAATGCCTACAGGGCAAATAATGCCTAAAAGGTCAACTTATACACTACTACAGCGGTAGTAAAATAAAAAAAAGTTAAATAAAAAAAGAATGAATATTAAAAAAAAAAAAATTAAAGTTGGTGCTGCTGAACTACTAGGAGCAGCAGATTAGCACACCAGTCCCACTCCCCAACACTGCTAGACTAATAGCACTGGGCTCTTATAGTAGTAGTAGTAGTAGTAGTAGTAGTAGTAGTAAAACAACAAAAAAATAAATAAAAGCAGTCCTTACAAGGACTATTGCTATTGCAGCAGTCAGCAGATGAGATCAGAAGCAGGACAGCTGCCCACTGCAGCTACATACAGAGCACTGCAGTAGAAGGTAGATTACTAGCCAGCAAAGCTACCTAAGCTTAAATGTCCCTCAAACCCCTGCAGACTTCTGTCCCTCCAATAACAGAGCAGTATCAAAACGATTACTAGCCAGCAAACTTTCAACTGTCCCTGAAATCACTAACAGGCAGCAGCTCTCTCCCTACACTATCTCTTCAGCACACACAGGCAGAGTGAAAAAAAGCTGCAGGGCTTCGGTTTTTATAGGGAAGGGGAGTGGTCCAGGGGAGAGCTTCCTGATTGGCTGCCATGTACCTGCTGGTCTGGGGTGAGAGGGCAAAAAAAAGCGCCAACAATGGCGAACCCAAAATGGCGAACGTCGCGCGACGTTCGCGAACTTCCGGCGAGCGCGAACACCCGATGTTCGCGCGAACAAGTTCGCCGGCGAACAGTTCGCGCCATCTCTACCTACCACCCGCAGACGAATGGGGCAGCTGAACGTGTGAACCAAGCCTTAGAACAGTTCCTGAGGAACCATGTGTCTCTTTGCCAGGATGATTGGTCTGACCTCCTCCCGTTGGGCGGAGTTTGCTCATAATAATGCATGTCATTCCTCCACAGGAAGGTCTCCGTTTATGGTGGTGTATGGACAGCACCCTCAAGCCTTTCCTCAGGACTTCGTGTTGTCGGACGTCCCGGCTGCAGATGATCTGGCAGCCCATATGCTTGCTATTTGGGCTGCAACCAAGTCTAATCTGGAGAAGAGTGCTCTAGTCCACAAGACTTTCGCGGATCGCCGTAGAAGGCCCTCTCCTCCCTACAAGGTGGGTGATAGTGTCTGGCTCTCTTCCAGGAATATTCGCTTGAAGGTGCCATCTCCCAAGTTGGGTCCGAAGTTCCTGGGTCCGTTCCCCATCTTGGAGATAATTAACCCTGTAGCCATCAGACTTCAACTCCCACCAGAGATGAGAATTCCCAATGTGTTCCACGTCTCCCTGGTGAAGCCCACCATCTCTAACCGTTTCTCTGATGTCCAATCTCCTCCTCCTGCCGTCTCTGTGGAGGGTCAACAAGAATTCGAGGTGGAGAGAATCCTCGATTCCAGAATCTCCAGAGGGTCCCTTCAGTACCTCATCCATTGGAAGGGCTTTGGCCCCGAAGAATGCTCTTGGGAGGGACACCGTGATGTGCATGCTCCTCGTTTGGTAAGAGACTTCCACTCCAAGTTTCCCCAGAAACCAAGCCCCGGTGGTCCTGAGGCCCCCGTGAGGGGGGGGGTACTGTCAAGACCGCCGGGAGCGCGAGGAGTCGCGTCCGCTCCCGGCGGCGAAGAATCCAAAATGGCGGCGCCCAGGCAACCCACGTGGGTCCCGACGCCGGCGCCGTGACGTCAGCGCGGCGCGACGGTCGCGGGCGCGCTGACACTGGCGCAAGGGCGCCAAATTCAAACATAAAAGGTCGCCTGAGGCGCCAAGATGGCGCCCGAAAATAGGATCCTGATTCCTTGTGATTCCTGGGTTTCCCTTGCTGTTTTCCCTGCTTATTCTGCCTGATTCCTTGTTGTGACCCCTTGCCTGGACCTGGACTTCGCTGATATTCTGCCTGTCATTGACCCCCTGCCTGGCCTTGGACTTTGTTACATTCCGCCTGCCTTTTGACCTGTGTTTGAACTTTGTTTCTCCTGCCTTACTCTTGGATACCACGATCCTGATCCCTCCTGAGGGGCTTCCTCCTAGATCCAGACTACTCCCCAGAGGGGGCTCCCGGCTCCCTGACACTGCAAAATCAACACATTTACATTGTTTTGGGGGGGGCAAAAGTAGAAAACAGTAAGTTCACCCCAGAAAACCATATATTTTCGGAAAGTACACATTCCCACGAATTCAAATTGGGTATGCATGTCTTTCTACGCCAAAGTACCAAGCCGCAAATCATTCCTAAATTTGGTGATTTAGGTGACATTTCCAAAAATCACCTCAAAATATCTACCCTGCAGCATCGTATTACCCACATACTTTTAGGTATCAAGAGAAATCACCCCAAATATGAAAGCCTAGGGTCCTCTGAACAGTTTGATGCCCAATATGTATAGGTGTACCCAAGCACGTGGCATATAGAGGCCCTAAAATGAAGACCCCCCCTTGTATGTTCTGTCATTTCAGGTACTGCAAAATCAACACATTTACATCATTTTGGGGGGGGGCAAAGGTAGAAAAAAGTAAGTTCACCCCAGAAAACCATATATTTTCGGAAAGTACACATTCCCACGAATCTAAATTGGGTATGCATGTCTTTCTACTACAAAGTACCAAGCCGCAAACCATTCCTAATTTGGTGATTTTGGGGTCATTTCCAAAAATGACTTCAAAATTTCGACCCTGCAGCATCGTATTACCCACATACTTTTAGGTATCAAGACAAATCACCCCAAATATGAAAGCCTGGGGTCCTCTGAACAGTTTGATGCCCAATATGTATAGGTGTACCCAAGCACGTGGCGTATAGGGGCCCCAAAACGAAGACCCCCATATGGTCTGTCATTTCAGGTACTGCAAAATCAACACATTTACATTGTTTTGAGGGGGGCAAATGTAGAAAAAAGTAAGTTCACCCCAGAAAACCATATATTTTCGGAAAGTACACATTCCCATGGATCTAAATTGGGTATGCATGTCTTTTTACTCCAAAGTACCAAGCCGCAAACCATTCCTAAATTTGGTGATTTTGGGGACATTTCCAAAAATGACTTCAAAATTTCGACCCTGCAGCATCGTATTACCCACATACTTTTAGGTATCAAGACAAATCACCCCAAATATGAAAGCCTGGGGTCCTCTGAACAGTTTGATGCCCAATATGTATAGGTGTACCCAAGCACGTGGCGTATAGGGGCCCCAAAACGAAGACCCCCATATGGTCTGTCATTTCAGGTACTGCAAAATCAACACATTTACATTGTTTTGAGGGGGGCAAATGTAGAAAAAAGTAAGTTCACCCCAGAAAACCATATATTTTCGGAAAGTACACATTCCAACGAATCCAAATTGGGTATGCATGTCTTTCTACGCCAAAGTACCCAGCCGCAAATCATTCCTAAATTTGGTGATTTAGGTGGCATTTCCAAAAATCACCTCAAAATATCTACCCTGCAGCATCGTATTACCCACATACTTTTAGGTATCAAGACAAATCACCCCAAATATGAAAGCCTGGGGTCCTCTGAACAGTTTGATGCCCAATATGTATAGGTGTACCCAAGCACGTGGCGTATACGTGGCGTATAGGGGCCCCAAAACGAAGACCCCCATATGGTCTGTCATTTCAGGTATTGCAAAATCAACACATTTACATTGTTTTGAGGGGGGCAAATGTAGAAAAAAGTAAGTTCACCCCAGAAAACCATATATTTTCGGAAAGTACACATTCTCACAAATCTAAATTGGGTATGCATATCTTTGTACTCCAAAGTACCAAGCCGCAAACCATTCCTAAATCTGGTGATTTTGGTGACATTTCCAAAAATCACCTCAAAATTTCTAACCTGCAGCATCATATAACCCACATACTTTTAGGTATCAAGAGAAATCACCCCAAATATGAAAGCCTAGGGTCCTCTGAACAGTTTGGTGTCCAATATGTATAGGTGTACACAAGCACGTGGCATACAGGGGCCCCAAAAGGAAGACCCCCATATGGTCTGTCATTTCAGGTACTGCAAAATCAACACATTTATATTGTTTCGGGGGGCCCAAAGTAGAAAAAAGTATGTTCATCCCAGAAAACCATATATTTTCGGAAAGTACACATTCCCACGAATCTAAATTGGGTATGCATATCTTTGTACTCCAAAGTACCAAGCCGCAAACCATTCCTAAATTTGGTGATTTTGCTGACATTTCCAAAAATCACCTCAAAATTTCTACCTTGCAGCATCGTATTACCCACATACTTTTAGGTATCAAGAGAAATCACCCCGAATATGAAAGCATGGGGTCCTCTGAATAGTTTGATGCCCAATATATATAGGTGTACCCAAGCACGTGGCATACAGGGGCCCCAAAACGAAGACCCCCCATATGGTCTGTCATTTCAGGTACCGCAAAAGCTACCCATTTACATCATTTTGAGAGGGGCAAAGTTAGAAAAGAGTAATTTCACCCCAGAACACCATATATTTTTCGGAAAGTACACATTCCCCCGAATACAAATTGGGTATGCACGTCTTTGTACTCCAAAGTACCATACTGCAAAGCTACGCTAAATGCTGTGGTTTTTATGACATTTCTAAAAAATCACCTAAAAATATTGTAATTGGCTGCATTTTTCTCACCCAATTTCTTACATACAATTGTAAAACACCCTAAATATTGATGCCAATGGTCTACTGAACAGTTTGATGCCCAATATGCATAGATATACCAAAGCAGCTGGCATGTGCGGACCCCAAATACAAATAGTGCATATGAATTTTCTCGGCTGCCGATTCGCCTTCTGTGAACAAAGACCTTTGACTGCACATTGTGTGCCACAAGACCCTCCTAACGGCACATGGACCCCCAAAACCATATATATTTGGAAAGTACACATTCTGACTAACCCAAATTTGCTAAAAATGTGTTTGTACTCCAAATGATCAAAGAGCAAATGACGCTAAAAAAAATGTAAGGAACAACAATGAAAGCATAAAAATCCCAAAAATCAAATACAATTAGGCAAATCAATAAAATAACAAAATAACTGATCCAACGGTGTGGTTAGTGGTCAAAATGCTTGATCCACTAGTCACACTGGTAAAGCAACAGTTTTTTAGGGAATAACAAGAAGGAAACTGGTAAACTGAAGAACTAAAAAAAAAAAAAAACTAACAAAGATCCTATAAGTGTGTGTCTGTGTATACATGTGTGTGTTTGTGTATACATGTGTGTACAGCTCTGACAAGTGTATAAGTGTGTGTATATCTGTATGTGACTCTGTAAAATACATAAAAAGCCAGTAAATTCAAAAAAAAATCTACCTTTAGTTATATGTGTGCTGTGTATGTGTAAATGCATGTATGTATGTGTGATTGCATGTATGTGTGTGTGTAACTGTGTAAATAGAAGGGCACTTACAGTTTTTTGGAGAAGAAGGGATCAGAAGCAGATCTGCACACTCCAGGATCGCAGAGATCAACAGCAGGAAGTGCGTGGGCGGAGCTTCACACGAGGTCGATCCAGGAAGAAGCAGCACAGTGAGAGCAGCATTCAGCACACAGGATCAGGTAAGAAGTCGGGTCCTGCGACAATCGCAGCACAGGACCCGACTGGCAGCCCCCTAGGCTAGTTGTTTAGGGGGTGGAGGGGCCAGGAGAACCTCTCTGCACTTTGATTTTTGCAGGAGTGCAGAGAGGCAGCTGATTAAAGAAAGAACGTAGCTCCTACGTTCTTGGCACTTGCAGCTTTTTTTAAAATAACGTAGGAGCTACGTTCTTGGCAGGGAAAGGGTTAAAAGCTTGATTAGCTTGATTACCTAACCCTCAACCACAACAAATTTGTGCGACAATTCGGATGTTGCAGCTTTTCGAAATTGTTGCCTGAAATACTTGAATTTTTTACTAGTAGCCAATAAATCTTATTGCATTACCACAAAAAGAAACATTGGTTTAATTTTCTGAACTATAGCTGACATGATACAGCACTCTACTACTAACACTAGTGACATAAACCCTACAATGCTTTCCATAATGTTCACAGGTGGAAAATTAGGAAAGTTAGGCTGGCTAATTCTACCAAATTCATTAATTCCAAAACAGTAACAGGATCACTGGCACATTTAGCATTGCATTATGAATACCAATATTAGGAAGCGGGTGAACCATCTTGAAACCATCCATTGTATCTGTCAGTACACTTGCCACTTCTCTGCACAGTTATACCTTGATATTTAGGTTTTTTTCTTCTAACATGAAGAAATATATATATATATATATATATTGATGGTGCGTTACTTAAAAGTATTCATGCAAGATACATGCCAACATTGAACTATTGTACCATTTGAACAAATTATTATAAACTAAGCTACTTTTTAATAACCTATTATGAATCATAGTAAAATGTAGCAGAGCAGAAATTCCTAGAAAACAAATGTCACAGGTATAAACGTGTTGAATATAATGACCATTTAAGGCAGTACTCCTGTTTGCATGAAGTAAATGGTCAGCTGAGAAGAATGGTAGGGAGCAGCCGGAATGTTGTAGTTACTGACTTATTTAGCAAATCTTAAATGTAAAATATATGCTGTAGTTGCCAAACTGTCTAGCAGATGCTGCCTAGTACCGTTGAAATGGAGGGGGTTCACTGCTTTTAGATGCTGTGGTAACGATAGCAAATGTATTGTTTTTGTGGCATAACCCTTTGGTAGCAATTTGCATTATTTATTTTTTGGTCTGTTGAATAGAAATTCAACAGTATAAAAAAAATTGAATCAAGGTATTACATATTTTACAAATGTATCTGTGAATCTGTAACACAAAGATGAGGGAAAAAACACGTAAGTAAAAGCTGTGCTTTGCATTTCCTTCCTGCACTGTTGTCCAACAGATAAATACAGAACATGAATTCTCACAGCATGAACAAAAGTTACAAAGCAGGGTTCTGAAAATCAGAGTGTTATCTACAATATCAAAAATTCTACCAAACACTTTTCTGGGAACTTTGCAGATTACTCTGTCACCAAATAATAAAAACGGTTTGCTTCTAAGAGTGGAAGACTTTTGAAATTAAGACTACCCAACTGCAGATGCCTGATAAGATGAGAAAATTCACCACTACAAAGAGGATGTTGCTCTTTGACAGCAACATTTATCAGTGTTATTTTATGTATAATATTTCTACATGTATCATAATCCTCTCTCTCTCTCTCTCTCTCTCTACAAGGAATATGCTGGCTTCTAAGGTAACTCTGATCTAACATATTTGGAAATTTGAAAAGAAATTTAAAGCCTCAGAAGCTTTTGTGACTGTAATTTTCATATCTTCATGGCAGATAACTTGTTAGATTCATTATTATTAACTATAATATGAGTTACCAGGAATCTGGAGGCAACCTCTTTTAGGTCACAAAAGTCAAATCGATTCACATGTAAAAAGTTTTGTTAATGTGTTTCTATAAAACTATATATGTGCATTCACCCATATAAACTGCTTACAGTTATTAATAATAATTGTTGCTTGAACTTTGCACATGGCTAATGGAATATTTGAACTCATTAATGTATGCAACCGCAGTCGCTCCAGCACTCTTCCCAAAGTGAGTTGCACTATAAACCCCTTTCATCGAAGGTACTTGTATCAAATGTGTTTCTTGCATATCTGTATAGTAGTGCTGGGTGCAGTCCTTCCTGCCTTCCGTTCTGAATGGAACACTACAGTGCCTATAGATGCAGGGGAACCCAGGTGTTACCACTATCTCCTGACCTGCGAGAGTAATGATGGATGTATGGCAGCCATTTGTTATGCTTATGGCCTAGTCAGTGTTTAAATATAAGTAACTAATGAATGCTTCAAAGTTGTGTTCATGAAACTGTCCTTTTGAAATCTCCTTTTTTCAGTTTCAGCTCTTTCACTTTCATCTTTTTCCATTTTTATGTTCATGGCAGAACAAATGTACTGTAAAATAATTTCAAGGGACAGTAACATTAGAATAACTTGACCACAGAAATATTGTGGACATGCTACAATAACTTTATATTCTTTGCAACATGTACTGTAGGAACGGTAGCAGAACACACCTAAAAAGACTTGAATGATGAGAAGGTAGATTGACCATCTGCCTTATAATGATTCATGTTCAGGAGATTTGGTGAAAGGTGTTCCAGTCTGTTGGTTGTAGAACAATTAAGTGGACTTCTTTTTTTTTTTTTTTTAAAGTTTTTTATTGCACACTTGACAAGTCATTAATAAGCATACAATCAGCAAATATCACAGAGTCCAAGTATCGACACAAAAACTTTACAGTTACACAAAGATATAGCAGGAAACTAGCATTATTTGAATAATTTAACCAGCACATTGCAGAGGATAAACATCGAGCCATTTCTCCCAAATTTTATCGAATTTATCAGGCATGCCACGAGCTTCATATGTTAGCTTAATCATTGGAAGCATACGATTCACTAGATTCACCCAATGATCAAAAGAGGGAGGTACAGGTTTTATCCAGTGTAGAATAATGGCCTTCCTAGCATAAAACAGTAACGTCCTATACAGGATTCTCACATATTTTTGAGGGACTAGATCATCCACTACCGCCAGGATACAAGCTTCGGGAGAAATGACTCGAGGCAAATCCAAGTAGTCACTGAGACATTGCACCACTCTAGTCCAAAATTCTTGAACCTTGGGACAAACCCATAGAACATGAAGGAAGTCTGCCGAGGGGCAGGAGCAGCGGGGACACAGGGGAGATTTATTCGGAAAAATCCTATGAAGTGTCTTAGAGGAGTAATAGTACAAATGAAGGATTTTGAAACTAATCAACCTATCTCGTGTGGAGATCAAATAGTAGTACATTCTGTCAGTGGCCTCTTCCCACATATCTTCTGTGATCGAGGGCAAAATCAACTGCCATTTCGCAAAAGCTAATTGAAAGGGAGAAGGTTTAGCCTCTAATAGGGACTTATACAACACCGAGACCAATTTCCGAGAATCCGGGGAATGGAGCACAGTAGTGACTGCAAACTTATGACAAATCGGGTTACAGCCTCCAAATTGACTCCTAAAGGCATGTTGCAACTGCATATATCTGAAGGGGTCAATTGGGCGATCTGGAAATCGTTCCTGAAGCTTGGGTAGGGTTAGGAGAGTGCCCTGATCAAGCAAGTCACCTAGGCATTTAATTTGCAAGTTGGGCCAATATATAAAGTCCAAAAGGTACCGGAAATGAGGGAGATGAGAATTCCCCCAGAGTGGAGTGTGGGGTGAAATAAGATATGGTTTGATCCCAAAAATACGGAGAGCGACTTGCCAGGCTAGGTAAGGGGCCTTCAGTACAGGTGGCAAACAATTGGAATCCCTCAATTTGCGCATAGGACACAGTGAAAGTGACTCAATCGAACCCAATAGAAGGGCGTGCAGGAGCATATTAGGGTCTTCCGGATCAGGGTTGAACCAGGGGTGTATGTGGGATAGTTGCGCCGCTAAATAATAACCCCAAAGGTCCGGCAACCCCAGCCCACCCTTCGAGATTGGGGCTACTAGCAATTTCCAGGAGAGTCTCGATTGCTTGCCCGACCATACAAATGAAATTAAAATTGAATTCACTTTCTGAAAATAGGAGATAGGAATGGCGGTTGGGGAGTTCCTAAACAAATACAAAAATTTAGGCAAGTATATCATTTTAAAAAGGTTTATTTTCAATTAAGTGGACTTCTAGTCAAAGTCTTTAGCCTTCAATAATTTTAATTATATGATATAGTCTCCAGTCGTTGTAGTACTGCAATTACACATGCACTCACCAGCATAATCAGAACAAGAACACAGATGAATTGTAAATTATATTCGGCACGATTAAGTTCTAAATAAGAAGACAGAACTAATAAAAGAAAAGAAAACTCAGATATATTGTTTCCGTCAAGCAGGAATACATTAAAGATTTACTGTCTGGAGAGTAATAGCATGTATTATTTATTACTCCATACAATACTGAATGCTTGATGTATACAGATTCAAGAAACTTTATTGAGGTTTTATTTGTGGTTGTCTAATTTCTGCAGAAATGTAATGTCATGTTTACGAGGGTTCATAAACAAACTAGGCTTTATTGAGTGATAGATTTACAGCACCATTGATTAATTTATTACATATTTCTCCAAAAGCATTACTTTTTCCACCTTGTTCAATGCGTACATGCCTATCAACCGATAATGGAATGATAATATTTTACATTATGCTTGGCTAAAGCACTGTACATGTTGGCACTTTATAACTAATAATAATAAAATATTTTCCAAGAACTGTGACTTTTTTTTTCTCAATCAAAATGTTTGCGTCAGACTGGTCTGCCAAGTTCATGAAACATCAAATGTTCACAACAGATACCTGTTGTGCTCTATATTTATGGCATTACATTAATGGGGACCCGTCACCCAAAAAAAAATTCCAAATCCTATTTTTTCACATTAGTCAAGCAAAGTGAACTTTAATTACACTATATAAATTATTTGGATCTTGTTTCCTTCAGTCTGGGAATTCGTAATTAAAGCAAGCAGGCAGGAGCCATTTTGTGGACACTGTTAAGACAAGCCTTAAATCATCTCAGAATCTTGTTTGTGCACCAGAATGGGGGACCTGATGTCCACTCCCATGCCCTGGCTACAAAATTAAATGGTTAAGAGAACGGGGGAAATGTGGGGAGAGTAGTGACATCTAATGAGTGCTGAATGGAAAGTGAAAGTAATTGTCTGCCCCTCCTCTATGCCTAGGCATAGAGAAGGGGCAGACAATATTTCATTGACAGCTGAGATTTTTAAATGTGTTTACAACAGCTATGAACGCTTTACAAAAAAATTGAATTTGGATTTCATGTTTATTTTGAAAAGGACTTTTATTAAACAGTTTTTTATGTCTGGGTGACGGGTCCACTTTAAAGGAATAATTTGATAATATTTTTTTCCGAGATTTATAAAAGCCTGACGCAGCAAAAAGCTCAAATCTGAAAATCTGCCATCTCAGACCTGCCGAGGTTGTATATAAGTCAATGGCAGAGGTCCCTATCCTATTTTGAAGTTTCTGTGGTCTGCGCTGGAATTAGCTGAAAGAAAATCAAGTGCTTGTTGAAAAAAACTGGAGAAATCAGACCATTTGGGGTTTTGCTCAGTTTTATCAAGTTTTTAACAGAACTGATTAAATTGAGCTTTTTTAATAATAAATAAGGTCAAATCATGAATTTTAGTTTGGTCTGACTTTTTTTATTTCAAAAATCAGAAAAATGTGGCTCCCTCAATTAATTGTGTATCTAATGGTCTGTTGACCTTAGCAATTATTTCTAATTAAGTAAATTCCTAAGGTTTTTCCTAAAAGTGAATGCTATAATATTGAAAAGGACTGCTTAAAATTAAATAAACTTAATGTAAATTACATATAGATTGGTATTCTGCAATCATTTGGAGTTGGTCTTAATCTTTTATTATTTTATACTGTATATACATGTATATACTTCTCCCATTGGAAGCTAATTGTTTTAGCAAGGTCCTGAACTGAGTTCCAGCAAGCAATGGTATAATATAAGGGGTGGTGCCAATAACTATAACCATGCTACCACTCAGTGTCGGACTGGCCCACTGGGATACCAGGAAAACTCCCTGTGGGCCCAGGTGTCATTGGGCCCTCATGCTGCTAAATTTTGGCCAATTTCATGGCCATTCCCTATTTCTATGAGAACAAAGTGGCTAAATAGGTGAAATGATAAATTATAGTATGTAAAGAAAAGAGACTAGGAGAATAGAGGTTGAGTGAGGAGAGAATAATAGAAGAAAATAGTACTGAGGCTGGACCCCCGATCTAAAAACTTTTGGTGGGCCTCTGGTCTAAGGTTTTTTGGTGGACCCCTGGTGTCCCAGTCCGACACTGCTACCACTCAGCTCTTCCTGTGTCACCCTGCAATTCTCGTGGGAAACATAAAGCAGTTCTAATTTACAAGGTCACAAATAACAAAAGGTTGTGTAACCTTTAGAAACACAGAAGGGTATCACTGTACAACTGGTGGACCTCTGTTTAAACAATTTGGACAACTTGTCTAAGCACTAGAATGGAAACACACTGGGAAAAAATATACAAAATATTTGTTTTGATGTACTACTACAGAATATAGGAGTTATATATGGCAGCTCAACCAATGTATCTTTATTTTTGTAGTTACTGCTACTTTAATCCAATAACATGTTTTAATGTAAAGGAGGAGGTTGATAAAAAAATCAACCAAACCCAGCAGTATGGGACATTGTAACTATCAAGGCAACATTACAAAGCATCTATTCAATCATTCAGTCATCTTATTCAGAAGTAAGCTTCATTTAGGGGGCGATTCACTAAATTCGAGTGAAGGATTCGAAGTAAAAAAACTTCGAATTTCGAAGTGTTTTTTGGGCTACTTCGACCATCGAATGGGCTACTTCGACCTTCGACTACGACTATCGAAGGATTCGAACTAAAAATCGTTCGACTATTCGACCATTCGATAGTCGAAGTACTGTCTCTTTAAAAAAAACTTCGACCCCCTAGTTCGGCAGATAAAAGCTACCGAAGTCAATGTTAACCTATGGGGAAGGTCCCCATAGGCTTGCCTAAGTTTTTTTGATCGAAGGATATTCCTTCGATAGTTGGATTAAAATCCTTCGGATGAATAATCCTTCGATCGTTCGATCGAATTTTCTGCGCTAAATCCTTCGACTTCGATATTCGAAGTCGAAGGATTTAAATTCCTAGTCGAATATCGAGGGTTAATTAACCCTCGATATTCGACCCTTGGTAAATCTGCCCCTTAGTGTAAGCATCAGGCATTTTAAAAAACAACAGCACTCATGACATGGCAGATGTTTGGAAAACGACAATACATTGACAAGTAGTCCCCTAGGCTTTTGATTTACTAGAATAGCAAAGATCTGTCCTCAGTGCACTTTAATGTACTGTATGCGATATTTTTTAAGAACAGAAAAATGCTATACAATGACTTCAAACGATAGAATTACCCTTCTCTTTATGAAATGTGGTCTTATTTTATTTGAAATACATTTACAGTAAGCTCAAATCACTTCAAGCACTGTTTTATTGTTTTGTCTATAGCATAGCCAGAATACATATGCTGTCTCTGCCTGCTGAAATAGATATCAGAGAAGTAAAAGTTAGCTTTGGACAGTTATGATATGTAGATCCTGGCAAAAACTACAAACACAAATTTATAGTTACAAACCGACCTTTGTTTTATGTATAGTAAAAACTATTTACTTTGTTAGCACCAGTCACATAATTGTACCATACTCCATTATATAGAGTACACATATCTAATCTCTATTGCAAGTTGCCGCTTGTTCTACTTTTGTCTACAGATTCTCTACTTACTTCAACTGACCGATCCCTTCAGTCCGTGTCACTGCCTTCATCTCCACTTATCTTCAAAATGTAAACAAAAAGAACACCAAGAGCCCCAATAGTGTAATATGTATTGGTAAGGGATAATGAAATAAGAGTAGATAACATATACTCACAAACCAGGGTTACCAATAGGCAACCACTGTAAAGGCAGGTGGGGAGATTGTCCTGACACCACTCAGGATTAAGTAGTCGCTCTCTGTAGATAGAAAAAGGGTATCAACCCTCCACCCAGGGTGGACTTACTATTGTATAAAAAGAACAGAGGCGCCAAAAGAATAAAAAGGATATAAATTAGTTAAAAAACAACAAGTTAAAAAACAAAAACTTGGTAATCAGAGGAGGCAGTAGTGGACTTACCTCCTCCAAGCAGACACAAAATGACTGTAATTAAGCAGTCAAAATTTATTAACGAACTCCAATCAGTACAACGCGTTTCAAGGGCTCAGACCCGCTTCTTCAGGCAATAAACATAGGAGTTACAGCATCTGGCAGTAGTATACACACTCTTATACACACTCTTAGGCGCTAAGTGTGTATACTACTGCCAGATGCTGTAACTCTTATGTTTATTGCCTGAAGAAGCGGGTCTGAGCCCGTGAAACGCATTGTACTGATTGGAGTTCGTTAATAAATTTTGACTGCTTAATTACAGTCGTTTTGTGTCTACTTGGAGGAGGTAAGTCCACTACTGCCTCCTCTGATTACCAAGTTTTTGTTTTTTAACTCATTTATATCCTTTTAATCTTTTGGTGCCTCTGTTCTTTTTATCTTCAAAATGTGCCTCATATTTATTATCCTAGCTGCTTTCAGTGTCTACTGTTGCACAGCTAACCCAAACCCTCTTTATCTATTGATAATTGCCTCCCACAAAACTTCAAACCCTGCCCCACTTGAGACCTTGGTATACTGAGATTTATAAAAAGAACACTTTTGGAACTGGAACAAAAAGCTGTTTAAATATTACTTTATTTTATAACCCATATCAGGGATATTTTGACAGGGATATGTATGAATGTGTTTTTTGTCATCTATTTATCTATATTATAATGTGCCAGAAATTTCAGTTCATGAGATTTACAGTGCAGTCTACCCCATTCAAAGATGAAAACCCTGATGCTACCATCAAAATGCATTAAAGATATACGCAAACAGAAATGGAGCACTCATGGGACTTTAAATATTTTTTTTTTTTTTTTTTTTTTTTTTTTTTTAAAGTTTATTAGTCAAAGTTTGGGGTTTCCTAGCGAAAAATAAAGGTTTCCCAGTGGAAAAGAAACTTTTGTATTTATAAACATATTTATATAGAACAATAGAACTAATGAGAATCTAATGTTCCCTGAGGAAGGTACAGTATGTGACGAAATATTGGACTACACAATAGAGTGCAATATTTTTTTTTTTCAAATAGCTGTTTATTATTTTCCAAAAATAGCATAGGGGGTACAGAAAAAAAAAAGGGGGGTACATTGAGCAACATGTTATCTGCACATATTCATAAACAAAATATAAATTGTCCAAAGATACAATCATAAGAAAATGAGCCCCAGGGTAGAAGAAGGTGGGGGGGGAGAGAAGCAAAGAGACCCTTGGATAGAGGTATTGGAGTTATACTACAGGGCAGTAGTCTTATAAAAGTCGGTTTCTTTAAACGAAACCCACCGAAACCACTTAGAGATATATTCCTGAGAACGGTCAGACCCGAACAAAGAAAGTTCTTCGAACCTGTGGAGTTCCTCCACTTTTTTATACCATTCTCTTAATGTCGGGGTCGCGGTTTGTTTCCATTTTAACGGGATTAAAAGTTTCGCAGCATTTAAAAGATGTGGTTCTATGGTAGACATAAAGACCTTGAGAGTTGTATCAGAATGAAAAAGAAGCACATACGCGGAATCGTCAGGTATATCGTATGTTAGGATAAGTTTTATGGCGTGTCTGACATCTTCCCAAAACACTTTTATGAGCGGGCATGTCCAAAAAAATGTGCAACAGAGAACCAGCTTCTAGTCCACATCTCCAGCACACACCATTAGTATTTTTATAGATCAACTGTAATCGTGTAGGTGTAAGATACCGTCTGGTGGCTAATTTATAATTAGTCTCCTGTATTCGGCAGCATCTGCTGCTTTTGAAAAGTTTCAGCATAAATTTATTGAATTGGTCATCATCAAAATATGTATGTAAATCAGCAGCCCAAGAATCTAAAAAGGCAGGTCTGTGAAATTGCTGCTGTTTACGTAACAGGTTGTAAATTTGCGATATGGCATGCCTTGGTGAGGAACTAGCTGCACATAGGGTCTCAAACGGAAAAAGAGGTCTACCCATCGTCTCCTGGCCCCCTAAGCTGGAGAAAAAGTGTTTTATCTGAACATATTTAAGATGGTCCAACTGGGTAAAAGGTGTGACCTTTTGTAGATCAGATTTAGAGACAAGATCATTATTAGAAATGAAGTGTAGCATTTGAAGATTCCCTTCTATGAGCCAGTTAGAAAAATAATTTGACTGTTTACCAGCCGGGAAGGCCGGGTTATTAATCACAGGTGTAAGAGGGGATGGGAATTGAGTGAGTTTAAATTTGGTCCCGTATTTATCCCATAATGAAAGGGTATGGCCTATCAGCGGGTGGTCTCTATGCCTAAGACGGCGATGCCGCTTGTCTAGCCAAGGTAGATGCATCAAGTAACTGAAAGTCGATTGTTGTTCTATGTTGACCCAAAGTTTAGACTCTGCATGATGTGACCAATCTATAATACGAGTAAGTATAGCTGTTATGAAGTACAATTTGCAGTCCGGTAGCTTCACACCCCCATGTTCTCTCTCCCTGGTCAGTATCCTGTGACTTATCCTGGCTTTTTTATTTTGCCATATAAATTTTTTAAGGATTGATTGAAAGGACTGTAAGATGCTATCAGAGGTATATAATGGAAGTGTTTGAAAGATGTATAGTATGCGTGGGATAATATTCATCTTGACCACATTCATACGGCCAAACCACGAAAGTGGTTTACCAAGCCAATTACCAAGATCTTTTTTTATTGCTGTTAGTAGACTTTTTAGATTTAGTTGTGTCCACTCCTCATATGACTTCGTGATTTTAACTCCTAAATAAGTGAGATGGTGGGGAGACCACCTGTACGGGAAATCATGGGAGAGTGATTGCAATGTTTCTGCCGACAGCGATATGTTTAACGCTGAGGATTTTGTGAAATTAATTTTAAAGTTACAGAGGTATCCAAACTGTGTAAGAAGGCGGTTAAGGGCTGGTATAGTTAAACACGGTTGGGTAATAAAGAAAAGCAGGTCGTCTGCATATGCTGCCGTTTTATGATGTCGGTCTGATATTTGCACCCCTGATATATCATTGTTCAACCTAATGTGGCATAGTAGAGGCTCAAGTGCCAGGACAAACAAGGTAGGTGAGAGCGGGCATCCTTGTCGGGTGCCATTACAAATATTAATGCGAGTTGATAATTGACAGTTTACACGTATTCGGGCTGTTGGGTTATCGTATAATGCATATATCCAAGACAACGCGTTTTGACCCAGACCAATATATTTGAGACATTCAAACATGTAAGACCAGTTAACCCGGTCAAAGGCCTTTTCCGCATCTGTAGATAACAGCATGAGTGGAAGATCATGCCGTTTAGCCCAATGTATAATATTGATCAAACGGTTCGTGTTGTCTCTGCCTTCTCTCGATGGTATGAATCCGACTTGCTCCTGGTCAATTAATTTATGTAAGACAGCTTGCAATCTACCGGCAATGATTTTAGCTAAGAGTTTAACGTCTCCGTTAATCAGTGATATCGGACGGTAACTACCAGGTTCCTGACAGTCCTTCCCTGGTTTAAGTAAAAGGCTGATATGAGCTTCTAGAGATTGAGTAGAGAATTTAGAACCTAATTGTATTCCGGCAAAGGCCCGGAGTAGATGAGGGAGTAGTTGTTCTTTAAACAGTTTATAGTATAGGACTGTAAAGCCATCTGGTCCGGGGGCTTTCCCCGAGGGAGTATTCTTAAGGGCTGTTTCTAATTCAAGCAATGTAATGTCAGAATCTATTAGTTCTCTATCGGAATCAGATATGTGTTTCATTTTGGACGATTGCAAAAAGTCATGTAACAATTTGCCATATTCTGGTTGATCTTCTTTCGCGTTATCCGGAAGTTGGTATAAATCTTTATAATAAGATTCAAAAGTTTGAGTTATCAGGTCAGGGTTATGGACTATATTTTTCCCCGTTTGTTTAATAGAAGGGATGAAGTTCCTACCTTGAGTATATCTTAGCACTCTTGCCAGTAATCGCCCACATTTATCCCCATGTTCATATAACCTATGTCTGAACACTGTAATGGCTTTCTGAGTGAAGAAATCGTGAAACAAGCTCAAGGCTTTCCTGGCTTCTGTAAGTTCCGTAAATAGTGAATCTGAATGAGAAAGCTTATGTCTCTGTTCTAGTTGTTGTATTTTATTTATTAAGTCTAACCTATGTTTTTCTTTTGCTTTTTTTTTTTGTGCGCCATGTTTGATCAAATGACCTCTGATGACACATTTATGTGCCTCCCAGCAAGTCAAGGGGGAAATTTCTGGAGTGGAATTTTCTTTAAAGTAGTGGGATATCTGCGTAAGTAAATCTTGTTTGATTTCCACATCAGACAGGAGTGAGTCATTGAGACGCCAAATGCATTGTTTAGACACCGGGAGAGGAGTTTGTAGAGTCAGGACCATCACAGAGTGGTCTGACCATGTTCTGGTATGAATCTGGCTGTTCAGTACGTCTGTCAGAGAAGTGTGTGACAGTAGAATATAATCAATTCTCGAGTAAATATTATGTCTATGAGAATAGAATGTGTAATCTTTTTCCGAGGGGTGCAGTATACGCCAAGGGTCAATCAATTGCAAGGAGTGAAGAAGCTTTCTACAGGTTGACAGCTGTCTAGGAGGGACACTTGTCCTCCCAGAAGAACAGTCTAATCGAGGTTCAAGTGAAATATTAAAATCACCTCCCATGATCAAAGTCCCTTCCGTAAACAAGCTAAGTAAGTCTATAATTCGTGCCAGTTCCTCTGTTTGGCCTGAGTTGGGGAGATACACATTAGCAAAAGTATAAGTTTTACCCATATAGACTCCTTTTAGAAATAAAAAGCGTCCCAGAAGATCACTCTTCCTATCCTGTAGAGTGCAATATTATATATTGGAAGTCCTGTGAGTGCAGCATATTTTGATTCTTGTAAATAATTTTGCATTTCACACACAGGTGTTTGACTAACTTATTGGATTGTTACTACACTACTGTCTATCTGGCTAGCTATCTGTCTAAATAAATTCAGTGACTTGAGTATGAACAAAACAGCTCCAGCGATATACTGTAAAAGAAATACAGTAGCTTCTTGTAAGCTGTTTTTCAGGGTACAACACTATTTTTTTTTACTATGAATGCTAAATGAAGGCATTTGCAGATTAAACATATCTGGTATTATACGTAAATATTAACAGTTATTTATTTTTAACATCCGTGTTGTGTAGGGAATAAACAAAATATAAAATGATATCTTAATTCTTATATAATTCCTATATAATTCTCATATAAGGATAACAGAAGGCAGATGCAAAGTGTATACATATGTATCAGAACATTGACAACACCCATTACATTGCTTACAGAAATTACAAATCTGCTATATTTAGAGAAAGCTTTCCATATTAGCTTTCTGAAAACTGCTTGAAGGCTGCCAGCAAAAATGAATTATGAGTTAATCACATTCACCACATCACAAACTCACTTTGCATGAAATAGCTGACCTTGATAAAAAAGAGAAACATTGCTAAAAGGAGGCCAGGAGTGTTAGGCAATGTAAATTGTCAATAATTTCACAATTTTATCAGCCTCTTAGTCTTGACAATCATAAAAAAATATTAACATACTTGACTTCCTGTATTTTCAGTCCTAAGCAGGTATAATATTGTCAAATATTGTTAAAGAGACAGGGTGGTAAAACGGTGCACACTGAAACCCCTTTACCATTATATTTACATTATGCACTTTTACAGACAGACAAAAGAAATACATAGTTCTATATTACATTACTAATGACTTTATTTTAAGACGTGGTTTCAAGTGTACTGTTCATTTTTTTTGTGAATTATATGCAATTATTTTTTACAAGAAAAAACTTGTGTGTTAAAATATTAAAATATTTTTAACACTTCTAAAAAGCCAAAATGAGGTTTATGATAGGTATCTTAAGATCCAGTGTACATAATATGTGATGGGAATTGGAATTTTTTCTGCAGAAATTCAGCATACAGTTGGATGAGGCCTCGGTATATTCTAATTTTAAATAAATGGTGGACTAAAGTAGGCATACATATGTTCACTTGTATTCAATTAGTGAATAGATTAACTAAACTGAATCAAAGCATTGATCTGAAGAAGCAGCTAAATATGATTTGGCAAATAACCCCCTAGTGTCCTCAAAGACTCAATGTGATTGGATAGCTGCAAAAGAAACACAAAAATTCAATATTATTCCCCTTGTATGACTTGTATGTCTAGTATGTTTATTGCTGTCTAGAACTAAGCAGTCTAAATGAATAGAACCAGCAGTCTTAATACATTAGTGTCTGTTTAGCCATTCTTCTCAGAGGAACATTTTTCACATATTTGGGAGCTTCACTTGACATTTAGGGGCCGATTCACGAAGGGTCGAATTTCGAAGTTAAAAATACTTCGAAATTCGACCCTCGAATTGAAATCCTTCGACTTCGAATATCGAAGTCGAAGGATTTAGTGCAAATCCTGCGATCGAACGATCGAAGGATTTTTCGTTCGATCGAACGATTAAATCCTTCGAATCGAACGATTCGAAGGATTTTAATCAAACGATCGAAGGAAAATCCTTCGATCAAAAAAAGGTTAGCAAGCCTATGGGGACCTTCCCCATAGGCTAACATTGACTTCGGTAGCTTTTATCTGCCGAAGTAGGGGGTCGAAGTTTTTTTTAAAGGGCAAGTACTTCGACTATCGAATGGTCGAATAGTCGAACGGTTTTTACTTCGAATCGTTCGATTTCGTTCGACTTCGATCGAATTTAACCAATTCGATGGTCGAAGTACCCAAAAAATACTTCGAAATTCGAAGTATTTTTCATTCGAACCCTTCACTCGAGCTGAGTGAATCGGCCCCCAAATCACTGAAATAAAGTTCCCCTATGAAATACTGCCCAAGCAAATGATATGATCACCATTTTAAGATATATTCAAGGTCAGTGGAACAATTTAGAAAAAAATCTAGGGATATCCACTGAGAATTGAGGAAAAAAATAAGAATAATTACGATATATTAAACTATATTTAGCAATACATTTACTGAATGTAGTAAAAGTGTGATTATGAAACCTTTTTTTATAGAAATAAATGGAGGGCACTCAAATCAGAACAAAGGGAACAGGTTAAATGAGGTGCAAACTAACCTAAATACACCCCCTACGAATATTATTTCAAAATAATAAAATAATAATAAAATAATGTAGGCTTGCACACTCAAAATAATTTATGCATACACACAGGCAAATGGTTAATTGGAACCAAAAGAATGTTTAAATGTGGGAGGTGTGTAAACTGAAATTTTGTGGTATGGTCAGACAAGTTTTATCATCCCATGACGTGCAAGGGATTTGAGATAAAGGATTACATTAATTAATTGTCAATCAGATTTCATGATATATATTTTGAGATGCCCATGTGGTAAATTCTATGTGGGAGAGACAACTAGGACTTTAACAATTAGAATTGGTGAACACCTGAGTGATGTTCGACTAGGTAAGAGTACGTCCCCCATAGAAAAACAT
Organism: Xenopus petersii; assembly: GCA_038501925.1. Lineage (NCBI taxonomy): Eukaryota > Metazoa > Chordata > Amphibia > Anura > Pipidae > Xenopus > Xenopus petersii. The sequence goes on along the minus strand of CM076675.1, from coordinate 100,664,070 downwards.
TCTTGCAGGAAAAACATTGAGCGAGCCAATTGCAATTTATGGATATCAAGCATGTGATGCCATTGACAAGAGGAAGTGACAGAGAATTGTTCTTAAAACAAAGAGAACTTAAATTGATTTATGAATGAAATACTGTCTCTCCTATGGATTGAATAAGGATAAGGACTGAGTTATCACTTTTATTCTGACCCTCCCATGATATGATTCTGGTGTTTTTATTTGTTATCTTATTTATTTGTATGTATTGATTGTTTTACAGACACAATTGAATTCATTGGATTATATGAGTGACATGGAGTTTTGGATACAAAGCAATTGGATGAATTTGCACTGCAAATGCACACGAATTATGCAAGATTATTTGAAGTCTTTTTATATTGCACAGTCACTTTATTTGATTAGTGGGCACTGACATTTTAAGAGATTTATAGAACACTACTGTCTTTTTAATATTTTCATTTTTAGCACTGTTTAGTTTTTTTTATAGTTTCTGGGAATCATTTGAGCTATGACCATTAATGTTAAATACATTTTTATATATTTTGTTACAAAGCTGGTAAAAAATTACGGGTTATTAAGTGCGTGTTTCCAAGGCAGTAATAGACATAGTGAGATGTTTGTGTTACGAAGCTGGACGACTGGTCCACAGAAGTGACGTAACAAGTCAGGAAGTGGGTTATATGCATGAAACTGTGGGACATTGGCTATCCAGGGTATTTATGTTGCAGAAGAGTATAGATGCAACAGAATTCCCTTTAATAAAGGCTGTATGCCGAAATGTTGGGGTAATTCTCAATCTTAGGCAAGGGTGTCTGCTTCCTTATATTGCCTGGCTTTCCTGTTATAACCTGGTGGTATGTAATCTGACATTATTGTGAATGCATTATTTGTTTGATACATATTTTTGTACAGTAGTGATGGGCGAACCTGTGTCGTTTCACCGAATAATTTGCGAATTTCCCGTGAAATTTGTGAAACGCCGACAAATTTGTGAAATGGCACCGGTGTCTCGCTTTTGACGCCGGCGTCTGTTTTTTTATGCCAGTGCACATTCGCTGGCGAAAATGCACCCGCGTCCAAAAAACAAACGCCGGCATCCAAAAAACGGACGCCGGCGTCCTTTTTTTTGGATGCCAGGAATTTTGCGCCGGTTTCACAAATTTATTCGCCGACAGTGAATCGCAGGAATATACTGCAAATTCGCACCTGGTGAATAAATTTGCCCATCGCTATTGTACAGAGCACTTTGTTCAGGTGTATTTTAATATACTGCATTGCCTATTAAAGATTTTTCTATAATGCCACCTGTGTGTATACATAAATTAGTTTGAGTGTGCAAGCTTACAATTTTGAAATATGGAAATCTTTTTTTCTCAACAGTTGACAAATGAAAACTTTAATATTAATTTGAAGTGAAGTATGCATATATGCATGCACTGGTACGATTTTCAGGTAAACAAACACTTGTCTGAATTAACAGTAACAACAACAAAATACAACTTCATTATCATTCCTGGTGACCAGCACGATAGAAAAAATTGCAGGACATCAGCGCCATTAAAAAAATTTGGGTCACCCATGATTATGCATGTGTCACTGGTCACCCTCAGCCCCCCTCCCCAGCCCCCCCCCCGTAGTGACACCATCGCAAATATTTCTAATTTTCTATTTTTGTCCATTTGTAAATAACCCCGGCTGCTGGGTTTTAAAAAGTTTGGCTTCTAGCTCACTGGGCAGCATATGAGAGGAGAAGGGAACTCCTCAGGTAAATACATTTAGTTATACCAGGATCAGAATAGCTGACATGCATGTTAGAGAGAGAAAACCTTGTGTTTAGTTAGCCTCCGGACAGGACTAGGATTTTATTTTGCGCAAGTCTTAAAGGGCAGCCTGCTTTTGGTAAACAAATTATAATTAAAGCCAAGGCTGCACCTTCTGTTGCAAGACCAGCTGTCTGGTTCCTTCACTGCCAATATATATATATATATATCTGTGCTTTATGCTTTTAATATTTTGATAAATAAATTAAACTTTTTAAAAAAACATCCAGTGTGCGCTGCTTACAACAAGATAGAAGTGGATATTCGATACAGCGGCGGCACCTGGTTATTTCACCTTGAAGGTGTGCGCATGACCTTATTTGGTCTCAGTATATATATATATATATATATATATATATATATATATGTAGCGCTATAGTAAACTGACTTGCGTGAGAGCAGTTTTAGCTTCTTTCCTTTGTGGGCTGATACCACAGATGAGCTCTCTTTCTCAGGGGTAAGCCCTCCCAACGCGGTGGAGGCAGGGTGTAGTATAACTGTAACTGTGTGCGATAGCACAATGATGGGCACCAATAGTTCTTTAACGGTTGAACATAGAACTGTATTTATTGAACAATAGCACATAGATCATTCAGCACATTGATCCACAATGGAGCATAGAATATACACAGCAGCATAAAGGAAGCATATACTCACAGCACGTATAGGCTGAATCCTCACAGGCTAGGGAATATACAGCAGAGAGTAAGTTGACAGCACGTGATGGGTATTTCCCAGTTTTCAGGATATGTACCAGTGGCAGACTAGGGGAATTCCTATCATCCCTATCTCAACACTTGGTTCCTTACTCCAGGTCAGTAATACCCTGCGATCTTAATCCCTCTAATCTCCTCTGCGGAGCCTTGAGCTGCTCAACTAAATCACCTCTCTATCACTCCTAGAGTGATCTATAATTGAATATAGCTGTCTAATAACTAGGGCCAAGGCGCCTAGGGTCAACACTACCCATTCCCTTCGAGCCTGCTTGGTTGGGCTAAAGCAATGGACCCAGATCTCATGGTTCCTAAACCTTTTATACTCTGCCACAGTTTACTATAGCGCTACAATAGTATGAAGAGAAAAGAGACTAGGAGAATAAAGAGGTTGAGTAAGGAGAGGAGGTATAGTAGTTTGGATAGTGGGCCCTCAGCCTAGGGTTTTCTGGTGGGCCCCTGGCATCCCAGTCAGACACTGGCCTCAGTGCAGGTTACCATCTCTGTAAAAAAAAAATTTACGTTTCACCAAAAAAAAAAAACTGCATTCACAGGACTTCAAGACACAAACAGATTTCGTTGCTCAACATTTTGACAAATCACAGTAATTACAAGTGCTTTTTGGCTGAGATCACAAATGTTAAAATATCTTTTCCTTGGTGTGTTGCACCTACATGCACATCTGACTTGTGACTAACAAATCACATACTAATGTTGTAATTGATGCAGCAACCACTGGTGTCCCGAAATGATGCGATTTGCACTACAAAAAAGCTTTGTACCTCTCACTTGCAAACTGGTAAACCCTGCATAAGGTGAGGTCACTTTATATATGCTGCATTCTGAATAAAAGCTTGATACTTTTTTGCACATTTCTCGTTGCACTCATGTTTGTAAGTTAGCCTTATAGTTGTTTACTGTTCCTAGATTGCTGTATAAAACTCATAATTTGCAATCAGAGAGTGGCATTAGTATAGAAATATTTACATCTGTCTATCAATCATCTATCTAATCTGTCTGTCTACACACACACACACACACACACACACACACACACAAAATCCATTTATTTTTTATACATATGTGAATCACTTACAATACTAACACTGAAAATTAATTTGCCCAATGCACTGCCAAATTCGTTTTCCAAGTTGTTGTTCTGATGCCTGCCAACCTTTTCAAAGCTTATATTTTCATAAAATAATGGGCATGGGGATGCTAACAATCTGCAGTATATGATGGTATTAAATAGTGGAAAACAAGATTAGAGAAAATGACTTGATAAACCAGTCGATTAACTCTAAGAATCTGTTGTACTAGATGCTGGAATGCTAATTCTGCAAATATCGTTTCAATTTTGATTTCATCACACTGACTGCACCGTCTGCAGGCAATTGTCAACTTGCAGAGCAGCCTGAAAGAATAAGACATTTATTAGGTTGGCTTGAGAAATCATTTAGAAATGAAATGACTGAATATTAAAATGTTATGGGGTGTTTTGCTGTTACATTAAAGCAGAGGAACATGATGTCTCTTTCTAGCAATGTTATGGACTAGACCAATATAGTTAGTCTCTGTATCAGGGTT
>CM076675.1:100579950-100654950 GCA_038501925.1 Xenopus petersii | reverse complement strand
ATTTATTATGCGCCAAAGCTTCCAAAAATCGGAATCCTAAAATATTTCAGCTAAAACCTGGTAAACGTCATGTAAAATCAATAGCAGATGTCCCTTTTACAATTGAAATATCTTTTTTGTCTTCATGATTTTTAAGAGTTTTGGGCTGATTGACGCTAGTTTTCATTCGAAAACCCGAAAAAAAATTGGAGTTTTAGGGCGACAATTCGAAAAAAAACGTGCAACTCAAATTATCACACCATTTCATCACAACTTTTCATGCCTGTAATTTTCCGGATTTTAAGTAAATTAAAATAATGAGAAATAGTTTTAATAAATACCCCCTCTAAAAGCAAAATTGTCTGCATGCATCAGATAGGAAGCCCAGTCACGAGTGGTCAGAAGCTGTAATTCTGTTGTTACAACAATGACATTTACCATTGTGAAGAGCCAGATAAACTGAGCAATGACACTGTGCAGCAACAGAAAGGAAGAACTGGAGGGTCCACTTTGTACATAAAAATAAAATCTGCTGTATAAATAAAAATTATTTATTTACATGTAAGAGATAAACGTAATCCTCAAAGTTGTACATCAATAAATCACTGCCTTGTGCAACTCTTATGTTCTTTATTATCGAACTACCCTTAGACAATAGGACTCTCTTTATAGTGGGACTTCTATGCTGACCTTACTAATCATTGTAAATCTGAGAGAGGAGATCAAGATTACGATAATTTTAGGAGTCCGTTCTTGACCCTCTTTGCATTTGATTTGTTTTGCATCCCCTAGATACAACCTTTCCATAGATATAATTTCTCAATGTTCAGCAGAAAAAATTATCTGCAAGTTGTCCATTTTTTATTGTGGTTTATGGTTTATTTTGTTACCAGAATTAAAAGCAAAATATAACAATTTAAGGGGCAGATTTATTAACGGTCGAACTGAAAATTTACGTTCAAAATTTACATTTTTTCTATGGTCAAAACTCTCACATTTGAATTATGAATAATCCAAACTCGATTCAAATTTTAATTCAAATTTTGATATTTATCAAACCTTGCCCATTAAAAAGTTTGAATTCGACTATTCGCCACCTAGAACCTGCCTAGTTAATGTTTAACTCAATGGGAGAGGTCCAGTGACCAATTTGAAGATGTTACTTGCCTTCCTGACATTCAAGTTTTTTTCAGAGAAAAAACTCGATTCGAGTTTAGTCGAATTAGATTTGAGTTTTTGGGTCAGTAATATTCCTTCGAGTTTTAGATATTCAATTTTTTTAACAAATGACACCCCAATCAAATTTTGAGTATATTTGAATTTATTAAAAAAATGTAATTAAATTAAAATGTAAAAAAATTCACATGAATTCGAAATATGACCTTTGATAATTGTGCCTCCCCATGTATATATTAAATTTAGAGACCTGCAAGTAAACCAGAAATTATAATGGAAGAACTTGACATACATCTCGATGACAGGTTCACTCTATGAGTAATAAATGCATTGAATGGTGTATTCCAGATTAATTACTGCCACAAGGATGAGGCAACGTCATGTTTATACCCAGGAGTCCTCATAAACCATTAGTGTTTATAACTTGTATGCTACAATAAATTGGATGATATATACTAGATATATATACTATATATATACTAGATAACAACGTTTTTTTAAAGGATCACTTTGCAGTGTTTTTGGGGAAGGTTACAGTATATGGAATGATGTAGCTTTTGCTTATAGCAATACACACAGCACAACATTGATATATCTGACCTAACAACAAAAAGAGTCTTTCAGAATAAAAGATGTCAGCATATAATACAAGCTTGTAAAATTCACTGACAGAATCTGTTGGGTATAGTTTTGCATTACCCTGCCAAGTAAAACACAAACATGGCATTCACAAGAAGGTAAGATATACATAACAGGTTTTCATGAATTAACACTATAGTTTTTTTTTTACTACAGACAGAAGCACCATGTTATTGACCACAATGGACCTACAGTAAGTTTGCTACAATTGTGCTTATCACTGTCAGGATTTAAATGGTGCTACATTTGTGCCTGACAGTGAATGGCACACAAGTATGTAAATGGAGGTATGTGAGAGGTCCTTAGAATCTTGCTGTGAGGACTGGGGGTCTAGTGGGGGTGCGATTGGACGCCCGACGCACCCACAGTGGAGACACTCGCTGCGTCCTTTTCCCTGCAAGCCAATGTGCATTCTAAAACAGTGGCTAAAATCACTCGCTTCCATGTTTGAGTGGCGGTGTGGATGACACCATCATGCTATGGTGCGAGATTCAAATATTTAAAGGTGCAGGTGACTTTTTGTTCATTGCCCAATGTTAGGTCTATTTCATAGTTCCTGGGTGTGTTTACTCTGTATTTCTGATCTGTTACTACCCCTGCCTGCCCCTGATTACACCTAGGTTGCTGCATGTCCTGATCATTGCATTGTTTTCGATTACTCGCTTAGATCCTGTTGTGTACCGCGATTTTTTTGTGGTTGACCTGGCTTGTTACCCCAGCCATTCCTACGTCTCCTGTATCTGTACTGCATTTTCTGATTATTACCGACCCGGCCTGGCTTCTGGCTTTCGACTACGCTTCTTGTTTCCTGTTCTACAAACTCATGGTTGGTTCCCTTGCTTGCTCAGAACTCTCTCCTTGGGTCTCTTATGTTAAGACCTGGTGGTATCTGAGCTGTTATAAGCGGAAGGGTAAGATGTGACCAGGTTCTTGGAGTCTGTTCTGAGTTTGGGATAACCTGCATTACACTTGCACTACACCATGGTAGTTTTAGTGCCTCTTTAAACAATTTACTGTGTGGAATGGAACTGCCAAACATTTAGGGGCTGATTTATTAAGTCTCAACTTCGGGTTGGGCTTTTTGACACCAAAAATCCAAAAAAAGTCACAGGAAAAAAACAAACTTTTTTGGGATTTATTATGTGACAAAACTGTGACAATTCTGAATATGAAAATACTCTGTAGGCTTGAGCAAATTTACCGCCAGGGAAATGTTGCAGCTGGTCATTAAAAATTTGAGCACAGCAAATTTTTTTTGACGCAGAACATCATACAAGTCTATGGGCGTCAGTTCCACGTCGAAACAAGGCAAAAAAAATTGCCCATCCCTATACTTGAGCTAAAAATATGTAAAAGCCAATGGCAGATGTCCCTTTTACAACTGGAAGATCTTTCTTTGATTCATGGTTTTAGCAGTTTTGTGGTGTTTTTGACGCTGGCTTTTGTGCAACAATATGAAAAAGTCATAGTTATTGTGTGACAAGTCAAGAAAATTGTGTTTTTTATGGCTTTACTCATTTTTGTTTTTTCAGTTCAGATGTTTAAATCAATTTCATGAGAGAGAGCTAGTTTAGTTGTGGTTTCAATAACCACTAATAAGTGCTTTCTAAATATATATTCCACCTCTGTACTATTTTCTAATCATATAAACCAATTTGACATTAAACACCTGTGCTTTTCTTTGCTGAATATAAACTTAAAAATGTGTTTTAAAATTACTTTAAAATATTGAATTTGAGATTGACTTTCTTGCTTGCCAGGATTATGGGTATTGTAGTTTTTTTTGTGGTAGCAACTTTTCTGCTAAAAGTCAGGAACCACAGTTTGACTCTACAGATTGCACTGATGAGCTCAATTGGTATTATTTAAATAACCCCCTTTAAACCAAATTATTTAATTTAACTTAACATAATGATAAAAGAGAAGGCTAGAAAAATAAACACCTATTAGATAATATCCAACTAATGCTGAAAACATAGAGATGTTACACGCATCAGGATATGAAGCAAAATATCTAATGAGATACAGAAATTGATTTCATTTATATACTTTGGGCTGCCGTCAATTTCCTGCTCACCTCCCCTACTAGCCCCAATGACTGAATATGACATGAGCTAAAAGCTAGCTTCATTAGGTAGGGTCATGTTAGGCAACCGGAGCACTTATAACCTTGCTTTTATTGATATTTACTTGTCTAAATCTATTAAACCCTTAATTTGTATACACTCTATATTTGTATTGCATACAAGGATACATCTATAAACATTAACCTCTTATTGAAAATAATAGAAAGTGAAAAAAATAAATGGGCACACAGAACCAAATAGCAAATACTTTAATACAATGATTTTTCTTTTATTGGGAGTGTTTTATTAGGATTTTTTCAGGGAATTTATGGATTAATGAATGAATGCTAGATAAACACATTTTTTCTTTGAAATATTTTGCAGTGGTTTAAATAAGAGACTGGAATATGGATATGAGAAGGACAAACTGGGTAGATAAATAATAAAAAGTAACAAAAACAATAACATCAACGCTATTAAAGAAAAGAAGGCCCAGGAATGGGAGTTTTGTTACATACTAAAAGTTAACTGAATGGTGAACCACTCCATTGAATGATATGTTTAAATAAATACTAAAACAAACATATCTGCATTGATGCTTATTTACAATACAAAATTGCCGTTTTTTGTTGTATAGGATAATCTCAATGTATACTCCTACATCTTTCATTTTATATTTAATGGGAGCTTAAATAATTGTTGTTTGATAAACGATAGGAAAAATGTATTTTGGGCAGCTTACTGAAGTGGAACAACAAATGTATCTCTCTCTCTGGATTGTGACTGGATGGCACTTATCATGTGGTCATCCATAGGTTCTCAGAAATGCAGTTTCTGACTTTCCTGTGTCTCACATTGCTATTCTCTTACAAACTGGTTCTAATAAATTCAACTTCCTTTATATTTTAGCTCTCCCAATCGTCCAAGGGACAGATTTATCAAGGGTTGAATTGAAAATTCAAATTTGACTAGGGAGTTATTCAAATTCGAGTTTTTTTTAAAAAAAAATGCAATTACATATTTTAGATTTATCAGACTCTTGCCCTTTAAGAATCAAATAGACTATTCACAACCTAAAACCTTCCAAATTGTTGTTTAAGTCAATGGGAGAGGTCCCGGGATCAATTTGGAGTTGTTTGCAGCCTTCCTGAGTTTTTTTATGAGAAAAAACTTGAACTGAGTTTTTTAAATTCAAATCAAATTTTATTCAAATTCGATGTGAGTTTTCAGGTCGATTTAATTCATCTGAGTTTTAAAAAAATTATTTATGAGAGTTTAGGGGAGTTTTTAAAAAATTGGAAATTCAACCTTTGCTAAATGTGCCTTCAAATGTTTTTTCAGTTAGATTTTTCTGCTGTCAAAGAAACAGCATATCTATAGGTACTGTATAACTGCTTCCAAGCTCACATATGGCTTCCCTTCCCCTGAAACAGTGAAAACATTCCATGTTTTTTATACTGACAACTTGTTTTTTCACCTGACTACTGACCTGTGTGTGTCACAATATCAAATTCCTTTTATTTAAATGAAAGAGAGCTGTTGAATGCCAATACATGCATTTACCAAGCCACTGTACTTACAGAACACTGCATACTTCAAAAAAGCAGATACAGCCACACAGACTGATTTGCCACTGATTCAAAATTATGTTTCCAATTGAAATATCAATTAAATATCATATGTATATATCATTTGTATATCTAATTTACCCTATCTTCCATGTGGAGTGTATGAAATAAATGCAAATTTATTTTCTGCACTTGTTACAGTAAATATGGGCCCTAATATTAAATTTTCTTATTATAGCACTAACATTTTACATACTAATATTTAAATCTTCAAAGCCCTTAGTCCAGTTGAACTTTATCTTATTTAACTACCAAAGGTACACAAACACATATAAGTATACATTTAACCCTTTAAATGCCACAGATCGTAGAATCTACGTTCTGTGGCAAAGGTACTTGAAATGCCACAGAACGTAGATTCTACGTTCTGCAGCACTTCCGGGTTCAGGAGCGGAGGAGCGGCTGTTAGAGCCGCTCGCTCTGTTCCTCCTCGATCCCCTGCCCCTAGGCAACGAGCAGAGCAGGGGATCGAGTGGCCCCTGGGGCACGATCGCCCAGGGGCCCCAAAGCAGTAGCAGGCACGTGTTACTTACGTGTCCTGCTGCTGCAGCCTGCAATGCCACGATCAGCTCCGCCCCCACAGCACAGGGGCACGGATAACAACGCAGATGTCTTCCTGGGGCCCTTACAGATCGCCTGCAACAGTCTACAGCGACTTTTTCAGGTTAGTGCAACAATTACACACACAAACACACCAACACACACTTATTACAATACACACTTAGATTCACACTTACACACACTTACACATACATTTTTGGGGATTGGGGGGTCACTTACACTCACTGCACTTACACACACGTGCACACGCACACACGCGCACATAACATGTAATTTACCATTTGTACACACGCACACGCACATACATGGCATTGTGGCTTTTTTTTTTTTTTTCTTATCGCATCGTCTCTTTTTTTGGCTGAAAATTTTTTTTATTGCCATTACGAATAGCGTATTCGCTAACCGTACTGTGCAATACCTTTTGTATGTTATTTCGGTGATAATATTGCAATTTTGGGTATTTTGGTGCATTTTTAGCCATTTTATTGAATTTTTAGCCATTTTATTGCATTTTCAGCTCTGCATATGTTGTGTTCACTTGTTTCTAGCCGTATAACCTGTTTGGCCCAGCTAAAATATTCAAACTGTGATTCTGACGGCCGATAACACTAGTCTGGAAAAAAAACATGGATTTTTGTGGTTTTATTGGATTTTTTTGCATTTCACCCTTTACTGCCTTATTTTGTTTTGCCTTGCAAATTTTATCTACTGTATATCCATTTGGGGGTCTCTGTGCACCACATAGTTTGGTATATCTATGCATATTGGGCATCAAAGTGTTCAGTAGACACCTGGCGTTCATATTTAGGCTGTTTTATGCTGATATGTTACGAAATGTGGGGCATATAATGGGGTAAAATTCAAGCTTTCTGACAATTTTCAGAAATTTGATAAAAACCGTTATGTTCAGCATTGCTTTGCAGTTTGGCAGTTTGCAGTACAAACACTTATTTACCCATATTGGATTCGTCAGAATGTGTACTTTCTGAAAATATATGGTTTTCTGGGGTCTCTGTACTGTTAGGGGGGTCTAATGTTGCATAATACACACACCAGGTGCTTATATTGCAGCAGCCAGCGCGTCAGCTGTGAAAATGTATATACACTATTGTCATTTGGTGGTCTCTGTGCACCACATAGTTTGGTATATCTATGCATACTGGGCATCAAAGTGTTCAGTAGACCCCTGGTGTTCATATTTAGGATGTTTTATGCTGATACGTTATGAAATGTGGGGCATATAATGGGGTAAAATTCAAGCTTTGTGATGATTTTCAGAAATTTGATAAAAACCGTTATGTTCAGCATTGCTTTGCAGTTTGGCAGTTTGCAGTAGAAACACTTATTTACCCATATTGGATTCGTCAGAATGTGTACTTTCTGAAAATATATGGTTTTCTGGGGTCTCTGTACTGTTAGGTGGTCTAATGTCGCATAATACACACACCGGGTGGTTATATTGCAGCAGCCAGCGCGTCGGCCGTGAAAATGTCTATACATATTGTCATTTGGGGGTCTCTGTGCGCCACATAGTTTGGTATATCTATGCACATTGGGCATCAAACTGTTTAGTAGACCCCTATGTTTATATTTAGGATGCTTTATGCTGGTAATGATACATGGACAATACGATGCTGGAAAGTTGAAGCTTTGAGGCAATTTTCAGATATTTCACCAAAACCGACAATTGTGGGAAAGCCTTGCGACTCAGTAGTTTGGAGCAGAAAGGCATGGGTACCCATTTTAGATTCGGTAGAATGTGTACTTTCCAAAAATATATGGGTTTTGGGGGGTAAACATATATTTCTGTGTTTTTACCCCACAAAAATGCAGTCAATGTGTTGATCTTTCATTAGCTGAAGTTACCCACAGGACTATTTGTATGCGCTAACTTCATTTTGGGGCATCTAAATGCCAGATACTTTGGTAAACCTATGAACAATGGCCACCAAACTGTTCGGAGGAAACCTGACATTCATATTTAGGGTGCTTTTTCTTGGTGCGTAACAATACATGGGTGATATGGTGCTGAGAAGTTGAAGCTTTGAGGCAATTTTCAGATATTTCACCAAAACCGACAATTGTGGGAAAGCCTTGCGACTCAGTAGTTTGGAGCAGAAAGGCATGGGTACCCATTTTAGATTCGGTAGAATGTGTACTTTCCAAAAATATATGGGTTTTGGGGGGTAAACATATATTTCTGTGTTTTTACCCCACAAAAATGCAGTCAATGTGTTGATTTTTCATTAGCTGAAGTTACCCACGGGACTGTTTGTATGCGCTAACTTCATTTTGGGGCCTCTAAATGCCAGATACTTTGGTAAACTTATGAACAATGGCCACCAAAATGTTCAGAGGAACCCTGGCAATCATATTTAGGGTGCTTTTTCTTAGTACGTAATGACACATGGGTGATATGGTGCTGGGAAGTTGAAGTTTTGAGGCAATTTTCAGATATTTCACCAAAACCGACAACTTTGGGAAAGCCTTGCGACTCAGTAGTTTGGAGCAATAAGGCATGGGTACCCATTTTAGATTCTGTAGAATGGGTACTTTCCAAAAATGTATGGGTTTGGGGGGTAAACATATATTTCTGTGTTTTTACCCCACAAAAATGCAGTCAATGTGTTGATCTTTCATTAGCTGACGTTACCCACAGGACTATTTGTATGCGCTAACTTCATTTTGGGGCCTCTAAATGCCAGATACTTTGGTAAACCTATGAACAATGGCCACCAAACTGTTCGGAGGAACCCTGGCAATCATATTTAGGGTGCGTAACTATACATGGGTGATATGGTGCTGAGAAGTTGAAGCTTTGAGGCAATTTTCAGATATTTCACCAAAACCGGCAATTGTGGGAAAGCCTTGCGACTCAGTAGTTTGGAGCAGAAAGGCATGGGTACCCATTTTAGATTCGGTAGAATGTGTACTTTCCAAAAATATATGGGTTTTGGGGGGTAAACATATATTTCTGTGTTTTTACCCCACAAAAATGCAGTCAATGTGTTGATTTTTCATTAGCTGAAGTTCCCACGGGACTGTTTGTATGCGCTAACTTCATTTTGGGGCCTCTAAATGCCAGATACTTTGGTAAACTTATGAACAATGACCACCAAAATGTTCAGAGGAACCCTGGCAATCATATTTAGGGTGCTTTTTCTTAGTACATAATGATACATGGGCGATATGGTGCTGGGAATTTGAAGGTTTGAGGCAATTTTCAGATATTTCACCAAAACCGACAATTTTGGGAAAGCCTTGCGACTCGTTAGTTTGGAGCAGAAAGGCATGGGTACCCATTTTAGATTCAGTAGAATGTGTACTTTCCAAAAATATATGGGTTTGGGGGGTAAACATATATTTCTGTGTTTTTACCCCACAAAAAATGCAGTCAATGTGTTGATTTCTCAGTAGCTGAAGTAAAGTCCTGAACAATTTTGATGTGCTAACTTCATATTGGTGTCTCTAAATGCCAGATACTTTGGTAAACCTATGCATAATGGGTATCAAACTGTTCAGTGGAGCCCTGGCAATCATATTTCAGGTGCTTTTTCTTGGTACCTAATATAGTTTGGGATATGCGGAGCAGCAAAATAAAACCTTTGAAATGATTTTTCAGAATTTTTAATTTTTTTTTGAAAAACCGCTATGTTCAGACAAGCTTTTATGTTTGGTAGTTGGGAGTAGAGAGACATAGTTACCCATTTTGTAATCGGCAGAATGTGTACTTTTCAAAAATGTATGGTTTTCTGGAGTAAAACTACGGTTTCAGGATTTTTTGCCTTGGAATCTAAAGCATGCCGTTTTCTGCCTTAGTGCTTTCAAAATTCTGTAATATACTGCCGGGAGTTTTTGCTGTACAGAAGTCCTAAATCTCCCTAAAACTATACATATCTGGTATTGGCACGTTCGAGAGACATAAGGCTTTCCAAATCAGTTGGATTTTCATCCGTAAAATGAAATATTTTTCTGGTATAAATTGATATACGATGAGAAATGGTAATTTTTCTTTTTTTTTGGTATTTAGCACTATAAATTTTTTTGCACAGGTGGAAATACATGAAAACTCAGGCAGATTTAGAAAGCTCAGTTTCTACTGAAAAAAACAATGTATAGTTTTCCTAGGTAAACTATAGGTTTCCCCTCAGAAAATGCCCCTAAAGTGAGAGAGCACAAAATGTTTCAAAAACGGCTGGCATTTCGCGTAACCAAAATGTGAAATTCTGCTGGCACTTAAAGGGTTAACAGACCAGGTAACCCACCAGTATGTTTTTTGAATTGTAGGAGAACTGTAGGAGTAGCAAACCAAGCAGAGCCACCAGTACAAACCATGTATGTAGTGCCTTATTGAACCCTAAACCCTAGAATCATGATAGAGCAATTCAAAATACTGTGTTGCCATAACTAATGAATACTAAAAGCCAAGGTTTAACATATGTAAACAAAACCAACATGACTGTGTCAGGTCCGGAATGTGTGGTGCCTGAATTTGTAATCATCACCCATTTCCCCTTAAACAAAAGTCCTTTGAATGTAAAACTTCGCTCTGACACATGCCAAACTGAAATATGTTACTCTTCTGTACTTCAAAATCTATGAAATCATTGTCTCTCCTTTGACATGCAAAATAAAGATTTGCAGCTTATTATGCAGAATAATGCTCAGTAATTAGGTTTTATAATGTCAGTGAAATTGAATTAAGCAAACTAGTAAAAAAATCATGTTTATAAAACTGCAAAGCCACCAGAATACATCATTTTGTCTTTTTATATCTTTTTTATCTATCTTGTCACATCTTGAAACCATTCTGAAAAAAATATATATTTTAATGGGAAATAAAACTGAATGGCTTATGCTTTAACATATTTGCTGTTATTTATAGTAAATTATATTTTTGCATACTTCAAAAATCTACTGTTATAGAGGTTTATTTATCAAAATGTATTTTCAAAATTTTAATACCAAACTTGAATGTGTTCTTATGTATGAAAATAAATGAATAAAAGCAATAAAGAAACCTTGAATACTGTAAATATGTAATCTATTCATAATTTTCAGGACCTCCCTGACCGATATCTGGCCAAAAATTGTCCAAACATCGATCGGACATATTTGATTTTCCACTGCATCAGTTCCTTGATGGTGACCGATCCAAATGAGCCGATCTAATAATGCATGGCTGCCTTAACTCTCATAAAAATTAGAAATAAGGTTTTTTTTGGCTGAAACAAAAATATTTTGTCAACAAGGAAATTCGAACATGAATAGAATTTCAGAGCATCAGAAATTGTTTCATTCAGATCAAGGTAAACATTCATTCCAGTCAATACAGGCAGTGCCAGTCATAAAAACACAAAGCTAGAAAAAAAAATTAACAGCTGTATTGCATTGCAAGCACTTTGCAGAGGCTTCAAATGTTTTTTTTTTTGCCTTCCTCTGAATCAACTAGCAGTTAGACAGGTTTTATATATGTGTGTCTTTTTTCAACCTAACTTACTATGTTACAATGCTTTTATGTAATCAAATTCAGGTGTCAAAAAATAAGAATAGGTGCAAAAACATATGCAGATCATTTTACATGCAATGCATTGCATTGAATCTCCCTTCCATAATAGCAAATTAATGAAATATCAGCTATCTGAATTAAATAAAGGAACATTTCAATATAAAGCACTCCAATAATGTTAATGAGGCAACATATTACAAAATGATGAAGTGATGGCTTTAAGCCAACACACAAAGAAATGTGATTTTAGATGCATTATGATAAAACATTCCTAAACAGCATATATACTTAGAGGAGATTTTGGCAGCATCAGAACTAAATAACTCTTAAAATCAACATTGCAAAAGGATTTATCAAATAAACAATGTGGTGAATCCTCAAAAATGTGGAAATGAATTGAAACCGATTGGACATTAGTGATATTTTTAATATGAAAATGTTTCCTTGAAAAAACAGAGCATACAGTATGAATGGAAAATGTAAATTGGGCAGAGTGTATTAAAATATTGCTTATGCAGGGTAATGTAAGCTGCAGCTGCAGCACAATCCTATTTACATTCATGATGGGTAGAGACTCAGATATGTTCACTTGACATGAAGAATAGAAAAACTTCTTAACTGCAATCCCAATGCAGCCATATGCAAACACAATTACTGAACTGTTCGATTTTGGTAGACAAACAATTTTAAATGAAACACAATTACCCTGGTTTCTTTTTTTTTCTTTTTTTTAAGCTGATGGCAAAGTATGTTTTCCTCACTCAAAAAGCTATTTTGAGAAATACATGTATCTAGTATTTCTGATTGATTCACTTAACCATAAGCATAGAATTTCTGCTTATAACACTGAACACAATCTGTAGCCATTTCAAGATTCATCGGGAACATCTTCAGTGGAAAACAATGTATTGAAATGTTAACATGACATTGCACCGAGACTAGGTTATCATACCCTTCACATTTATATTGGAGGACCAGAGCCAAACTTCTTGCATCTAAGTGTGCAGATAAAGAAACCTTAATCAAGAAATTTGGCAAGATAGCTCTTTATGTCCCACCATGTCACTCCTTTAAACAGTGTATTAAGAATTTTTGAATAGAAATAAATGTTGTGACGTGTTGTGTGATGTGATTGTGTGCTTGGTGCATCTGAAAATCTATCTTTTATAGTTCATAATTACTTTAGAAAGCACTACAATAACATGCTATTTATCAAAATTCGAATTTATCTAATTTTTTTCTGAGATATTCTCCGACCAAATCCGCACAGGTTATTCCCCTTTATTTATCAATACATTTTCCTGAAAAAAACTTTAAAAAGGGTGAAGATCGTACAAAAATTCAAATGGTACAAAACCACAAAATCTTCAGATTTTTGCACGAAACTCAGCTCAGATCAGGATATCTTTAGGACTTCTCCAATTGACTTACATACAACCTCGGCAGTTCTGAGAGCCTGGATTTTTGGATTCAGACTTTTTCCATCCTCGGGGTATAATAAATCACAAAAAAATTGAGTTCTCTTTTTCATAAAAAATTCGGATTTTATAGTAAAAAAGTTTTTGTGCATTCGGACTTTAATAAATAACACCCATAGCATGATGTAAAAAAATCGTTTTTATCCCTCATTGTTATTATTATTTATCTTTATTTATAAATGGAAGTAAAATACAAAAACAGGCACCAAACTTCATTTAGCCACCATGGAAGTAGCAGTTGAGATCTTATAGGCATAACTCCTTTTAAGGTTTGGAGCTCAAACTGTTTTGCCTCAATACTGTGTATGTGTGTGTGCTGCTGACTGTTCTTAGGAATTGGTATAAAATTCTTCAAGAATTTTATATTTGTCACATTCCAGGGGAGATCTGTTCATTGCAGTCAGTAAGGATCTATATACATTCAGGACTGGGCCAGAGCACTCTAAGCAACCTGGCTGGCCACCTCACTCCCTCCACCACTGTGACATGCGCTGTTTTTTTCTGGTCGGAGTTTAAAGGGTAAAACACAATTTTTTCATTGAAATTTTTTCGAAATGTATTAAAGCCCAAGGCTGTTAAAAGTCTGAATTAAAAAGTATTCCAACTCAAACCTGCCGAGTTCATGTAGAAATTAATGTCAGATGTTTCGTTTACAATTGGAAGATATCATGATCTGTGCTAGGTTTTCTAGATCTTTTGCACATCAAATCCGAAAAAAACGTACAATTTGTAGTCTTTTGAGTCTTTTCCAGCACCAGATTTTTTTCAAGTACATTTTTAGAAAAATAAAAGTGGTTTTAAGAAAACAGTAAGATGTTTTCAGACTTCGGTAAATAACCCCCAACGTAGATAGAAACAGAAACAGAAGTGAACTGAAGTCAAAGTTGATTTACAAACACTTGCTGATGCCTACAGCAAAGTCATGTTTAAGATGTGTCATTGTGCAAATATACATATGGTACATAAACCAGCAGACAAATAAGCATCTTCATTATCATCGATCCTTATGTATAACAGCACTGGGGCACTGATGTAACATATCAAGTACCCCAAAAACAAATAAGAGAAACAAGCAACAATTATCTCTTGTTTTATATTTCAAGAATACATTTACTCTTATGATTTGCTTGTCAATTTTTAAAGGCTATTAAATAAAGTTTTATATACATATAAATATATTGCTTTCTATGCAAATATAACAGATTTTTTTTATTTATAAAACAAAAAAATCACCAGTTCGAAAAACACACTGAGATTTTTATAATAATGGAGCATTTACAATATACTGGCTTTAAAGGAATTGTTCAGTGTAAAAATAAAAACTGGGTAAATAGATAGGCTGTGAAAAATAAAAAATGTTTCTAATATAGTTAGTTAGGCAAAAATGTAATGTATAAAGGCTGGAGTTATTTGATGTACAACATATCAGTCAGAACTCTACTTCCTGCTTTTCAGCTCTCTTGGTTTACACTGACTGGTTACCCTGGTTACCAGGCAGTAACCAATCAGAGACTTGAAGGGGGGCCACATGGGTCATATCTGTTGCTTTTGAATCTGAGCTGAATGCTGAGGATCAATTGCAAACTCACTGAACAGAAATGTACCATGTGGCCCCCCTTCAAGTCGCTGACTAACTCAGAGTTATAGAGCTGAAAAGCAGGAAGTTGGATTCTGGCTGTTTTATTAGACATCTGTTCACTCCAGCCTTTATATATTACATTTTTGGCTAACTAACTATATTAGAAACATTTTTTATTTTGCACAGCCTATCTATTTACACTGTTTTATTTTCACACTGAACTATTCCTTTAAAGACCAACAACTCTCACATCCTTATTATCAAAACTAGCTCATTGTTTTAAAATAAATTGCTGGTTTTGGTATTTGTTGCCATGAATAATAAGAATGTCTAGGTTAGAATCGGTACATCAACATAAGATACAATATGCACAGAATGAAAAATGTATGGGTTGCAAGGGTTTAACTTATTAGAGTTGATTTTAATGTTAGCAGATTTTCCCTCTAACTGAAGCTATATTTAGCACCAGTCAACCTCTCCAGGCACTGGCTATACATAGAGCTAACAGAGAAAGTTCCCAGAGTGCATTTCATAAATATCTATTGGCACTAATTTAAACAAAGCCTCTAGATTGAGATAAGAATCATAATTATATTGAGTTCTAACGATAATATAATTAGAAACCTCAAAATATTCTAGATCTCAATGAGCAACATTTGAAGGCAAGAAATGTGAACAGCATACTAATCACAAACAAGGCTTGCTGCTGCTATTTGTTTCATATATTTTTCATGTTTAGCCTCAACTAAACATGCGCCTATTTAATGAAAATAAGGAAAATAGTGTGCAACTGAAATGCATTTGTAATGATAGCAACAGGATTATTGTAAATAGCTCTACAAGGGTGATCCATGGGATGTCTATCTTGGAGTCAGAAAGGAATGTTTCCCCCTCTGAGGCAAATTGGAGAGGATTCTGAGATTTTTTTTGCCTTCCTCGGGATCAACTAGCAGTTAGGCAGGTGTTATATTTACATAAAAGGTGAAACATGATGGACATGCGTCACTGCTAATCACTTACAAAAGAAGAAAAGTAAAAGGCTTTCCTCTGGTGTCCTGCATTGCACCATAATGCAAAGAATGTTTTTTGGCACATTACATTGCATATATGATGATTGATGCCAATGATTGAGACAGTGTTACTTAGGCACTAGTTAGCTCTCTCTCTCTCACTAAAATGTGCCATTGCTCTGTGTTTTTGAAGTTTGTGCTGCCATAATGACCATGTCCATCATTGTGATGCCAATGCTTGTCCTCCACTTAATGGAAACTCAAAATGAATATCGCTAGAAATACAATATTTTATATTGTGAATGTATTAAACTAGCCTAAAGGTGCAGCATCTCTATAGTGGTAATGGTCCAGGCTTTAAAGTTGTCACAGGAATTTCCCATCTTGGATTTTGTTAGGAATGTCAGTGACACTAACATGGTTGTTGTGCTTTGAGCAACTGTTTGACAGAAGCTAAGCTTCACATCATCACAAATGATCAAGCAGAATTAATGCTAACTGTGTTGGTTTCTGAACCAATCTAAATTGTTTACTTACCAGTCATGTATTGTGACATTTATATTATATATATAAATAAGTGACAGCAGCACAGAGCATGTGCAGTGAATCAGCAGAAAAGAAGATGGGGAGCTACTGGGGCATCTTTGGAGACACAGATCTTCCCTGCTAAATGGCTGTGGTTGCCTTGGGCTGGTATAGATGCCCAAAACATAATGTACAGCATTTCTGTCCTATTTTTAAGTTTTCCTTTAAATGTGCATGTCTGTCTCACAATCTCTGGAGATAACAGTGAATCTTCCAGCATCTTAGATTCAGCAATCGTAGTATGCTCCATCAACCTTAATTGCTAATCAGATAATCAGGCATCAACATCTGACAGCCATCTTGTTTATTAACAACTTTCAAATTCAGATTTATGATCTTATGATGCAACACCTTGGTATTAGATACTAAGGAAGCTTCTGTATCTGACATTTCTCTGTTTGTCACACAGCAACTTAATCTACACTCAGAACGCAGGCCAGCTGTGTTATATTTTAAACATGTGCCTGTGACGATTCGCAAGAAAACAGATTGTGTATTTTGTGTAGCACAGTGATTCAACTGTGATATGTGCAGAATCAAAGCTGCAGGTACTCACTTGATATTGTGTTTGCAGTATTTGTAATCTCTGAATTTTAAATATTACACATTTGACATATCTCGGCCTCATATTAAGTGGATTAAATTGTTATTACCCTGTACTTAGAGTTAAGAGAGTTTTGAATTAGGTTGTGCACAAAGGAGTATTATAGATAAAAAAAGAGTGGCTATCTAAACCTAGAAACATGTGAGATTGCAAGCTTTCAATGAGCTGTATTGACATTAATGTTCTTATAGGCATCTGAACAAATGGCAGATTACAGAAAGATAAACATTGATCAGAAGGATGTTCCACAAAGCCATGTGATGGTTAGATGTAAAATGAATCCATTGCCTCTAATGGTTAAAGCTGTAACTGTATATTTTCCACATATTGCACCCACAAATACAAGTGTATATATATTTAGGAAAGACATCAGCCATTATAAAAACTATAACTATAATACACTTGAGGAACCTGCCTGGAGCAATCATCTGTGTAGGAGGGGGAATTCCAGGGAAGGCCTACATTCTGTCCCATTTAAATATAGTGATGCTGAATTAAGGCAGGTTTCTATTTAGCAAGGTGTAGCTTTTTGCACAAGCTGTGAGTCAACTTGCAAAGCTTAAAATACTTTGCATTGGGCCAGGCATCCTAAATGAGGCCTTTAATGCTAAGCATAGAATCTTTATGTGTTTAATGTATATGTTAGAACATAAATAGTATACAAGTATGGAATCCATTATCCAAAAAGCCATTATTTAGAAAGCTCCGAATTATGGAAAGGTTGTCTGCCTCAGACTCCATTATAATAAAATCATTCAGATTTTTTAAAAATATTTCCGTTTTCTCTGTAGTTATTAAACTGTCCCTTGGTCTTGATCCCAACTAAGATATAATTAATCTTTAATTGAGGCAAAACCAGTCTATTTGGTTTAATTAATGTTGAAATTATTTTTTAGTAGACTTAAGGTATGGAGATACAAATTATGGAAAGATCTGTTATTCAGAAAACCCCAGGTCCCAAGCATTCTGGATAACAGGTCCCACACCTGTATATGAAAACTGTTACAGCCATAGGCTCAAATACTGTATTACAGCCATAGCCTCGATAAGGGTTGTTTTTCTGTCAATTTGATCACCAAACCTTACGTTTACAGTTTGGATCACCATACTTTAAAGGAACAGTTCACTGTAAAAATAAAAATTGGGTAAATACATAGGCTGTGCAAAATAAAAAAAAATGTTTCTAATATAGTTAGTTAGCCAAAAATGTAATGTATAAAGGCTGTAGTGACTGGGTGTCTGACAGAACAGAACACTTCTTCCTGCTTTTCAGCTCTCTAATTCCTAAAACACTGATTTAGTCAGTGACTTTAAGTGGGGCCACATGGGACATAACTGTTCAGCAAATTTGCAAGTGAGCCTTAGCATGCAGGTCAGATTCAAAAGTAACAGTTATGACCGATGTGCCCTCCCCTCAAGTCACTAATTGGTTACTGCTTGATAACCAATCAGTAGAAACCAAGAGAGCTGAAAAGCAGTGTTCTGTTCTGTTATGTTAGACATCCAGTCACCAAGCTATACAAAGGGAAGAAGCGTATTTTCACCTGAGGAAGGGGTTGGTCCCCGAAAACTTGTGCCACAATGTCTGCAATAATCAAGAGGAAGGCTTAAGCCCGTATGAATTGGTGTGCTTCTTCCCTTTGTATAACTTGGATACTATTGAACTTGGAGGTTGTGTGCAGCAGTGAATTTTCATTTTGTGCTAGACATCTGGTCACTCCAGCCTTTATACATTACATTTGCCTAACTAACTATATTAGAAACAGTTTTTATTTTGCACAGCCTATCTATTTACCCAGTTTTTATTTTTCACTGAACAATTCCTTTAAGAGGCAGATGTATCAAGGGTCGAATTGAAAATTCTAATTAAAGTTTTAAATTTTTTTTGGTCGATACTCTTAAATTCGACAAGGGAGTTATTCAAATTTGATTTGATTTTTTTAAAAAATTATTTTATCGTACTCTGGCTCCTTAAATAGGACCTAAAACCTGCCAAATTGGTGTTTAAGTCAACGGGAGTGATCCAGGGATTAATTTGGAGTTGTTTGCAGCCTTCCTGACATTCAAGTTTTTTTCAGAGAAAAAAAACTCAAATAGCATTTTTTAAATTCTAATCGAATATGATATGATTTGAGTTTTTGGGTCGATTAAATTAATCCGAGTTTTAAACATTTGATTTTATTAATACATTTTGATTAGTTAAATTTTGAATGTATGGAAGTGTAGGAGAGTTTTTAAAAACTCACATGAATTTGAAATTCGACCTTTGATAAATGTGCCTCTGATAAATGTTTTGAATTTTCTAAGTTTGAGCTATTTTTGTGTACTCGACTTGGGAATAGTCCAAATTCGATTTGAATTTGCAAAAAAATCCTGAAAATTCGAATATCGAAATTTATCATGTACTGTCTCTTTAAAAATTCTTCGACCATTGGCCATCTAAAATCTGCTGAATTGCTGTTTTAGCCTATGGAGGACCTCCTAGAACCTATTTGGAGTCAATTGGTGGACTTTGAAAAATCAAAGTTTTTTTGGGAAAAACTTTGATACAAATTCGATCGAATGCAATATTTCTTTGATTCAATCGATTCAAATTTGGCTGAATACAAACCTATTCAATTGAAAAACGGACCTATTCGACCCAAAAAAAACTCGACTTCATTTCGGTTGGCCTTTTTGAATTTCAAAGTTTTTGCAATTCTAAATTCGACCCTTGATAAATATGCCCCTAAGTAAAAGGATTTTTTGTCACCAATATGGATTCATTTAGTTTAGTTACCATCAAGTACAGGGACCTGTTTTTTTTTTACAGAACAAAAATAAATAATTAAAACATTTTTGGGAACACGCCAATCATTAAATGATTAAAAGATCAGTTGAACTATAATGTATAGTGCAACCCGACCTGTATCACACCTCATTTAACACAAAATAATAATCTCTTGACCTGGAAACTATGGGAAAAGTGATGCAAATAAAAACATATTGCTTTTCTGTTATCTTCTAGATGGTGGTGTCTGGTGAAGGAATCACCAAAATAGCAGTTAATACAGAGTCTCTAATTAATTGATTCCTTTAAAACACATATACATGAAAATAAAACTATATTTGAAAGAATAATTATTTAAAGGGAATGGAATGGTAAAAAAATAAAATCCAATGTTTCCATTCCTTAATGAAATATGCTTTAATTGAAAAATGTGTGCTGTTTTTAAAAACCTGACTGTATGCAGTAAGATTCTTCCTTCATTAATTGCTCTGACTGCTGCAGATAGGAAACGTCAGACGATCCCTAACTGCTCTGCAGGGAAACAATCATACTTTCAAACTACAGGGGGAGCCCCCATCTTACTTTCCAGAACTTGAGCAGCTTTGTTTGTTTCCTTGTAGAACAGCCTGCAACTGTGTAGATATTCATATATGTAGCAGTCAGATCAAGTAAATGAAGGGGGTATTTCACTGCATACAGTCAGGTTTCTTGTAAAAACTGTACAGATTTATTATTGAGAATCGGTTTATTTTTCAGTTAATAAAGTGAAAATGGTATTTTATTTTTGCCTTTGCTTCCTCTTTAATGTGTCCAACTCCAGCTGCAAGGATGAAGATCATGGAGCCAGATTTAAACAGATAAACTGGGATTTTATTTGGAGGATTTTTTTGTTGCAGCCACTGGTTCTGTTGAGTTGGAGAATGTTTGTATTAAACAATACGAAAACTATAAAATACACATTAGATTACATGACAACACAGGACCCAGTGCCGTCTGCATATTCTGATTATTAATCAGTCTTGATGTATCTGCTTCTCTGGCAGATATTATTTGACTTGTGATATTTTGATAATTGATGACGATCCCTAAGCAGCAGCCCAGACCACACTGAGCATGTCCATGGTCTTGCAAAGATATTTAACAAAGTTTACAAGATGGTGACCCCCTATGGCCAACTTTGAAAGTATAAATTATTTGTTTAGTTAGGCTTCTGGTGCAGTAAGTTCATGTTTATGTTTATTATATAAACTACAGCATTGCTAGCGTTATTCTTAAAATTTAGTTTCCCTTTAAAAGTATATATAAAAAGTGCTTACAGTAATTACCATTATTAACTGATTACCTTTAGTGTTTTACTACTACATGAAATGATGTGCTGTTAACTTACTTGGATATCACCCAACACTCTTCAGCAACTAATTATCTCCTTTCATAACGGACCAATAGACTTCAAGGCTAAACTGAGCTTATACAAATTGACACTTGGGATCTCAGTGACCAGTTTTCAGGAATTCCATGTCACGAGCCCAGGATGATTTCCACAAAAAAATCACAACAAGATCACAATAAAAATGTCTTACAGGCACTCTCAGGGTCACTACAACTAGCACAGGTAAAATAAGGACTAATTGTAACAACAAAGGCATTTAGCTTATCCATTCATGTCAGGCCAAGGGTACATTTAGGAATCATTTAATGACTTGAACTAGATAAGATTTTCACCTTTCTGTAGAAGTAAAAGGACAGAGGAAATGAATAGATTAAAGGTAGAACAGAATTCTTTTTTGTTGGTTCGAAATATGGTAGAAAGGACTATAAGTCTAAAAAAATGCCTTGGAGGTTTGCAGGGCCTCTCACACATTTACCTTGTAGTATCTTTGTAAGTATTGTGGGATTCAAACAAAAATTACACTACAAATAAAGTCTAAATAAACTATACTTTTTGAGTAGAGCTTTTAAGGTTGCAATATAGTGCCTATTTTATCCTGCACCATCTCTTGGTTTGAATAGAGATGAATGCATTTAATCAATAATGGCATATATCTATAGTGACTGAGTGCTTTTATCTGGGATGGGAAGTAACAGAGTAAGTCACACATGATACAATTATTGAAATATTGATTTTTACATTTTCAGGCGGCAAATTCATGACAATACTAGTTATATTTACATGGCTTCTCTAATTTAATTCACTGCTCTGAATAAAACATACAGTATGCATTAATCACACTGCTCTTTCATGGTTTACTTCTCTAACTCAACTTCTGTTGGAGTTCTTCAAGGCTCTGTCTTCATTAGGAAACGTATTCAGCTGTTTGGACTTCAGTATCACCTTTATGCTAATGACAACCAACTCTACTTGTCTACTACTGACCTCTCTCCTTCTGTCCTTTCCCAAGTTAAAGACTGCCTTTTAGCTGTCTCCTCCTGGATGTCTTAGTGCCACCTGAAACTGAATCTTTTCTAAAGCAGAAATCATTATATTTCCTCCAAGATCTTCCCATGTCCCTCAGATCTCACTCACATTTAATAATATCACTTTCTATTTGACCACACAGGAACACTCGCATCTGTTTTTTTCACCACTAGTGATGGGCGAATTTGCGCCATTTCCCTGAAAAATTTGCGCATTTCATGCTAAATTCGTGAAACGGCGAAAAAAATCACAAAACGGCGCCGGCGTCTTGTTTTTGACGACGGCGTCCATTTTTTATGCCGGTGTCCATTTTTTTAATGCCGGCGTCCTTTTTTTGTCTTAAATGCATAGGCGTCCAAAAAACAGACGCCGGCATCCATTTTTTAAATGCCGGCAAATTTACTGTGCAGTGCATAGGAAATCCATTGTTTTGGAAGCTTTTGGAAAAAGCTGCAGATTAGGCATTCCCGTTGTTTGTTACAAATTCCTTTAAAAAAAAAAATAAATAAATAAATATATATATTTTTTTTTTATTATTTTTTTTTTTTTTGAATTACCAAGCAAGCCATGAATGTTCACTAAGAAATGACTATTTGTCAAGTTTGTTTTCTCGAGTTTTGGGGTAAAAAAAATAAAAAGATAATACAAAAAAAGGCAAAACCGTCTTTTATACAGTCAATTCAACATTGCATGAAATTGAAGTCACAAAAGAGCCACCAATCTATGTGACTTTTTAGCTGACACAATTTAGATATCTATAGCTTTACCGACGGGCCACTGGAGAAGAACTTCAAGCTTTTTCTAGCCAGAAAGGATTAATGAACATGTGCACCTGCTAATTACACCACTCCATCTTTCTGAAAGCCCTCACACAGCATCAGTGGCAGAGGCTATAATAAACATCCATTGAAAATATCAATCTGCAATTCTACAAGTCATCTCAACACTTAAATTTAGAAAGCATTTTCATACCTTTCTTTATTGTGTTCTCAGAAAGGCAATGGGGGTTACTGCAGTTTGCATGTTTTCTCTTTAAGGCTGATGTTGTTGGCCATGCTTCATTTGGAAGCTAATCTTAATGAAACTCACTTGTTCATATAGGTGAAAACAACCAAACACATTTCAGCAACAACACAGTGAGCACTGATCAATTTCAACAGCAAGGCTTTAATCAGGTCTCTTTAAGGAGCCTACTTTATCCATTCCTTCCCAAATGACACATCCACTACACTTAAAGACAAGGTATCACGTGATCTCCTGTTTCACTGAATACTTTCATAGACATCCATGATCTTTTTGTATTTCATACTTCTGTTAACACACACTCATGCATAAATGGATATGCTTAACCCCTTGACTTATATTGACTTGAGTTGGAGCTGCTAGGAGAACCTGATGCAAAACCTTGTGAAAACCTCCTGCAGTTTTTGAGTTCAAATTAGACATGTGCCTAAGCTTTAAGGTACTGGCTTCACAACTCATAACAATAACATGGTTTTCTTGTTTGGACATACAGTATGTGTATGATATTTATCTGTGCCTTATTCTATTTTTGTACACATAGAATATATATATATATATATAGCCTTTTCAAACATAGAAATAATAGACATTATAACCATTTGTTGAATATCACAGTCCCTCTGTGAGTGAAATAGTTGTAGCTGCTTTGAAAAATAATTTCATCATTCCTGTAACATTCAAACATTTGAAAAAGGCATTCAAATTCAATAGTAATACTTAAGAGCAGAGAGGCCACTTTCAGATCTGATGTGTGTGCGTGTTTTGCTTTTCATTCACAGAATTTACATAAGTTTGCTCAACTACACTGTAGCTACATCAGCTGCAAAGAGACTGTAGGAAACACTGTGTTTCCCAGTGTTGGTGGCCTTTATTAATGTTCTAAATAAATGACATCCATCTAGGGAAATGGAAACACCTCAAAGAATTCATATGCAAAGCACTAAGAGCAATCTCCAGTCCTCAGCTCCATATGCCATAGATAGAATGCTGACAATTCACACAGACCTTTGGTTTTAAGTGCAAAAGCATCCCCCTCCCAACTATTGCTCTCAGGCTCCTGCATCAGCACAGAGGAATTACTATAAGATACTGGCTGAAATGAACAAGCACAAATCGTTTTGTGTAATAAAGCACTAGGCTTCCCTCCACTGATTCTCTCTGGCTGCCTTACCTTAAAGATGATGTTCAAGGGAATCTTTTTAACGTCCCACAAATGATATTAGTTGAGAGAATCCAGCAGTGCATCCGTACAGATCTTTGCCATCGCTAGTATGAGGAGAAAAGGGAGCTACCGGGATGCTGAATGGCACACCAGCCAACTTTGTGTGTAGCAGAAGCTCACTGGAAAACCTGGTCTGCAGCTCAGCAGGGTAATGGACTGGATTCTTTAATACAGTTATATTTAGTGAGTTAAAAGTAATTTATTATAAAATAAAAACAATTTTCTATTTTCTTTTATACTTTCTTTTTAAACATGAAGGCTAAAATGAAATGTATCAAATGTAAAGTTTATGATAAGCAGTGCTGTCAGGGGAAACCATGCATGTGTCTGAGATTTGCTTGCCTTTGCTTAATTAAGCAGGATTAACAAAACAACATAGAAATAAGATGCAAATTAAATGGCTTTAAGGCATATTGAGTTTTTAAGGTAACACCATCTGTTTTGATATGAGATGGAATAACAGAAATATGATTTTATTTTCATTGTTAATACCTAAATAAGTAACAATAATTAGTGAATATGTTAAAATGCAATAGTGCAAAGGGCAGTTCATGTTGTGTTCTAATATATATATTATTTGAATGCTATAGACCCCCCCCCCCTTCAGTGGCCCTCCACATGCTGTGTCTGCTTACCATATGTAAGATTTAAAAGGTATCACTACAGAGATTAACTGGCCCCTGCAATGTTTAAACATCAAATTCAGACTCTAATCCCCTGTATTGTTCACACCTGTGATCCCCCTGTATTGTTCACACTTGTGACACCTCTATTGTTTATATCCTAAAGCCCTGTACTGTTCTACCTGAGACCCAGACTGAAACTGCCCACATCGTTCACCTGTTCACACTTTATACAAAATGCTAATGGTGGGCCCAGCACTGTGTCACTGTATGTAGTACATATTAGAATCATAGGTTTCCCTGTCTCCTGCTCTGTTCTGCCTTCCCTCCCTGTGTTTGCCATCCTCTGCTTGCCCAGTGGTGCTTGTGTGTGCCATTATCTGCTTGCCCAGTGCTGCTTGTGTGTGCCATATTCTGCTTGCCCAGTGCTGCTTGTGTGTGCCATTCTCTGCTTGCCCAGTGCTGCTTGTGTGTGCTATTCTCTGCTTGCCCAGTGCTGCTTATGTGTGCCATTCTCTGCTTTGTTAGCATTTGTAAATTGTTGTTAAGGGCCCCTAAGGTGTTTAATAATGTGTTGGGGGCCAACACTGACTTGACTTCCATTATCGGCCCTCCACCACATAGGCCAGTAAAATTTTGACCCTTGGTACCACAGAAGTTGGACAGCACTGATATAGAATATCAATTTTAGAAGATGCACACAAAAATGTAAGGACTAACCTGCTAAAATTATAGTTGTGGAAACAAATTATTGCCCAGCCCCAGGGAATTTAATATAACATATTAGGGTCATGTACGGCTGAAAGTGCAATGGGTTGTGTGCATTTCAAGCATAATTGCCATGTTTTTTAGATATAAAAAAATATCCCTACCTACTGGTTATTTCTTCTTGTGTTTATTGGACGTAAAGGATCCATACCACACGAAGATGGTACTGAATACATTCACACTTATCTAACTTGAATTTCATATGTGAATTATTGAAATGTGTTTTCACTAAAAACTATTTTTTTAAATTTAAAAATGATTATTATCTTAAGCTGCAGTGCTGCACCATGGATGCTAACATGGTGCCAGCATATGCCAATATCTTTATGGATTACTTTGAGGAAGCTTTAATCTTTTCCAATACTGAATTTGCCCCATTCACCCACTCATACAGGAGATATGTGGATGATACTTTCTTTATTTATTTATTTGAAAAGTTACAGGATATTATTTTTTATTTGAATCGTGGACAAACTACAATTAAGTTTACCCTCAAACTCAATCCTAGTGAACTGCATTTTTTTAGATGTAAATATCATGTAAGCACTTTTTTTTTTTTATCAAAGAAGTACTTTGCCACCTCTCATTACACTAAACCCACCCATAGAAACAAACTTTTAAGACCTACACATTTTCGTCTACCAGGCCACTCTAAGGGTATCCTTAAGAGCCATCTTTTATGAGTGAGATATATCACATTCACTGAAGAGTTGTTTTAGGCTGAATCCACAAAGATGACACAGAAATTTGTTGAGAAAAGCTATGGATTTACTGATCTTTTGGGTGCAAAAGAAGAGTTCAAGGGAATCCCTAGAAATGAATACCCTTCATCACTTATTTTGATACCAATCTAAAATGTAGAGAAATATCATCTTAAAATATGATGGGATACTTAAATCTGATCCTAAATATGGCCACATTTTCAAATTATATATATATATTGTGGTGAGGTCATTACTAGGATACCTGGGAAAGTCCAGGACGGAGCTTATTTTTGCCCCAGGTTCCTAACAGAGTGGTTCCGGGACTGCTAGTCCAGCCCGGGTGTTTTGAGTTGTACTGATGTATTTCAGGTGGTTAATTAAAGAGGCAGCTCAAGCCAGAGTGGAGAGTTCCTGGCTGGGGAAAAGACACAGGAAAGCTGCCTGTGTGAGAGGGATTGAAATCACCAAAAGTTTTGAGATTTTATATCTTCCTGTATGTTCTTTGTTTTGGGGAGACAGGCGGTAGGCCTTCTCCTGGTTAGTTAGGAAAACTGACCTGTATTAGTTAGAAGCCCATTAAGTGGCAAGGATTTTATTTTGAATTGTTTGTTTTGTTTATTTTTTCTGCAAGAGACAATAAACTGCCAAAAAGAGACTATACTCTCATGAGTTGTGCTTGTGCCGTGGGCTGTGTTACCCCAGGAAAACTGATCCCAGCTACCCAAACTCTTAATATATATATATAAAATGAACACTTAAGCAACAGATGGTTCATATTATATTAAGTGGCATATTAAAGAATCTTACAAAACTGGAATATATATTTAAGTAAATATTGCCCTTTTACATCTCTTGCCTTGAGCCACCATTTCGTGATGGTGTCTGTGCTGTCTCAGAGATCACCTGACCAGAAATACTTCAACTCTAACTGTAACAGGAAGAAGTGTGGAAGCAAAAGACCCAACTCTGTCTGTTAATTGGCTCATGTGACCTAAAATGTATGTTTGTGAGTACAGTGAATCCTAAGATCCCAGGGGGCGGCCCTTATTTTTTAAAATGGCAATTTTCTATTTATGATTACCCAATGGCACATACTACTAGAAAAGTATATTATTATGAAAATGGTTTATTTACATGAAGCAGGATTTTACATATGAGCTGTTTTATGCTATATCTTTTTATAGAGACCTACATTGTTTGGGGGGTATAGTTTTCCTTTAAGGGGTAATGTGATAACTATGTATAAATATATAAGGCGATCATATGACGTGAGGTCACCCATTCCGATTAGAAGAAAACAGGTTCAGCCTAAATATTCGGAAGGGTTTTTTTGCAGTGAAGGCTGTAAAGATGTGGAATTCTCTCCCTGAATCAGTTGTACTGATTGATACATTAGCTAGCTTTAAAAAGGGGTTGGACGGCTTTTTAAGCCAATTGTCATTTTGGAGTCAGGAAGGATTTTTTCCCCCCTTCTGGAGAGACTTCAGATGAAGATGCTTCAGATGGGTTTTTTTCAACTAGCAGTTAGGTAGGTTAAAAAATTAGTTAAACGGTTGAACTTGACAAATGTGTGTCTTTTTTCAACCTAATTTACTATGTTACTATCCCTGTAGGAATTGTGACCATTGTATTGATATTATCCCTGGTAATTGTGTGACTTATCCAAGGCTCAAAACATGCTACAAAAGGATTTTATACTTGTAACAGCTCAAATGTTGTTTATTGTATTAAATGTCCAAAGGTCAATAAAAATTAGGCTTAATGAACATACATCTATGATACGGAATTATAAGATGCCTATTACACCAGTAAGTTACAACACTGAAAACAAAAAGGAAACCTCTAAGGTAAAAAAATAGACTATGTTGGCCAGACATTTTTTATGCAAGGTCACTGAATGTCACAGGTACAGTGGTTAATTTTTTAAAAAGTGGTGGATAAACAGGGGCAGGGTATCAAAAAACTTTTGCTCCAGAGGTAATGCCATTGGATATGGCTTCTGCAATCTAGGCATCCCAGGAGATTAAATGATGAGTTCAATATGTCTTGCTTTCTTAATTCACCTTGAGTGGCTAATCTGTATTTTTTCATTACAGATGAGAATTCTTTTCAAGTAATCATTAGGGACAGGTATTGGATGTCCTGTTTGCATCCCTCTCATAAAGGGTAAGATTTATCACTATATCATTTTAGTATCTATGCATCTGTATATACATTGTCTGAAGTATTGTTTAATTGTTCTTTTATACACACACTTTCCTACATAGCTTGTTAGTTTTTTACCCACTTTCTCAACATGTGGTCTCCAATCAGATTGGATTTTCCTGATGTATATTGGACTGTTTTATTGGGATTTTAGTGGACTTTGGATGATCAGCCACACCACTAATTGAAATGATTGATGGCCTTTAAATTTCACCTCCTCTTTATTCTTTCCTTATTCATTTCAACTGCCATTTCTAATCTGTTCTCTGTATCTGTCATATATTTTTTTTTTTCTCTGTCACATTTCTCTTAACCTTATGTTTTCTTCTTGACAGAGTCAAAAATATACACACACATTTCCACTGTCTTCCTGATCAAAAAACTAAACAAAAACTGCCTCCTTCCTAATTCCTAAAAAAAAATCTTCTTTATGAATCATAAAGTCCTGAAAATGGTTCTTGCTGTAAAGGAATACCTTATGATTGATCTATTCACAAACAAGCATTTCTAGAAAAGTTTACTCACTTAATAAACATATAAAGTACCAAAATAGAAGCCAGTGATAAGGCAAGAGGAAAAGTGGAAAATAAAGAATCAAAATGTAGATATATATATATATATATATATATATATATATATATATATATATATATATATATATACCAATATTTCACAGACCAGCACTCCCTTTAATATAAGATAAACAATCTTTTATTGCATCTTTACCCAACGTTTTGGGACCTTTTTCAAGGATGACCTTGGCGTGCGGATACTCATTTGGAAGATATATATATATATATATATATATACATATATATATATATATATATATATATATATATATATATATATATATATAGACGCATAGTAAGAAACTGTCTTTTGAGTCTATATATGCATCAATAACATAGAAATTGGCACGTTGTGATAAAAAATATTTAAACTTATCTAAATATTAAATTTATCTAAATGTGTGCTGCATGTTACAACATTACAAACCTCCTACAAATATGTCAACAAGGGCCATAATAGGGGTCAGTTATGTCCACAAGAGCAGTTGCAGGGCTGCACAATTGGGCATAATCTGTTCCATGAAAAGTCCCATACATTAAAGAAGAAGTAAAGCTCCAATGCAATGGTGACAAAGGTAACACATGTTTGGGCACCCCCCCCCCCAAGGATCATAATGACTTACCTGATACCCTAAGCCAGTGCGACTGTTAGCAGAAAACTGCACCGACCCGGAGTACTTACAAGTGAGTTATACTCTTTCTCCCTTTTTCTTTCTTTGAAATCCAGTGACCAACTCATTAGTGATGTAGCGAACTGCCGATTTGATGTTCGCGAACGCCGTTCGCGAACACCGGCAAAAAAGCGAACAGTTCGCGAACAGTTCGCGAACTTCGAACGCTCGATAAAATCGTTCGATCGAACGATCGAAGGATTTTATTCGTACGATCGAACGATTTTCGTTCGAATCGAACGATCGAAGCTATTCGATCGAATGATTTTAATTCAATCGAATGCTTATAATCGTTCGAACGAATGGAAATCGTTCGATTTTAGCGATCGAACGGTCGAATGGTCGAATGGTCGAACGAAATTTTACTTCGAATCGAACGCGAACACCAATTGGCGAACGTCGCGCGACGTTCGCGAACATTCGGCGGACGCGAACAGTCGAAGTTCGCGCGAACTAGTTCGCCGGCGAACAGTTCGCTACATCCCTACAACTCATACACAGTAGAGTAAAATAGCTGTCTTTTAACTCTACTGAGCATGCATGCCTGCCAAAAAAAGCAGGAAGGAAGAGGATCGCTTGTGAGTACCCCAGGGCCGGTGCAGTTTTCTGCTAACAGGAGCACCAGCCTGGGGTATCAGGTAAGTCATTATAATCGTAGAGGAGTGACCAACATGGATACAAAATACATGAGATACAGATAACAGATTGGAAATGGCAGTTGAAATGAATAAGGAAAGAAAAGAACAGATGAATAGGAGGTGAGAAGAAGGGAAAGCAAGAATAGAGTAGAACAACAAACAGTGAGTGAATGAATGAAGAAGTAAGAAGGAGAGCTAAAAGTAGGGTTACAGGGACCAGAAGGGGAAAAGGAGAAAGGGAAGCACAGTAAAAAGGGAAGAGAAAGAGACAAAAGTGAATTGATAAGAATAATTCATATATGGTAATCTTTGCTTTAATAAACCAGAAAGCTAACTAATGTAAAACTAAAAAAATGAAAGGAAAGAAATAAGTAAAGTGAGTGTAAAACTGTGTGTCAAAGGTTTTTAGCACCAGCATTTGCATTTTATTTTCCTTGTGAAAATTATGAACATGTACCTATGTATGAATCAGAATTCAGCTTTTGATTTTATATTGGTGACAGTCATGTAACAACATCCGCATGGTTTCAAATAAAACATATTAAAACTTAATTCAGCCAGACAGCCAAAAAATAATGCATGTATTGAATTATGTTTCATTCATAAACATCTTATCTGATCTGAGCTGACAGCCAGATCAATAATTAATCTAAATCTTATTTTCTGTGGTGTCACCATTTGACCACATACAATGTAGTGATGTCACTGTGCATGACCAGATCATACATTTAGGGGCAGATTTACATATGGTCGAATATCGAGGGTTAATTAACCCTCGATATTCGACTGCCAAATGTAAATCCTTCGTCTTCAAATATCGAAGTCAAAGGATTTACCGCAAATAGTTTGATCGAAGATTTTTCTTCGACCAATAATTTTTACAAAGCCTATGGGGACCTTCCTTAATTGGAACGATTTTTAGTTCGAAACGTTCGATTCAAAGTCGTAGTCGAAGGTCAAAGTAGCCAATTCGATGGTCGAAGTAGCCAAAAAAAACATTATAAATTCGAAGGTTTTCTATTCTATTCCTTCACTCGAGCTGAGTAAATGGGCCCCTTAATTTTTAATACTCTAGGGGGCCCATTTACTTAGCTTAGATTTTTCGATCAATTGTTCGCTCGAACGAATTGCGGTAAATCCTTCCACTTCGATTAAATTCGGCAGTCGAATATCGAGGGGTTAATTAACCCTCGATATTCGACCAAAAGTAAATTTGCCCCTTGCTATCATCTCAGATCAAATATTTATTTGTGGGAAACAGAATGAAATGTAATTAAATGCAAACACTATTCTCTGGCCGTAGTTTTTGTTCAGACCAAGGGTTCCAAGTTGGTTCAACCAGGCACTTGGATTTGGCCAAAAAAGGCACAGAGTGGGCCAAATCCTGAACTGAAACCTGGGTTTGATGCATCTAGGTAGCTTCTAGGGTCCCTGACCCCGATTAGAAAGATGGAAAGAGGCAGAAGAGGAAAGGAATGTAATTATAAAATTAAACAATGAAGTCCAATTGAAAAGCTGATAAGAACAAAACATTCAATATGCTACAAGTTTGCTTAAATGTAAACTACTACTTTAATATTAGTATTATTATATTAGTATTATTACTTCAACCATAACGGGATTGGGTAAAATCATATTAACCACAACTATCTATTGATTTGAGGGAGGGAAACAATAAAAACAATACAAAATAAAGCTACTCCCCAGCAATACTGGCATAATGTA
Organism: Xenopus petersii; assembly: GCA_038501925.1. Lineage (NCBI taxonomy): Eukaryota > Metazoa > Chordata > Amphibia > Anura > Pipidae > Xenopus > Xenopus petersii. The sequence continues at coordinate 100,622,799 of CM076675.1, read as the reverse complement.
ATTTTTTTCAAAATATCCAACTTGGCTTAATGCATCCACAGAGGACAATAACAACTATATTTCTTGTTTACCAGAGTTTTTTCAGCTCAATTAAATTAAGAAAAACAGAAAGGTCATGTTGCACATATTTAAAGGATTTTAATCCTCTCAATGATAGGTCAGGATTAGATGCTTTTTCTCAGTTTTGAAATACTATAGCTAGTAACATTTCAGATACTTTGACTATTATTGGTTCACACATGGACAAAATTATGGAGTCATAAATATTTATCTTATAAATCTTAAACACAAGTGCAATGTATAAAAATGAAAGTATTTCACAGAAAAAATGTAGCATGCGAATTCAGCTCTATTTTCTTCTTTTTTATTACAATTGAAATAAAGATTTTTTTTAAAGATGAATGTGGCAACGAAGAAAGGGTCCCGTATATCAAATAGGATCATTTGCTAATTATGATTGGTCAACCACAGCATCATTTGAGAAGAAGAAAAAAAAAAACAATGGGAAATAGAACAAATGAGCTAGATAATTGTTTATAATTAAGCATCTCTTTATATTTTGGTTGTTCATTGTCACGATTGCCGCCCGGAGCAGGACCAGGAGCTCCGGGCGGCGCAGCTATCACTTCCGACGCCGCTCCCAAGATGGCGGCGCCCATGGCCGCCACGTGGGTAGCGGCGCCGGCGCAAAGACGCCTGCGCGCAAGTGCAGACGTCATAACGGCGCGACGGACGCAGGCGCAGCGCGTCGGTCGCAGACGTGCTGACGCCGACGCAAGGGTGCCAAAAAACCCCTTTAAAAGGACGCCTGAGGCGCTAAGATGGCGCCCGATAATAGGATCTCGTTCCTAAGAAGATTCCTGGGTTTCCTGCTTCTTTTCCTGTTTTCCCTGAAGATATTCCTGATTGATCTCTTGTTATTGACCCCCTGCCTGGACTTTGGACTCTGTTTGTATTCTGCCTGCCTTGTGACTAGGGATGTAGCGAACTGTTCACCGGCGAACTAGTTCGCGCGAACTTCGACTGTTCGCGTCCGCCGCAAGTTCGCGAACGTCGCACGACGTTCGCCAATAGGCGTTCGCGTCAAAATCGTTCGACCATTCGACCATTCGATCGCTAAAATCGAACGATTTTCGTTCGAATCGAACGATCAAAGCCATTGGATTGAATGAAATCATTCGATCCAATGGCTTCGATCGTTCGATTCGAACGGAAATCGTTCGATCGAACGATTAAAATCCTTCGATCGTTCGAATCGAACGATTTTCGGATGTTCGAAGTTTGCGAGCTGTTCGTGAACTGTTCACATTTTTTGCCGGTGTTCGCGAACGGCGTTCGCGAACACATTGTCGGCGGTTCGCTACATCCCTACTTGTGACTTGTTGCCTGGACTCCATTACCCTTTCTGCCGAATCCCTGGATACCGCGAGCCTGATCCCTCCTGAGGGGCTTCCTCCTAGATCCGGACAACTCCCCCAGAGGGAACTCCCGGTTCCCTGACATTATTATCGGGCCATGGATCCCACTGAGGAAGCTCAGCCAGATTTCGGCAGGGCCTTTCGGGGCCTGCATTCCCGCATGGAGGCGTATGAAGCCCGGCAGAATTACGTGGGACACACGCTGGAGGCGATCCTGGAAAAGCTCTCCTTATTGACACCAGCGACCCCCCTGCCGGCACCTCCTCCGCAAGCGGCTGCTGCCATGGCTACCCACTCCTCCACCTCTGGTCCACATATTCCTGCTCCGCCTCTCTACGATGGCGATCTTCAAGCCTGTCGAGGATTCGTGAATCAGTGCCAGATTCGCTTTGCCCTACACCCCACTGAATTTGACTCTGAACGTGCCAAGGTGGGGTTTGTGATTACTCGTCTGGCAGGGAAAGCTCTCGAGTGGGCATCTCCACACTGGGAGAAGCAGTCCCCACTGATGAATGACGCAGAAGCTTTTCTCAAAGAATTCCGGATCGTCTTCGATGCTCCCGGCCGGATGACATCCGCTGCTTCCCGTCTGTTCCAAATCCGCCAAGGGAGTCGCAGTGTAGCGGAGTATGCTATCGAATTCCGTACACTTGCTGCTGAGACTCGTTGGAACAACGATGCATACCATACTGCATTTTATAATGGTCTCTCCCTCCGCATCAAAGATGACCTGGTCTCCCGTGAATTACCCACGCAAGTTGAGGACCTCATCGCCTTGGCGGTCAAGGTGGACACTCTTCTGAGAGAGCATCAAATCCTGAGAGATCGTGTCAGGAGGTTTCAACCCATGTTGGCACCCCGCTTCCAGAGGCCTCTCCTGCAGGCTCCTGTCACCCCGCCTGCCCAAGCATCCATTTCTCTCCAGGAGGAACCCATGCAACTGGGAAGAACTCGCCTCACTGAACAAGAAAGACTCCGCAGACGGATGTCAGGCCTGTGTCTGTATTGTGGCGGACATTCCCACTTCGCCAATGCCTGTCCTGCAAAGGCTAAGAGTTTTGTACCCCGAGGTATGTCTATGGTAACTCATGTAGGGGGCACTACTCAAAAGTCTTGAGATAAGTCTCAGGAGAAGACCCAAGAAAACTCACACAGGTTTCTCCTTCCCTTCCAGGTTCGTCTGACTGATAAGACTATCTTCGGGGATGCTTTCATCGATTCCGGAATTCCCTTATTTCCTTTGCCTTCTCCCATGCGGATCGTCGCCATAGATGATAAACCCCTTGAGTCTGTACTCACGATGACCACTGGCGAACTACCTGTGCAGGTTGGGACCCTGCATAAAGAGAGACTTTCGTTTCTTATTATCTCCTGTCCCGCTGTTCCAGTTGTTTTGGGTCTCCTCTGGTTGCGCCTGCACAATCCCACCATAGACTGGTCCACAGGGCAGGTTTCTCGTTGGAGCCCATTCTGCCAACAGCATTGCCTTCCTGCTAAACCCCTCAAGAAGGTTACTATCTCCTCAACCGAGTTAAAGTCTCTTCCCTCCTGTTATAAAGAATTCTCCGATGTGTTCTGTAAGAAGTCTGCAGAATTCCTTCCTCCACATCGCTCCTACGACTGTCCTGTCAAACTTCTGCCAGGAGCCATGCCCCCCAGAGGCCGCACTTACCCTCTCTCTCCTGCAGAGACTACCGCAATGAAGGAATACATCCAAGAAAATCTCCAGCGGGGGTTTATCCGCCCTTCTACCTCTCCAGCAGGGGCTGGGTTCTTCTTCGTGTAGAAGAAGGACGGAGGCCTTCGGCCATGTATAGACTACTGGGGCCTGAATAAAATCACTGTAAAAAACAGATACCCTCTGCCCTTGATTGCAGAGCTCTTCGACCAGCTGAAGGGGGCGAAGATATTCTCTAAGTTGGATCTCCGGGGGGCGTACAACCTCATTCGCATCCGTGAGGGTGACGAATGGAAGACAGCTTTCAACACTCGTGACGGGCACTATGAATATCTCGTTATGCCCTTCGGCCTTTGCAATGCCCCTGCCGTCTTCCAGGAGTTTGTTAACGATGTGTTCCGGGATCTCCTAGGAAGGTTCGTAGTCGTGTACCTGGACGACATCCTGATCTTTTCTAAAGACCTTGAAAGCCATCGCTCCCGGGTGAAGGAGGTACTCTCTCGTCTGAGGAAGAACTCTCTCTTCGCCAAGTTGGAGAAGTGCGTCTTCGAGGTGTCCAAGATCCCCTTCCTAGGATACATTATCTCTCCTGAGGGATTTGAGATGGACCCTGTGAAAGTGTCTGCCATCCAGGAGTGGCCTCTCCCGCTGAGTACCAAGGCAATCCAGAGATTTATTGGATTTGCTAACTACTATCGGCAGTTTATCCGGGGGTTCTCTTCCCGCATTGCACCTATCCTGGCCCTCATCCGGAAAGGGGGTAAACCCAGCTTGTGGCCTCCATCTGCCATTGAAGCTTTTCAGTCCTTGAAAGAGGCCTTCACGTCCGCTTCTGTCCTCCGACACCCCAATCCTGAACTACCCTTCTGCATCGAAGTTGATGCTTCTGAAGTCGGAGCCGGAGCCATCCTGTCTCAGAGACACCCCACTGATGGGAAGTTGCACCCCTGTGCTTATTTCTCCAAGAAGTTCTCGTCCGCAGAGCAGAACTACGATGTCGGGAACCGAAAACTCTTGGCTGTTAAACTTGCTCTTGAAGAGTGGCGTCACCTCCTGGAGGGTTCTCTGATTCCGGTTCAGATTTACACTGATCATAAGAATCTCGAGTTCATCCAGTCCCTCAAGAGGCTAAACCCCAGACAAGCAAGGTGGGCTCTCTTCTTCTCTCGATTTAATTTTATCTTGACTTATCGCCCAGGCTCCAAGAATCGGAAGGCCGATGCCTTGTCTCGTAGCTTCACTCCGCTGGACCGCTCTCCTGAGAGACAAGAGCCAATCATCCCTCCAGTCAAGATTATTGCCTCCCTGTATCCACAGTTTGCTGACCAAATCCTGGCTGGTCAGTCTTCTGCTCCAGATACTCCCATTGGAATGGCATTTGTTCCTCCTGAGCTGCATCTGCCTATCCTGCAACAGACCCATTGCTCCAGGCAAGCCGGACACCCTGGCCCAGCTAAGACTCTTGAACTCTTACGACGCCTGGTCTGGTGGCCTGATATCCGCAAAGATGTGAAGGACTTTGTTGCTGCTTGTAATGTTTGTGCCACATCTAAGTCAAGCCACTCCCGCCCCAGTGGGTTACTACAGCCCTTGCCGGTTCCTTCCCGTCCCTGGACCCACCTGTCCATGGACTTCATTGTCGAACTTCCTCCCTCCTGTGGGAACACTGTGATCTGGGTTGTCATTGATCGTTTCTCCAAAATGGCCCATTTCATCCCTCTGAAGAAGTTGCCCTCTGCGGTGGAGTTGTCCCAGCTATTTATCCAGTACATCTTCCGCCTGCATGGTTTCCCGGTGGAGATCGTCTCCGATAGAGGCACCCAGTTTACCGCCAAGTTCTGGCGTTCCCTATGCAAAGATCTGGGAATTGTTCTTCAGTTTTCATCTGCATATCACCCGCAGACGAATGGGGCAGCTGAACGTGTCAATCAAGCCCTGGAACAGTTCCTGAGGAACCACGTATCCCTCTGCCAGGATGACTGGTCTGATCTCCTCCCATGGGCGGAATTCGCTCATAATAATGCTTGTCATTCCTCTACAGGAAGGTCTCCGTTCATGTCGGTGTATGGTCAGCATCCTCAAGCTTTTCCCCAAGACTTTGTGCTATCTGACGTCCCGGCTGCTGACGATTCCGCAGCCCATATGTCTGCTATTTGGGCTGCTACCAAGTTGAACCTAGAGAAGAGCGCTCTTGTTCATAAGACTTTCGCGGATCGTCGTCGAAGATCCTCTCCTCCCTACAAGGTGGGTGATAATGTCTGGCTCTCTTCCAGGAATATCCGGTTGAAGATACCATCTCCCAAGTTGGGTCCAAAATTTGTGGGTCCATTTCCCATCTTGGAGATAATCAACCCTGTGGCTGTCAGACTCCAGCTTCCACCAGAGATGAGAATCCCCAACGTGTTCCACGTGTCTCTAGTGAAACCCGCCATCACAAACTGGTTCTCTGGCGGTCAGTCTCCTCCTCCGGCCATCTCTGTGGAGGGTCAACTCGAGTACGAGGTGGAGAAAATCCTAGACTCCAGAATCTCCAGAGGGTCCCTTCAGTACCTCATTCAGTGGAGGGGCTTTGGCCCTGAAGAATGCTCCTGGGAAGGACACCGTGATGTTCACGCTCCTCGTCTGGTGAGGGATTTTCACGCCAAGTTTCCCCAGAAGCCTTGTCCCGGTGGTCCTGAGGCCCCCCGTGAGGGGGGGGTACTGTCACGTTCACCGCCCGGAGCGGGACCAGGAGCTCCGGGCGGCGCAGCTATCACTTCCGACGCCGCTCCCAAGATGGTGGCGCCCATGGCCGCTCCCAAGATGGCGGCGCCCATGGCCGCCACGTAGGTAGCGGCGCCGGCGCAAAGACGCCTGCGCGCAAGTGCGCAGGCGCGAAGACGTCATAACGGCGCGACGGACGCAGGCGCAGCGCGTCGGTCGCAGACGTGCTGACGCCGACGCAAGGGCGCCAAAAAACCCCTTTAAAAGGACGCCTGAGGCGCTAAGATGGCGCCCGATAATAGGATCTCGTTCCTAAGAAGATTCCTGGGTTTCCTGCTTCTTTTCCTGTTTTCCCTGAAGATATTCCTGATTGATCTCTTGTTATTGACCCCCTGCCTGGACTTTGGACTCTGTTTGTATTCTGCCTGCCTTGTGACTTGTTGCCTGGACTCCATTACCCTTTCTGCCGAATCCCTGGATACCGCGAGCCTGATCCCTCCTGAGGGGCTTCCTCCTAGATCCGGACAACTCCCCCAGAGGGAACTCCCGGTTCCCTGACATTCATCAAAAGATGTGTTTTGTCTTCTAATGATGTTTAAATGAGCTTCATAGTTTTTAGCACATCTTTGAAAAAATGTGCCACACACATTGCCATTGCAATAATTTAAAAATGGGTTAAATAAAAACTAAAATCAAATAGTTTATGGAATGTTGGGTCATGTGACCTAACATGTATGTGTGTGCTTGGTTTGTTTGTGTGCACTTTAAATCATACTGTATGATCCTAAAAGGGCGGTCTTTAGTACTTATCATGGTAATTTTATATGTTGCATTACCCAACAGCACATACTACTTATATATTTATAAGAAAATGGTTTATTTATATGATGCAGAGTTTTACATACTGTATGAACTGTTTTATGTAATATATTTTTATAGAGACGTACCCTGTTTGGTGGTATAGTTCTCCTTTAAGAACATACTTTCGGCTTCTAAGTAATTCTAAGGCTGTTTTATTTCTCCCCAAAGGAAAAAATGATGCTATGAGATCTTCAACACATGGCATCATGGCATATTTACATGTATATTTGAGGAGAAAACATGTTGAGCAAACTGCTGTTGTTAAAAACTTGATGATTGCAGTGCTGTCAAATGTTCAAATGTCATAACAATCATCTTGCCTATCACTAGATTTAGTGTGATATTTACATTTATATATTTATCGATGAACCTTTAATAGTTGGTTCACGTGTGTATTTTTGACCTAAACACAAATTCTACTCTCTACACCAACACAAGTTAGCGTTGCTATATTTCTGCATGCAGGGGTTTTTATTTAAAACTCAACATTTTGCTCAGGCTCTTGGAAATAAGGAAAAATAATATTTATATTCTTCCCCATTTCTCTGCAACAGTGAAAAACTCTGGCTCATACTTATGTTGACTTCAAAAAAACACTTATAGGTGACATGTGTTCATACAAAATATTGGAATAACCCACTATTTATTAATTCTTTGTGTTTCTAATAAAACTGTACAGATTTGAGAATTTTCATAATGCAGCTTCATATTTTGGAGATCTGAAATTGACTTATATTTTGATTCTGTCCAAATGGCTGTTTTGGCAGCAAAATAGTTGTTTTGGAAATTAACCAGGATCCCTCCTGTTTCTTGTCAAGGACAGCCGTTTATAAACAAGTATACGTTACCTATTTAGCCACATAAAAGGTATATTATTTTTGTTTCATACTACTGGAAGTTGCAAATATCAAATATCAAATAAATACATATCAAATATCTTGTTAAAATAATTAGCAATTACATTATCTGTATACAGTATATGTATATCATATCCTTAGAAGTAAGCTGTGCTTAATTTCTCTCACCAAAAAAAGATTTTGTAATACAGTACTCAGTTTGCATTTCCCTAGAAGCAGCATTTGGTCCCATATCAGTATGCCATGGCACATCATTAGTTCAAGATAGTCAACACACTGCCAAGAGCAATCTAAAATGAAGTATTTATTTATAGTTAGTATTCCAATATTTGCTCTTTAACATCCTGTGACTCCAGTACAGTTATCCATAAAAATAACTTTTTTACACCGATAGTGACCCAGTTAGAGTACCATAATGTTTTATATTTCGCAGGTTCTAAACAGCTGTAGAGTGAAAATATAGAATATTTTCTGTAGGGACCAATGGAAGCAAATGCAACTGCTTCATCCTATTTAAAGAGGTGCAAAATAATTTAATTATGTTTTTTGTTAGAGCAGGACCAGACCGAAGATTTTTGAAAATGAAAAAGTTCTCAGTGTCATGAGACAGTGAAAGTGAAAAGTTCTCAGTGTCATGCAATGTCTCCATACATCTGAAGACAGAAGTTAAATCTGTGAATCTGTTGTGCCTATTATTGGAATAATAGTGATTGGGAGGAATAAGATACATTCAGAGACTGTCTGCAAATTGGTGGTCAGTTTGGGACTTAGGGCTAAGGGAACTCTAATACTTTGCTTCCTTTCCCATTCTGACTACTGTTCAAACTAATCGGTAGTGGTGGCCTAACGTTTATAAGGTTTATTGTGGATACTGTATTTATTTCATTCGATCGATCGCTTAAATCGTTCAAAACGAACAATTTAATCATTTGATCAACAATTTTTATTCGACCGCAGGTTTGCCAAATTTGTTGAAAAAACTTCGAATTTTTTTAATTCAATGGTCGAATTTCGAAGTTTTTTTTTTTGGATAAATCTGCCCCCTAGTGTCAATGTTCTACTTGTGCTGGACACACAATGAAGCCTTAAAAATGAATGTTTTCAGAGTTACTTTTAAAGCACTAATACAATTACTGAGGTGGCATGCTTAGCACATGTAGCAACATTTTACTATGCACTTTAGAAAAAGTTCATAATCTCTAGTGTCAAAATGTAACATTGGAGAAATGTTGCCTTTATCACGAGGAAGCCTACTTATGTAAAACAAACATGTAGTATGAATCCGAATAAGCATACAAAAGCCTAGAAATCCTTATTTTTGTAAGAATGTTCATTTGATTGCAAAAGAAAAAAAAAACAAAAAAACACAACCTCTAAAGCTTTAAAGCAAATAAAGATTTCACAATTTGCAAAGGACAATTTCCACTGACTTGTACATGACCTCGTCAGCTTTTAGATGAAGTAGTTTTGTATTAGAGTGTTTTGTAGTTTTTACACTTAATAAATATCGATTTTTTCATGGTATGAATGTGATTAGTTAAATATATGGTTTTTAGTGCTAAAGCATTAATAAATCAGCCCTTATCTGTTCAATATACAAATAAATTTTTATTTTTTAAAAAACAAGAGGACTAAACATTATTTAATTATAGAATGGTTTGCTCTAAGCAAACAACATGCAAACATAGGTATAAAAATACCCATTTAGTCTTTAATATTTAAGGTGTAGCTACAAAAATAGGTTTATACACTATATGCATTCTTCATTCAATAATAATTTTAACCACCTGTGCATTATAATGTCCTTAATAAACTAATTTTCTCTAAGTGACAATTATGTATGAGTCACAGGTTTATGAGTATTCTCAGATTAGAGGAATGATAATTACTACTGGGTTATTCTGTGTGACTGGGCCTTGGAAATACCAAGATATTTGATTAGTTGTTACGTGACAATTGAAAGAGGATGGATGGAATACTTAGGGTCTTATCAAAATATTTTGTCTCAGCTGGGGCATATGAAATCTTTTTGTAGGCTGTAAAAATGCACAAGTAGAAGTTTTAGTTATTATTTAAATAAACCATGTACGTCTATATTGATAATGCTTTGCCTGAGTGAATAGATATAGGCAATAGGTTTTGGACTTATAAACTCATATGGCCCGTACTTTTCTGTCTCGGTCTGCTGGCAGACATGCCTGTTCATATATCATACACACATTCTACTCATTTTAACGAAACAGAAGCAATAGCATTGACCTGCCTTATTCTGATCAGTTTTCTGTGTGTAATATTACAGTGGGGAAAACTGTCATAGTAAATATTATAAACAATTTCTGTAGGTTTTCTGCATGCATGACTAAAGTATATATAGAAAAATTATTTGGTACTGTATCTCCCTTTTTAGTTGCACCTTGTGTGGAGCATATGAAGAATAAATCAGAGTAGATCCCTACTCCAGAAAGAAAATGAAAAGCAAGGAAATTATTATTATTTTTCATATAATTCATTATTAATTTGAATTTAATTAATAACAATTAAAATATTATTTGCACCCATCCAACTAAAACTGCATAGCACAAAAATTCTCCTTATAACCTCTCTTCAAACACTTGAGAAAGGCTTAAGAGAGACATGCTTTCTACATAGATCTTGTGCATCTACCATCACCATAAGCCAGGCACTAATCCTAGTTCCCAAAGATGCTATGCAGAATAGGCAACATTTATACAAGTTACTTTAAACCTTAAGCATTATTGATGATAAGTTATCACAATCTAATGGGGCACCTGTTCAACTTGACCTGTGGTATTCAAACTGTGGAGCTAAACCCAACATCTGTGTTCTGCATGCCAATAAGGAGTCTATTAAAAATATATGGAATTTATAAAGGCTGAATAAAAATAATTATGTTGTCTCTTTACAGGCTTTTTCCCCAATTAGAAAAAAAATAAATAAAATGCATGCCTTTTGTAAAGTTTATACTGGTGTGGGAATACAGCTGAAGACTTTCCATGACTTTGTATTTATCCAGTATAGTGGAAATCTTTCAATAAAATGTTAAGTGAAATAAAGGCAGTATCAGCAGGGCAGTGATGATGCAATCGCATTGGGGGGCAATATACAGGGAGTTCTCGAGTTACATACACCCGACTTACATACAACTCATACTTACATACAGGGGATATTACAATAATGTACTGTGGTTTTCTTGGCCTTTATTAGTATTTAGCTTTAATAAACCACCAGCCCCCATCTCATCTGGCATGTGTTGTCTACTGCAGAGCACAGAAAGGTAAAAATACATTTGCACAGAAAGGTAAAAATAAATACTATGTTAAGACAAACATCTTGTTACATTTAATAAGTAAATGTATATGTTTCAACGTACATACAGGGACTGCCTATATATAAATGAGGTGGTGTTGATTAAGGCACTAGTTGGTTCTGAATGAATTGCCCTGTAGGCTAAAGAGCAGATCAACTTTTATGTTAGACAGTACACTGGCATATCTAATGGAACTCCAGAAATGAGCTATTCATTGTCTTCAAAACGTCTACTAAGTAAGAATAAGAATAATAAGCCTGGAACCCAGAGATTGAATATTTTTTAATTAAAGTATGTATAACATTGTATTTATATCTATATATGGCAGAACACTAACTTGTTAACTATATAATTAGTTACAAGCACTTATGCCATCCCATGAAAATTGTTCATCTGTGAAATTGGCTATTAATGTTATGAAATCGATTGTTTGAGTGACCAAAACAAAGAGGCACATAGATCCTTTTTTATTCGAAAAAAACAACTTTGCCAGCAAACTATTTCTTTTTCAAAAAATAACTTAATTTAGAGAATAGAATCTTGCCTTCTGGTCTAACCTGGGGCTATTATAATAGAACAACTACCACAATATCTTAATAAAGCAGTTGATTGGCCTAAAACAAAGTTAAGATCATGGTAGCTGTGAGACAACTGGGATTTAGAAGCAGAAGCCTGCAGGATACATCATGAAATTTTTCATAAAGTAACTTTTCTCTCATAATACAAAAGATCTTGTCACATTTGTTGTCACATTTGTTGGCACAATATTCAGAGGTTGAAAGGCATGAATTGAGCAGTGTTACAGAAAATTAAGAAGCCATCCTTTGGGATGTTAACTCTGCGTCAACCTAAGCAAGCATTTCATTTCTAAAGGTTAATGTTTAGAGTAGCGTATTTATTTTTGGAGGGAAACTCCAGGTTCCATATTGTTTAAAGAAGTACAAATACAATACTGTTTACAATGGTTTTGCACATGTGTTTCCTTCATGGTTGCTAGTTAAGCGGCCTGAATTTTCTAAAATCTTTCAGTCATATATTCAGACCTTTATAGTCCCATGAGTGCTGAGTCATTGCTCTGGATATATAGATAGATAGATAGATAGATAGATAGATAGATAGATAGATAGATAGATAGATAGATAGATAGATAGATAGATAGATAGATTACAATGCTTACTGCAAAATACATAACATTCAGCTTTAGTTATTTGCTGTATGGCTCCAGAATTTACTCCAAATCTATTTACTTTATTGAACTTGTTGATTTGTGAGTAATAAATACTGTGAAGAATAGTTAGACTGGATCATAATATGTTCAAAATGGTATGCCAAGGCATTTCACTTGAAGATTACGAGATTCCAGCTGTTCAAAACTTTCCTTAGCACATTATTTACAATTCTTTTAAAAAAAATTTACAATTGTATGTGAAAATGATGCCATAATATTTTCCTCGCTGGAGTCATAAAAAGACTTAGTATACCTTCTGTTACAAAAACAGAAATATGAAGCTCCTCGGGATATTTAATCACAATCTTAAAATTAAAAATCCATTCTATATGAATTCTCTTCAGAGCCAAGAAAATGTGGTTGTTGATAAAAATCAATTAAAAACTTTCCACACACAAAGGAACACATAGACAGATGTTTTTCATCTTTCAATTAAGCTTGTTCCTGGGAGAACGAGTGTAATTGTATTGTTCTGAACCTCTAACTGCATATTTTAAGTCTATAATTACCATGAAATAAAAGCCTGACTGATGTGAACGGGCAGTGTTCTTTCACTGGCAAAAAATATTTTCAGTTTGTTTCTATATACAGTATATTCTTCTATTCAGTATCTTCTTTTCTGCCTGATGTGGTGTTTATTGGCACTATTTTAATTGCAGGTAAAGTTGCTGTACCATGTTAGCCAGTAAAAATGTTACAGGGCAAACCTTTTGAAATAAAAAATAACAAACGTGGTAGAAAGGTGATACCTTTATTGGCTAACTAACATTGTCAAAGCAAGCTTTCAGAACATTTGAATTCTTTTTTCAAGCTGATTCAAAAGGCACTAAAATGGCTAACACGGTACAGCAACTTTACCTGCAATTAAATACAAGTTAAATAATGTACCAAGCACAGTTCCTTTCAGGCTGCTGAAAATAAATCCAAAAGCGAAAAAGTGCTGTTGTATAAGTGAAGGCTTTCAGTGTATTGCCTTAAACATAATACAAGGCTCAGACTACTCAAAAACCATTTCACTGGCATATGTTGTATTAGTTAAAGGGAAATTAAAATGAGCAAAACATTTATAAATAGCATTATATAGCATGCATTGTCATGCCTAAAAATGTGATTGTCTATTCTGCAAAACTAGTTATTCCAGTAGACAGCAAATACAAAAAAGTTTTCTGAATATTTAGATTAATCTCCCTTAGGGAAGTAGATTATTTGCTCATTAGTTCCTGTAGAACAGTGTGTTTTTGAGTATATATTAAAATGATTTTTTTTAGATCCTGCCATGATAATTTGTTGACTTTGTAACCATTTTCCAAACTGACAATGATTCATATTTTTCAGGAGTTTTGATAAAGACTTTGTATATTTAAGAACTGTGCCATAATGGTTCAATCTAAGAGTTAGAGAACACCCAGTCTGCTAGAGTGAAATCCCGCTTCTCTCATTCATTACTATGGGAATTTGAAAGGCATATTTATCAAAGGGTGAACTTTCACTTTTAAAAATCCCATAGAAGTGAATGGAGACTGGCGGAATTTCATTCTAGGGGACTGGGCGATCTCTTCATTCTTTGATAAATATGCCCCTAAGACCTTTTTACACAAAAGCATTCCAACCCACATTCCCTGTGTTGGATCTCCCCTGTGCTCCATGGAAGGGGGATGCAGGAAGAAATACAATCAGTTCCTCTGGATCTGTTTGTACTCATTTAAGCACTTGCAAGCGCACTATGCAGGTTAATTAATTTGTAGTTTTTCAGGGCTTTATCACGAATAACTACTTGCAAAGAAAAGACCACTAAGGGGTTATCATATTTTGTCTAATCGGTTTGGGCCAATGAATACTTATTACAAACAACCAAATTTCATATCCTCTGCAGGAGATGGTCATAGCTACATCTACTGGAGCCAAAATAGTTTTAATATAACCTTTTTAGTTTTAGCCACAATTTTCCTGTAAATGATGACTGTATGAAAGATATTGATGTCTGTTTAACGTGACAAATTTGGAAAATGAAAAACGTAGGAGGAGTCATAGATCAGGAAGGATATACATAAAGAAGTCTTAAGTGCAATTCTTTTGTAAGATTGTTCATTAATATGATGGCATGAGTAACTCTCCTCTGTATGGACAGCCCATTTTGAGTCCACAGTAAAAGGTAACATGGAACACAATAAAGTAACAGAATACTGGGAACTTCACCCATAGTTACAAATTAGGTTATGCCACATGGGAATGTGGCCAAATCTATAGTACTGTAAATCCAGTTCAAGAAGGAATATATCCGAGTACTAAATGAGATAAGTTGCTGTTATTCAAACCACAGAGGTAAAATTGACCCTTAGTTCAAACTCTAATGGGGGAATATAATAACATTTAATGGAAAAATATTTGCAATGCAAAACTATGCCTTTGTATGAACAAATTATCATTTGCATAAATTTAATATAGCTTTTGCAAACCTGAAAAGGCTTGTTCTGTGGCTGCAATAGTGACAGTGTATAGAAAGGTTAACAGAATGTAAAGAAACTTACTTAAAATATGTAATACTTTCAAACAAAGAAGAGTCAAAAATTGAGGTCTAGTGATTCACAATGGGCTCCTGGGTCTCCATGATGAAATTGATGGTATAGCTACAGAGTTATCTAATCCAAACAGTGTACAAAAATGTAATGTGTGATTTTAATTTATAAACATATCAGTAAAAAGTAGTATGCTTATCCCAAATCCTCGTAGAAAGAACAGCTTTGGTTTTTTGTTTTGTTCTTTTTAAGAAAGGAAGCTCAACAAAAAAATCAGAATACAACTGTATAGCAGCATCTGGCACCATATTCCTTAGGACATTACAAAGCTGAAAGAAGAAATGTTTTATATTGCTCCCAATGGAGCTGCACAGAGCTATGGTACAAGGAAAATACATACATCAGCTTGTCTAGCTTTGCAACTGAATTAAACTGACAAGTGTTATTCCCAGATTGTAGGTTACACTAACCATAACAAGGAATGATGAGAACTCTAAGTCTCGGTTTCAGAGTCCCGTTTGTTTACCTTTATCTTTACAGGACTAACATTTGATAACCCAAATTTGAGGCAAATGACTGTTTAAGAGTCAAGTAAATCGCAGTATAATATGATGGTGCTATATACTGTATATAAATAATAATAATTATAATAAAATATTTGCAGTTTCAGATTATCATATGCCACAGGGCTGCTTTACTATTCCTTATGGCCACCAGGCTTTTACATGTTTAATTATAGAGCCCTGTGCCATGATCATTTATCGTCAGGGTTCCCACTTGGTATGGCTGAATAGCTCTTAAAGAGGAATTTATTAGGCTACACTTCTGTAGAGGGAAATTTTTTTTTTTGCATTAAATCAGCCTTGCTCAAGTGCTGCGCACTTGCACCTAAAGAATTAGGTACACACATTACTCTCATGCTGTGGGTATTATATAACAGACTTTGTGTCAAAGTGCAAGCGCAAAAGAATTGATTTTGATACATTACCCACAATTGCGTCAGGTGCAACTGCCCATGGTGACCGCAATAATACTGGAATTATAGGAAAAATGCTGATAGCGTGAGAAATTGCACTTTAAACACTGCAGTGCATTATGTAAATGACCCCTGGTGAAGACCAACTATTTTTAAGAAACTCAAAAAAGCTGCTGGGGAATTTGCTATAACTGAACGAAGTGTTTATTTTGTTCCTTATCTAATAACACAGAGTCTTCACTAATACAATCCATTACACAGACTTTATAATGTGTCATGGGCAGTTCATAAAAGTCACCCCACCCAAAAATAATTGAAAATAACTTGTATAGATCATAAAATAAATTTGTCCATTCTAACCCAATAAATGATATAGCTTGCAAAACCCTTTAACTGAATACTTGATGCATAGTCCATCAAAGCTTAAAAATGCTTTACCTGCATAAAATTATACCAGGGATATATGTATTACTTATTGGATCCATAATCCCCAGCTTGTGTGTGACCGAGTTTAGCTATAATAAACCTTTGATATAATATGCTAAGCATTAGTTGCAAAACAAATTACAAGACAAAATGCAAAATAAGGCCTTGATGTCTTTTCACCACAGCAGCTGTTTGTCTGAATTGAGTTTATTGTGCTTTACTTCAATTGTGTATTACTGAATCACATAATGATTTATTTATTCAGCGTGAAAGTCTACAATATGCATGTAGTCACATGATCAGATTATATAGCCAAGCTAAAATAAGTAACATCAATTGTAAAAGTTCTAGCTGCACATCTAAATTTCCAGTTTTGTTGGTTAGCAGAAAAATAATACCACACTTAGAAATTCAAATGTTATGGAAAACATGGATTTTTAACATTCAAGAAATATTTGTGTGCTACAAATCCACATTTGCAGCATTAAGTGATGCAGTCACAATTGCATTGCTTAATGCATTGTAGTTTGAACTTCAATATTTTGGTCAGGGCAACCTTTAGCTCAAACCAGAGTGGCTAATATGTAAGCATTGCTAAATCAACCTATCAATCAAGAAAAGTACAACCACTGATACGTGTTAACCCCAAATCTCACCCAGCTGACCTTCAAAAAGTAGATTCTGACTTTGACTGGAAGAGCTTCTTGAAGATTATTTGGGTGAGATGGGTCCCATACAATTTTTGATTTTAATGAGCAGTCAGTAGTTGTATGTCATTTGTATGCTTAGGGGGCAGATTTATCAAAGGTCAAGGTGAATTTTTGAATGAAAAAAATGAAAACCAAATTTTTTTACTTGACTAGGGAATAGTCCTAATTTGATTAAAATTAAAAAAAAAGAAAATTTGAACATCGAAATTTAACATGTACTGTCTCTTTAAAAATTTGACTTTGATCATTCATCATCTAAAACCTGCCAAATTGCGGTTTTAGCCTATGGAGGACCTCCTACAACCCCATTTGGAGTCAGTTGTGAACTTTGAAAAATCTAAGGTTTTTTTGGGAAAAACTTCAAATCAAATTTGATATAATGCGCTATTCCTTCAATTTGCACAATTCAAATTTGTCCGAATATGGACCTATTCGATCGAAAATGGACATATTCGACCAAAAAAAACTGTGACTTAATTTCAGTTGGTCTTTTTGAATTTCAAAGTTTTTCCAATTCAAAATTCGACCCTTGATAAATATGCCCCTTAATGTATGCATCCTTTTAAACTGCATTCTGAGGAATACATTGATGTTTAATAAATATATAAAAATGATGATAATATTACTGCAGGTATGGGATCCGGTATCCAGAAAATGATTATACAGTAAGCTCTGAAGCGCTAAAGGAAGGCTGTCTCCCATAGACTCCATTTTAATCAAATAATTAAATTATTTTGTAATTATTATCTATTTTCTAATATAATAAAACAGTACCTTGTACTTGATCCCTATTAAGATTTATTATCAAAAGATTTATTGGACATAAAGTAAAATGCAGACAGCATTATTTACACTAGCATCTGAATTACTAGCAGCGTTGGGATGGGCGAATTTGACGCGTTTCGTTTCGCCAAAAATTTGCCGGCGAAAGTCTATGGACGCCAAAAAAAATTTGACATGCGGGCGTCATTTTTGCCGCAAAACAAGGCAAAAAAATTCACCCATCCCTAACAACATGTTATTTTAAGCAACATTAAAAAAACCTTGGAATTACCCTCAGGTCTAGGCTGCCTTCGTGCTTTTCACATTTGCGTCTAAGGCTTCCTGTGTTTGTCCTTTTTTCTAACATTAGGATGTAAACAAACATTTGTTTGTAGGTCATATTGATGCATTAGAGTTTTTGTAGATCAATGAACATGTTGGTCCATAAGTTAATGCAGGACAGATTTATTGATAACAGATTTTTTCACTGATACTTAGGGATGTAGCGAACGTCGGAAAAAATGTTCGCAAACATATTCGCGAACTTGCCTCAAAAATGCGAACGGTTCGCGAACGTCACGAACCCCATAGACTTCAATGGGAAGGCGAATTTTAAAAGCTAGAAAAGACATTTCTGCCCAGAAAAATTATTTTAAAGTTGTTTAAAGGGTGCAATGACCTGGGCAGTGGCATGCCAGAGGGGGATCAAGGGCAAAAATGTATCTGAAAAATACATTGTTGACACAGCGCTGCGTTTTGTGCTGTAAAGGGCAGAAATCACACTACGTCACTCAGGTGATGTTTCTGGACACGGAATGTGAAAAAGCTCACACAGCTAGGTGGCACTTGGTTAAAGACTGGGCAAACAATGCCTGCAAGGGCAACGTATACAGTAGTGGATACGGAATATATTATTGCTGCTGTAAAAACATCACTCAGGTGATGTTTACGGACACGGAATTATTATTGTTATTTAGACAGAATGTGAAAAAGCTCACACAGCTAGGTGGCAGTGGTTTGAAGAACACACTGGGCAAACAATGCCTGCAAGGTCAACGTATACACTACTGCAGTGGATACGGAATATATTATTGCTGCTTGAAAAACGTCACTCAGGTGGTGTTTCTGGAGACTGTATTATTATTGATATTTAGACAGAATGTGAAAAAGCTCACACAGCTAGGTGGCAGTTGTTTGAAGAACACACTGGGCAAACAATGCCTGCAAGTGCACTACTATTGGTGCACTACTATGAAGAACAGCAAACAGCACTGGACATGTTAAAGAACAGTAAGATAAGTAAAATAAAAAATATATATATATCTTTGCTGTTTTTGTATACTTACTACTTTAAACCTGGCACCAGTGTGATTATTTGGACTATTTAACCTATGAAATGCTAAATATGAGATGGACGATGGAATCCCTGTGTTGGAGGGACGCAACACCCCTTCCTTTCGAGGTCTTAAGGGTCTAACAGGAGGTGGCTATGGAGGAATCGATGAGTCGTGGCCTTATGGGGGTCCTACATACTCCTTGATGTGGGGCTAATAAACGAGTGAATGATGATATGGTGCTGAGCGATCCATGCTGTTGATGCCGGTGAAACATTGATTCCTGCGGCGCTATCGCTGCATGCCATGGCAGCATTGTGGCGTTATCGCTGCATGCCAGGGCAGCAGACTAGTACCTGCGATTTAGCGGCCAGATGATCCAGGACGACCCTTCCAATTGATGCCGGAACAGCACTAAGGTGGATCGCTACACGCTGTGGCAGTGGACAAACAAGTGTGACAGAGCGGTGCGACGATCCAGGGCTGTCCGCCCTACTGAAGCCGGAACAGCATTAAGGCGAGAGCCGCGGCCACACAAGGCTGATTACGGCGTTATGGGCTTAGAGGGACAACGTTTAAAGGGCAACGGAGAATGTCTGGTCCATCAATGAGAGTGCTGGATGATCACATTCCGGAAGAGTCACCGATAAAGCCATACATCGCGACAACGCATGTTTTATGCGCATCAAGGACTGTAAGGACTCTGACCTTCCTTTGGGCGCCCATTAAAAGCAGAACAGTGGGACGATGGACCCATACCAACATGTGCTATTTCACTTTAAATTTAGATTCTATTTGGGGTTATGCACACACTGAGGGATAGTTATATTTTTATATATATATACTTTTTTATTTAAATATTTTGTCTCCTTTTTTATATTTAAGGTTTTGTCACCTTAGCAACTAAAGTTATTTGCCATTAATAGTATTTTCGTATATTTAATAAGGGTAGTTTATACATTGATATGGGGATGTTTGGTCACGCTCCACGGTTTATGATTGCACCTTATCATATGTTTGAGTAATTGCAAGCACTTATTTGTTATATTTTTTGTTTTATTATATTTTCCTGCCCTTGGGACACCTGCTTTTAAGCTAGTTTTAAGCTAGTTTGAACACAGCCTTAGTTTCGATACTCAAATGCCTATTTATATTTTTATAGTATTATAAACATATGTGTACTCCTGCTAGACCTACAATCTTTACTCAAGTTTTTACTTTGTAACATTATTTATGACACCAGTATGGATTTTAAATAGCAATATTGTATCCTTGCCATGGAGCTGTTACAAGTATGTTTTTAATGATCCTAACAGATTTTTTTTAACAGGGGGGTGGGTTAGTTTTGCTGGTTGTGTATATACGTAGTACTGAATGAGCAAATATCCGTTAGGGTATGCTAATTTTTGGGCGCATAGCGATGATGTAATTAAGTAGTCAAGTCCAATTAGGGATTTTCTTCGTGCCAATGATTGTATTTAAGCATGTTCATTTTCATCTTTCTGTACTTTGAGAAAGGCCTCGGTGGAGGCCGAAACGTCAGCCAACCTTTTCAAATAAATATAAGTGATTTATAAGACCTGAGAGTGCGAACCGCTTTTTGGATATATATATATATATATATATATATATATATATATATATATATATATATTAAAAAAAAAATTACTCTGGTTGGTGCTGAACTACTAGGAGCAGCACACCAGTCCCACTCCCCAACACAGCTAGACTAATAGCACTGGGCTCTTATAGTAGCAAAGCAAAAAAAACAAAAAAGAAAATAAAAGCAGTCCTTACAAGGACTATTGGGTTATTACAGCAGTCAGCAGATGAGATCAGAAGCAGTGCCCACAGCAGCTACATACAAAGCACTGCAGTAGAAGGTAGATTACTACTAGTCAGCAAAGCTAACTAACCTAAACTCACTGTCCCTCAAATCCCTGCAGAGTTCTGTCCCTACAATACAGAGCAGTATCAAGTAGATTACTAGCCAGCAAAGTTACTGTCCCTCAAATCACTAAACAGCTCTCTCCCTACAGTAGCTCTTCCAAGCACACACAGGCAGAATGAAAAAATGCTGCAGGGCTTCAGTTTATATATGGAAGGGGAGTGGTCCAGGGGGTGTGGGGGTGGTCCAGGAGGGAGAGCTTCCTGATTGGCTGCCATGTATCTGCTGGTCTGGGGGAGAAATGGCAAAAATAAGCGCCAGCTAAGGCGAACCCAAATTGGCGAACGTCGCACGACGTTTGCGAACATTCGGCGGACGCGAACAGGCGATGTTCGCGCAAACTAGTTCGCGGGCGAACAGTCCGCGACATCCCTACTGATACTTTTCAGTTGAACAAAATGGCTGCCTGTAACCTATCTTACAAATCAAAAGAAAGAGAGAAAGAAAAATGTACTGTAGGAGAAGTTTTATTCCCAGATAGAACTTTATTAAATTTGCCCATTTGCATCCAACCTGTGGTTTCCAGATGTTCACAAACTACTACTTTTAGTATCTCTCAAAAGACAGATACTGTACATGGGTGTTGCATTACAACAACAGATAGAGCAAGAAAAGTCATTGTTTACAGAAATAATGCAGTAGAACAGAGACCATTGATTCAATGCAACAGTTTTATAATCTGGCTGGAACGAATCCCTATTTTACAAATATATTTGATATGTTATTACTTTGAGAGCACAAAGAACATTTCAGGCACTTCAGCATGAATATTAAAGACAGTTTCCAAATACGCTAAGCCTGTGCCATCTGCACTGGTTACTGATAATAAAACACAAATACATCTGTTTCATTAGTTCAAGATTTGCTTTTTATAACTTCAACTAGCGCTACATAAACCAACTGTGTACAATTAGCCATGTTCAAATATTGCGTTCCATTTGTGTGATCCACATGAGGCTGATAAAAGAAATAATTTTCAACTGAATCCAATGCACTGTGAAAGGCCAGCTAACATATAGATCATTCATTTATAGGTTTGTTTGTCCACAGAGGATAGATTAATGCAGTCCTTATCATTTTCAAATCGAATTTTCCTTGACTGCCAAGATAAGTCTTCCCTAACAGGTTGTTTGTTCTACAGAGCTGCAAGATCTCAGAGTAATTAATACATTGCCCAGTCACTGCTACCTTAAGCTCCTACATGCTCAGCGTATCTGTAAATGGAGGGTATAATCCTATTCTGTATTAGTTGCTCCCATTACTATAGAGGGGGCATGTGAAACGGCAATTCATAGAAACAGGGATTATTAGAAAAGGAACATTTTAAGGGGGTTATTTATTAATACTTAAAAATAATCCATTTAAACCTGTTGAATTCATGTAAAAGTCCATGGCAGCTGTCCCTTTAACAATTTGAAGATGTTTTTAAACTTTATCAATTTGGGGAGGTTTGGTGTGTTTTACAATGGTTGAGTTTTTCAGGTGGCAATTCGATAAAGTCATATGATTTGGATTAAAACTCAATTTCTTGTGTTTTTTAAAATGAAACTTGAATATTTTGAGATTTTGTAACAATAAATCTTGAAATAGGTTGTGCATTTTTCCTGTGACTTATTCAGATTTTTGGCATCAAAAGGCCTGATGCGAAAAACTTGTGGTTTAATAAATTAGCCTCTTACTATATAGTTCATATACTTAAATGTCTGCATGGTTTGTGCCTTAATGAAGTTGAAGCTGACATGGATATTTTGGAGAAGCATTGGAATAACTTGTTAGTTCCATAACTGTAGGGACCTCTTGACTGAAAATCAGTTGTCTACAGTATAAGGGAATGTTTAAAAAACATAAGAAAAAGGAAGAACATGGTGCAGCATGGACACATCTGCAGCCTAACTTGCCCCTGAGGAAAGGGTTTGAGAAATTAGGGTGCCATGATAAAAATGCAGAGGACGTATTGTTTCTGACTCTGCAGTCATTTGTTTATTCAGGATTTCTGAATGCATGTAAGCATGAGTTTTTCCATAGGGACTTTTTTTCCATAGGACTATTTTTTGACGTGGGATGTTTGTGGTAAAAAGGCTCATAACTGGCTACTAGCATGTGCCAATGGAACTTTTATTCTGTGAAATATTTACAGCAGTCCATAAATTAACACGTCCTTTCAAGGTTGTCCTTCAAGCCTGCTCCCTTTCACCAAGTATTTCCTGAGGTCCAGAGATGTTGCTATATCCATGTATGCATTAAATAAATCTGTTTAACTTCTTATCTGTGTAATCATTTGTACTTATAACAAGGAAAATGAATACAGACTGTATGAGAGTACTTTACCACTTATCACTGAAACTACTCAAATGAAACAAAATGGGCAACAAACAAAAGAATATTATTTGCATAATTTTCAAGCAATTTACAAAGCAGGCATTGAAAAGTAGCAAATACTATAGTTGACCAAAAAAGTGCCAAGCGGCCAGAGCAAAATGATTGAATTTTAGACTAATTCTAGTTTGTCCAAATGCTATAATTCACATACATAAATTACCAGATCATTATGATCATATAATCTACTAGTTAAAAAGCAAGTGCCCTTTTCTAACTTTTGTTTTTTTAATAATAAAGTTACTGAAGTACAGTTACTAGTAAATAATGTTTTCCTGAAAGCAGACAGATGACAGTGACTGAGGATACAAAGGGCGTATAAGCAAACAGGCAGCCTTATTAAAAATAATTTCATGGAGGAGGAGGATTAATTTTAGCTGTAGTTCAAATTGTTGACTTGAATGAAAATTTCTGTACATGGGTCATAAGGCCATCTGCATGCTTGTGAAAGCATTTTAAAATAAATCTTTTAATTTTAAATATGCTTCACAGTGCTCAAAGATCACAACAACACGTTTATGAACTGATAAATGTCATAATGTTCAGCTCTGTATTAAGCTTAACCTAGTAGAGTGTTTTTATTCCAGTTCATCTATCACATGGTCCTTGCAAATGTTAAAATATGCATTTTATGTAAACCAGGAAAGATAGCAGCCAGCATTTTTTCCACACACCAGCCCCCCAAGAGTATAGACAAAAGAATGTTAGGGGCATATTTATCAAGGGTTGAATTTCGAATTGAAAAAAATTTCAAAATTCGAATTCAAGACCAAACCAAAATTAAGT
Source organism: Xenopus petersii (assembly GCA_038501925.1). Lineage (NCBI taxonomy): Eukaryota > Metazoa > Chordata > Amphibia > Anura > Pipidae > Xenopus > Xenopus petersii. The sequence continues at coordinate 100,598,892 of CM076675.1, read as the reverse complement.
CGAAGGTTTTTTTGGTCGAATAGGTCTGTTTTCGATGTAATAGGTCCGTATTTGGCCGACTCATTTGAATCTAAGGAATAGCTCATTCAATTGAATTTGATTTGAAGTTTTTCCCAAAAAAACTTTGATTTTTCAACGTACACCAATTGACTGGCAAATAGGTTCAAGGATGTCCCCCATAGTCGAAAACAGCAATTCGGCAGGTTTTAGACGGCGAATGGTCAAAGTTGAATTTTTAAAGAGACAGAACATGATAAATATCGATATTCGATATTTCGAATTTGGACTTTACCCTTGTCGAAATACACAAAAAATAGCTAAAAATTTGATTTTTTTTTATTCGAAAATTCACCTCGACCTTTGATTAATCTGCCCCTAAATATATGGTACAATTACTCTAATCAAGTTAATCCACTGTGAAGACAAACCTAAAATTTAAAAAATTGGATTTTCTTAAGAATAGCATTTTAATCTGATACAAACAACTGCAACAACATATTGTATTTCTAAAGTTTTATAGATACAGAAAATGAATACAGATATAAAACCTTTACTTTTTTTCTTTGTTGCTAATAAAAATCATACAAATTGTTTTGTAATTTTTTTAATTCTTAAATGTAAATCTTATTTTAATATTTCATTAAAAAAATATATACAGTACATCTATATTTCCATCTATAAGAATCAGCAAAGAATGTGATTTTGAATCTATGTATCAAATAATCCAGCACATATTGCTGAAATAATGCAGGCCCATCCTAGGCTAGAGTACATGAGTACATGACATCATTTCAATGACTTTCAATAACCTTAAATTAAAGTTATATTAAACCAGAATAATGAAGGTGTCTAGAGGTAGACAGAAATAATCAGGCCTACCTTCACTTGATGCTTAAATTTTTCAGACTCTTTTCCATCACCCGGAATATCAGCAAGAATAAGTTCAGCTTCATTTAACCAGCGGTTGAAATTATTCATATTATCCTGTAGAGTCATCCATTTCTCCATACATCTGTCATACTTCCTGAAAATTAAAATTATACATGCATTTTTAAGAACGTTGCTTTACCCTAGATCAACTTGATAACAAATGACAGTAACATTATTCAAATATAATGCAGACAAAGTTTTGTTGTAATGGATATTACATCTCTCTTTTTAGTGGTACAGCATTATTAAAATAATATATAAAGTGGCTGAATAAGAATAGAAGCTGCATTCAAGGATAACATATCTTGTTACTTCTTACTGGCTGCAGCCTCAGGTAAGATGTATCCAAGAGAAGTGTTCCTATATTTATAGAAAGTTTATATTTAGAATATTTCCCTAGCTTTATATCCATGAGACTCAAACTATTGAAGAACCCCCAATACATGTCTGATGAATTACAACTATGGGCATGCATGATTCCACCCATCTATAGTGCAATGAATAAAAATCATTTTTTCTAGAATTAAATGAATACTACAAAAGTAGGCTTTTACACCCTAGCACCAGTCAAACTGTAGCCTACAGGCATTAATTAATAAACCAACAGGGAGTAGATTTTTGAAAATCCTCATTCATCCAGGTCATGTTATATCTGTAATATTTATATTATATATATTATAATATATGTTATCTGTCAAATCGACCGGACTTGTGTTTTTCCTGAAGTTGATTTGACACTGTATCCCACCCAAACCTGTTTTATGAAATTTTCCTCCCACTAGTGGGGGAGTTTCACTAGGAGTATACAGGAACATTTGGAGGGATCATCAGTTTGTTCTGATAGGTCCCTATGTGCAGGTGATGTTAGCTTGCTTAGGTTGTGAAGTTTCATTGTTATACAATACCCAAGAAATGAGTTTGCACAGGATTGCTGAGAACAATCTCACTGAAGACTTTGAAAGTGCCTGGACAAGTAATATTGCATGCATGGGTATCCAGCAACCTAAAGAATCTACTTTCTTGCAAAGACTGTAATTCTTCAGAAACTTCTATAAACCTTGCTTACTAAACAAAGCTAAGTATTAAGTGTTTAACTATTTTAAGTACAATTAAACTTAAGCTGGCCACAGAAGCAAAGATCCTATAGTACGAATCAACATACGATCGGACTTACCCATCTCCCGACCTGCCACTAACCATTCCAATCAAATAAAGTACAAAAGAACAGATCAGCCGATATTCTGCCCCTGACAGCAATCATACGAAAGTTATGTCCAACCAAAGCTAGTGACAGTCTCTCTCTGAAAATCGTACAATCGACAATACATGCAGAGATATTACCCGCAGCGGACAGAAATCTTTTAACCTGTCCGATCGACGAAAGGACCAATCTCCGCCAGAAGAAAAATGTCGGGACTCCACACACACGGCCTGAAAATTGCACGAATCCTCGATTCGTATGATCAGATCTTTGCATCTATGGCCAGCTTTAGCATTGTTTATTGTTTGTCGGTAGCCATTTTGTTAAGTAATACTTGTTTTATAGTGTGGTTTGATATTTACTGCAATTTCTGAACTTAATAGCACTATTAGCACCCCCTTCTGCTCACAGAGCAACCCCTCCCTCATTTGTTCCATTGTGAAGCAATCACATGAAGTACCTCTGTTTTCCAAAGAATCTGTGCTCCACCAGCTATAAGAAAGGAGAGGGACATTAAATCGCAAAATGGATCACTTCACTATGGAAAAAAAGGCAAGGGAGGGGTTGCATTACACTGTGAGCCTAAGGGGGTGATGAACTGGTCCCTAATAGCACAGACACAGAATGTCATGGTTTTGGAAGTTCAGATAGTGTTTTGCACCTTTTTTACATAAGCCCAACTAAATAAACTCATGTCAAAAAGGGGGACATGTTTTGTCTTTAATTTCTTGGATTGGTGTTATCATGCCACCATCCACCAAGTGATCACAAAATAAATAGCTTATTGTATTAAAAATCAGTATAAAATATAAGGGTTTGGTATCAGGATAACAGATGCCAGGAGCAATTTGAGCTATAATGCAATTTTTAGTGCAAAATGCATGTTTGATTCTGACATCAGATGTCATTATTAGGGCACTGTAGACATTGAAAACTTAGTCTAGAAGATACCTTCGATATTGCCACATTCACACAAAATCTTTTAGGGTTTCCAGTTTCCCTAAATGTGGAAATGCGCTCCAGTAAAGGCATCTAGTGGTCAAACTTTGTTGGATTATGGAATTTGCTCATCTATACAATCTGTAGCATGAATTCATGTTATCCGTTGCCCATTGCAATTCTATTTTTTATATTTTTTGAAAATGTGAGAAACATATTTAGATTTGTAAATGATCATATTCTTTCCAATTAAAAACTACATTTAGCCTCATGCATGAGATTTTTCATTTTTTTCAATTATATTTTAATTTTTTTCAATTATATTTACAAGCATCAAGTTTTTTATTAAAAGTTTTTTTTGGTTAAAAATAAAAGCATTTTTTAATTTTTCAATATGGCTTTTCACATATTTTCATCAAAATTGAGGTGGCAACACCAATATAAACTGTGGGTCTATAATGGATGTATAATGGCTATGTTTTCCTTTTGTTTATGGGAAAACATTTACTAACATTAATAAAAAATTTTCTTTCTCTGGCAAGATTTATATGCAGAGCATCGTTTACAGAAATTAGAGAACTTGCCACTACTTATAACACATTTACTTTTTTCTTTCTTTTAATATTTCTATTTTCACTTAGGGCTTGAAATAGTAATAATATTAATAAGGATATCATTGTTTCTAGGTGACAGCTCGCTGAGCAGGATAGAAGGTGCATTAGCTATAATGTCTTTTGCAAAGACTCCTTGTGAATGGCCTTAATGAATTCCTAGTCTGCTCTTTGGAATATTAGAATGAATAAGATACTATAGAATATAATACAAGTAAATGTAACTAAGAAGATTATACAACAGTGAAACTTTGCCATCCATTTGCTTAAGCTACAGAAATTCAATTCCACTGGCATTCTTTGTAACTTTATTAACTTGTTTCCATTTATAAAAAGGTGCAGCTTGTGTACCTAAGATCAGAGTGTTTGAAATAATATATAGTTTGGAATAACACCACGGACTTGGAGAGGATCTGTTACCATGACGATATGTTCAGCACCAGTGCACAAATAATGAACTGTCATCAACAGATCAGATGCTAGGGAAAAGTGCTAAGATCTTCAGATCAGGGCTTTCCTAATTCTATCAAATATATAACAGCAATCTGTACTTTTTCCCAGTTTTGCCTCGCTACTTTCATTTTACAATGACAGAATCACAAAGTAATAGCACATGACAGATAACAAAAGTGAACTTGGACTCTTGCGCATGGCCTACTGCTTGGGATTTGTCTTGTCTGAAGGGTAACATTTATCAAATACAATATGAAAGCCATTCCTTTGATGGATTAAGGGAGATTTAGTTACTTCATCCCCTACATATTCTAACATATTGCACCTTTGATGGTAGTAAAGGACATGATGTTTCTATCAGGAGCAAAGCTGTCCCCTTTTCCCTCTTGCTCAGAATACAAAGTGGTAAATTGAATCCAGGTCTAAAATAGCAGGTTAGCAGGTTTGGTAGGCCTACCTGGAAGAACTTTGCCTGTGACTTTTTTATCATCTATACTTACTTAATGAGAGCACATCATTTGTGAGATTATGCAAATAGTGTTTACATGAAATTACAGATGGAAAATCTTGATCACCAGGCCAACCATATAATTGCAATTCATAATGATGTAATTTGCATAATCATTCCCAAAATGACCAACTATGAAGTCACTCTTGTTCCTATTAAATATTCTAAAAAGTAATATATAGTCTAGTAGAAATAAAACACAAGTGGGATTTTGGTAAATATCACTTCCCCCAGGTCAAATATTTTACTCTATTATTTTGCTCTATATTTTCCTACATAAACTATATTAGTCCTATTTAAATTGCCTAGATAACAGTTTTAAACCTCTTTAACCTGGCAGATTCAAGTAATGTCTTGAAGAGTGGATTGGATGACTTCTTAGATTAGTATAATATCCAAAGTCTATAGTAATCTTAAAGTCTATAGTTATTTGAATGGATTAAACTATTGTCTTTTTTTTACCAAAATTAACCATTTAAAAAAATATTGTTAATCTATTGACCTTTCTATGCCATGCACTGATTGCTGCTTCGTGTAACCACTATGGCTGTCGAATTTGTAATTTACATGCAGCATCAAAATATATTGTTCATCAAATTGTCCTGATTAGTTGAATGCCATGTTGAGCCATGCCAAAAACCACATCTTCTATATTCTTTTTTTTCAAGAAGGGATATATAATTCCTAAAATCCATTCCCTGACATCTATTATCAATTTCTTTAAACATGTCTCTTCTATTTAATAAAAACATGATTTCTAAGATGACTTTGGCAAATTTTAGGCCAAGTGGGCCAGACAGGCAATTGTTTACAGTATGAATATTACACGGTGGGTAGAGTTAAAGCAGGGCTGTTCACAGATACAAGGGACATCTGACAGAGGAACAATGACATCTAAAGGACACCTATATAAAAGCATGGAGAGAATAAAAATATTATTGTCAGAAAAGTGGAAAAATAGCAAGAAAATATAAAGGAGGCTATAATCTACACACTTGATGATTCATTTTGTTTTGCTTGATATAATTCTATAGCAATATTATATTTTTTGTGATATTACAGAAAACAGATGAAGGGAAATTATCAGGCATGGGTAAAATATGTCATTCACTTTTTTTTCTTTAGAAATCAAGCTGTATGCGTTGCAATAATATAATGAGAAACAAATAATAACAAATTGGAATTTCTACACGAAGATATGAAAAATGGTATTTAAATTTACATAGTTACATAGTTAAATCTGGTTGAAAAAAGACAAAGTTCATCAAATTCAACCCCTCAAAATAAAAACCCAGCATCCATAAACACACCCCTCCATACCTTCACATAAATTATATATACCCATATCTATACTAACTATAGAGTTTAGTTTCACAATAGCCGTTGATATTATGTCTGTCCAAAAAATCAGCCAAGCCACTCTTAAAAGCATTAACAGAATCAGCCATAACAACATCACCCAGCAGTGCATTCCACAGCCTCACTGTCCTCACCACCTATGTTGCTTCAAATGAAAGTTCTTTCTTCTAGTTTGAAGGGGTGGCCTCTGGTGCGGTGATCCTCTTTATGGGTAAAATGGCGAAGCGAAATGGCGCAAATTCACCCATCACTACTAGCAAGATCTATTACGTATAAAACCGTATTGGCACAAACACATAGTATTATGATTTGCTATGAAGTCCAGTATCTTATCCTATATTAACCCTTTGAAAAGTTTCCTACCACTGATGTTAGACTAACTGGCCTATAGTTTTGAACGGGATCCCTTTTTGAATAGTGGCATCACATTAGCAATTCACCAGTCTCTCGGCACCATGCCAGACCTCAATGAATCCTGATTGTCAATCATAGAACTAAGCTCGCTAAGTACCTTGAGATAAATACCATCCGGCCCCGGACCTTTACCACGATTTAATTAAAATAACTCCCACCATATATCATTTAGGAAATTAAAGTTCTGTTTGACATTCATCTAATATAACTAGTCCCTTCTCTCATGTTAAGACCCATATAGAGGGTATTAACTTAAAAGACAAGTTCATTGTCAAAATAAGCTTTACTACCAGTAAAGTTTAGTGATGTTTATTTTTTATTGTTTTTTAATTTTTCGCCTTATTAGGCTGCGATTTAAAATGCTGTCTGGAATTTGGGGTCACTGACACCAGCAACCAAAAATTAGGCTGACTGTAAGGTTTTGGGGGTGATATATCAACGTTAGAATTAGAATTTTTGCCACAATTCAAATTCGAGTTATATATTCAAAAACTCTAATGTTATGTTATTTATTATTTGGCATCTAAAAGCTTGTTATGTCAATGAGTCAATGAGAGTTGTCATAGGCAAAATTCAATCTATTTTTTATTCAAGTTTTTTGAGGGTTTTTTTGAGCTTGTGTACTCACACGTTTGAATTTTTAACGTTTTTTTCATGATTATATTTGATCAAGGTTTTTATATTCAGATTTTATAATAAACAAACATGCATTCAAGTTTTTTAAATTATGAGTTTATTCGAAGTAGAAAAAAACTCTAAAACCTCACAAATTAGATTTTTGATAAATAAGCTATTGTTAATTTTTATTCTTAATTTGTATTGCTTTTCTTTCTATTCAGGTCTTCCACTACTCATCTTCTAGCTTAATTATGTCTCAGCATGCAAAAAGTAGTTTCAGTTTCAAGCCTGAGAGCTGCTGAACAAAAAAGTAAATAATTTTAAAACCACACATAAAAAAACTAAAACAAAGGTGAAACTTATTGTAAATTGTCTTGGAGTACTTCTATCTACAGCTTACCAAATGTTCATTTTAAGGTAAAGTACTCTTTTAAATAAACATACAATCCATTCCTATGTGAGACAATTAATACACTTTAAACTGGGTTTAAACCAAATAAAAGTATAATGTCTCTCACGAGGAGCAGTATGTCCTTCTTGCTAATGAAAATTAGCTCAACATTAAGATGAGCCAAAGGTTGATGCAATACCATTATTTTCTAATTAACAAATAATATAATTGAATTACTACTGTACAAGCCTCAATGATCATTTTATCCTGATGGATATTGCTTTTAGAATTTTTAATCAAAGCAATTATAAATTATATGTATGCAAAATACAAACAAAATATATTTCTGGTGGATTATCTAATATATTATATATATATATATATATATATATATATATATATATATATATATATATATATATATATATATATATATATATATATACACATGTAGAAAGGCTGTGGCACACACTTACTGAAGCAGAACCCAGGTGCTGTCAGATAAAGACCATATATTCATATAGAAAGCTGACGCACACTGGGATTTATCAAAATAAAAACGTAATTTATTGGATCGACGTTTCGGTCCACACACGGACCTTTATCAAGATCTTGATAAAGGTCCGTGTGTGGACCGAAACGTCGATCCAATAAATTAAGTTTTTATTTTGATAAATCCCAGTGTGCGTCAGCTTTCTATATATATATATATATATATATATATATATATATATATATATATATATATATATATATATATATACATATATATATATATATATATATTAATACATTATAAACAATTTGTTCTTTAATTTATAAACAGAAACTGTTTAAAGCATGTGTACATGTAATCAAGTGATGTCACCCAAACTAACATATTATGCACTTATTGTAGTCAGCTCAGACACATCTCACAAATACAGAGGGCACATGCCACTTTTAAGATTTGCAAACTACAATGCCAGTTATGGCATGGTGAATCTTCATATTGCATGCAAGCATTCAAGGAGTCTTTCAGCATGGTTGACCAAGGGATTGATCTGGTGTGAAACTATGATTTGTAGCAAGTATCTACCAGGAGCATTTATGTGCTATTTTAAAATTGTGTCTTGGGAGATGGACAAGATAAAGGGGGTTATTTATTAAAATTCTAATTTTTGTAGTCGGGTTTTAAAGCGTAAAAAAATAAATATTTAGAGAATTTTTTATTTCTTGCAGAAAAACTGCTTTTCCAGTAAGATACTTTATTACATTCACTGCACACTTGTATAAACATCAAAAATCACAATTATTTTCCACAGGTGGAGTTGCAATGTGTTATCATCCCATACCACTAAAGCTCTTTACTGCATATTGGGGAAATTATCCACATATAATAGCAAGAGATGACCAATGCCAACGACCTGGAGTGTCAGGTTATTTATACAAATGTACAACACAATTTATATTGTACATCAGTGATAAATCTGTCTGTAACCTGCCCCAGGTTTAACAAAAAAGAGGAAGAAAGGCCACTAAGTGATTGAGAGTAGATGCTTAGCACTTGATCAATAAATAACAGGCAGTCCTTATGGCTCAATGTTATTGCTTTACACCGTGATGCTTATAAATATATACTGCCTGTCATCACAGTACTGTAACAAAGTCATGCACAGAAGAACTAGTCCTTTCAGAAAATACGTCTTTATTTTCCATAATTATGCATTTCTCCTGAACAGTTTACTGAGCTGAATTTTAGGTACAATTACCTTTTATTTAATGGTATAGAACACCTTGAATTTCTGTCCACATTATCTGTTCATAGCTACAAAAAATGTTTATATTTTACGATAATAAGGACTAAGGGGCAGATGTATCAAGGGTCGAATTTCGAGGGGTTAAATCCCTAGAAATTCGATTGGGGAATAGAATCGTATAGGCAATTCGGGCGAATTTCATTCAATCGAATCATCGATCAAATGCCTTTTTATTTGATCAAAAACTTAGAAAACAAGCCTATGGGACTTTCCCATAGACTTTTGAAGCAATTCGGTAGGTTTTAGGTGTAGAAGTAGGCAGTCAAAGTACTTTTAAAAGAGACAGTACTTCGACTATCGACTGGGCGAATAGTCGCAGCTTGATCTATTCAAATCATTCTACTCAGGTGAATTTATGCCAATTCGATAGTTGAGGAGCACAAAAAACTACTCGAAATTCGAGTATTTTTCCCTCTATTCCTTCGCTCGAACTTAGTGAATGGGCCCCTCAAATTTGTAATTGTTTTCTTCCAGAAATCATCACAAGCTTACACACAAGAAATAAATGTAATATAACTGAAAGTTCAACATGACAGCAATTCTCATACATAGAAAGCATGCCAGAGACATGGGAAGGGGAAATTCTAATTTGATTTGCATTGTATAATTTGAAAAATAAGCATCTCTTAAGAAATAGGAAACAATGAAAATGCTAAAATATTATTTTATAATAATATATATATTATTATATACTGTATATATTATAATATATTGGTTAGTTAACATCCTAAGCTTCAAAAAGTGACATTGTTAATAAAATTCAGTTCAAATGAAAAAATGTAAAGAACCCCATTTGAAAATAGAAACAATTAAAATTATTACTTACATTATAGTTGGTAATGCAGTGTTTTTCAAGTATAATACATACACGTTTAACAATACAAATGTTTAATGAAATGTAGACTCGGTAAGGATTCCAAGCCTACTTCGCTCCTTTCCTGTGTTCTTTCTTCTATTTTCTATTTCTATTGTGGTTTCTGTTGCCTCTCCTCTTGATATTACCATTTATTTTCTAAGTCTTTTCCTTCTTTTCAACTTCTTCACTCTATTCTACCATTTTTCCCTATTTTGCTTGTTTCTGTCCATACTTTTCCTTCCACTTCACTGTTCAAATATGCTTCTTCCTTTTGTCTCCTGCCACACATTCTGATGTTTTCATCCCTTTTTGAATACTCTCAACTATTCTTATGCTGCAGATGGTTTTTGTCTTCTCTTTGTCTTTGCCCTTTCTCTTTTGTAATGTTTTTACCTGCTACTTCTTCCCTTTTGCCACAAACCTCTTTAATTTTCTTTTTTTTATAACTTATATTTTTTTTATTATAAGAAAGAGCAGAGTTATACAAACATGAGCTTTGCATTGCATTACATCTCGCCGTATATGGCAATAAACAATTACAGAGTGTATAGCGTTCCTGTAGTAGAGAAAGAGGGATATTGGGGATAGAATAGGGGTGAAGGAAGGGGGGAGAAGTAGATGGATAGCTGGGTTGGAGGGGGATGGATATAGGAGGGGGGGGAAAGAGGGGGGTAACTAAAAGAACAGTCAGCCTTTAACAGTTAACTCCCGGAAGGCTGATAATGTCGGATTGAAGAGGAGAAACCTCTTTAGTTTTCTATTCTGTACTGCCCTCTGCTTTGCCCTCTATTTTCCTTCTTTACAAACTCTTCTTTCATTTTAGTTTAATTTTTTTATCTTTCCTTTTTATCTTATCTTTCTGGTGGTAACCACTAATATAGACAGAAACAATCACATACCAGTATACAAAGGAAGCCATGTGTTAAGATCTCCTGCTTTGTTCCCCTGTGTGCTGTCCTGTGACAGTCTGCAATCTGTTTACATTAGAGGTCATCCACCAGCATAGGGATTGATATGGATAGAGAAAGCACTTTGTTACAGGTCCTGTGTTTTCCCACAGATGGAAATTTAGTAGTTAGAGTGCTTTAACAGCAGCATACTATTCTTTGCAAGCTATTTATTGTAGGATTGTATGATTACCTTAAACATGTAATGATTTGATTCATTATTTAATGACTACAATGGAAAGGTAACCTTTATCATATGCTGTACGTCCTTAAATACACAATATCTATAATGAAGCTGGACAATGTAAACATAGTACTTACATTTGCCTGTCCTTGTAAAGCTTGTTAACATTTTCCCATTCAAAATTAAGATCTGATAATTTTTCTTGGATTTTCTCATTTTCTCTCAGTGTAGCACATTGCATAACTGCTTTCTTCTTGTTTTGAATCATCTCCAGCTGACCTGATAGTCTCCCAAGGCTGTCTTTTATATTCTGGAATGGTAACATCATTAAACAGACAGAAAAAAAATTAGTTGTCCTACTAAATATTAACCACTCCATAGCATTAAAATAAAATATTAAGAGACTTGTAGCACTTGTTTCCTCATTTAGTATTTACCAAATGTTTTTTTTATTCCAAAATGTTTATCTAAATGGACTTAGTAAATTTCTCAAACGTCATAGTATAAAGTAAAGCAGACCAATACTTAGTACTGCCAATATGGAAAATAATTTTGAAGAAGTGAAGGCTACATACTGTATGTTCTATGGAAATGAGGAGAACACTAATAAACAGTTGTTTTACTGTGCAAGATATTTATATTATATATCTTTTATAATATGTTGCTTGGCTGGCTATCACAATGCAGTTGCTGGGCCTCACAGCAAAGTCAATTAGCAGGTTTTTGAAAAAAATGAAAAGCTAAGGTAAGTTTAGGAATTCATTTAAAAGGGGTGCATTTACGCCCACAGATGCAGTTAACAACTTGCATATAAAGGCACTTTCACTAAAGGTACTTGCTTTCTAATGTACTCTGTATATTTCCATATAGTTATACTCTCAAGCAATCATTCTTACTACCTGCAGTTCTGAATTTAGCGATGCTGCACCTTTTGAAGCATTTTGCTGTGCCGACTCTGGAGCTAACATCACCTCCTGACCAGGCATTAGCTCCAGGGTTCTCTAAGCACCCTGCATCACCATTGCAATCAACACAGTGGAGTTGCACCTGAATAATCACTCACACACTGAACGATGGAAATGATGGCAGACAGATTCAAAATATTTGGCACAGCTACATCCAATTTATGGCATAGTGCACATGCAATTGCATTTATATTGACAGATCAGACACACAGGGGCAATACTGGAGCTGCTGTCACCTGAGGCAGCAACCTCAATGCGACCCCCCTCTCTTGCTCTGTGCTTAAAACTTTAGCATTGGAGCATTTCAAACAGGGGCTGCTTCACTAGCGTAATGAGCGCTATAGCACTCTCTGCACTAGCAGAGCCTAATTTTCAGATTAAAAAACAAATTTGTCTCTAAGTAACAGGAGGCAACTTTTGTTTACTATGGTTACCTACTCGCACTCCCTTACGGGTGGACGAAGGATTAGGAGTTGAGTGCTAATCTACTCAGTAAATTCCCCATTGCTTATTATTTAAAACTTATTTTCATACATGGTCGTACTTTATTTTGATTTATTCGGATAATCTGTTATTTGAAGCACTGATCATTATTATGCAACAATGATTTAAACTTAAGAGCCCTGGCTTGCTGTAATCATCTGATTGATAGGCTTTTTCTAAGCTGTTTTCATCCTTTGGTTAAGAAGTTTGTGTGTCCCTTGCTAGTGATGTCTGATTAGTGTAGTGTGATGCTGCTGGGCAAGACAGTGACTGGCAGAAGGGGTCTTGATGCAAACAAGAGTGAAAAAGTCATATGAAAAAGTTTGGAAACCCCTCTTAATTCTTTGGAGTTTTGTTTATCATTGGCTGAGCTTTCAAAGTAGCAACTTCCTTTTAATATATAGCATGCCTTATGGAAACAGTAGTATGATTAATAGTAAATTTGCAAAATTAGACAAGTGCATAAATTTGGGTACCCCATCAGAGATATTAAATCAGTACTTAGTTGAGCCTCCTTTTGGAAATGTAACAGCCTCTAGACGCCCCCTATAACCTTTGAGGAGTGTGTGGATTCTGGATGTTAGTATTTTTGACCATTCGTCCATACAATATCTCTCCAGATGGCTGCTGAGAATGAACAGCCTGCTTCATCCCATATATTTTCGATGATATTCAAGTCAGGGGACTGTGACGGTCATTCCAGAGTATTGTACTTCTCCCTCTTCTTGAATGCCTTTGTAGATTTCATAGTGTGTTTAGGCTCATTGTCTTGTTGGAATATCCAACCCCTGCATAACTTCAACTTTGTGACTGATGCTTGAACATTATCCTGAAGAATTTGTTGATATTGAGTTGAATTCACCTGACCCTCAACTTTAACAAGGGCCTCAGTCCCTGAACTAGCCCCACAGCCCCACAGCATGATGGAACTTCCACCAAATTTGATAGTAGGTAGCAGGTGTTTTTCTTGGAATGTGGTGTTCTTCTTCTGCCATGCAAAATGCTTTTTTATGACCAAATAACTAAAATTTTGTCTCATCAGACCAAAGCACTTTGTTCCAAAATGATTGTGGCTTGTCTAAATGAGCTTTTACATACAAGTGACACTGTTTGTGGCATGAATGCAGAAAGGGCTTCTTTCTCATCATCCTGCTATACAGATGTTCTTTGTGCAAATTGCACTGAATTGTGGAACAATGTACAAATATACCATCTGCAGAAAGATATCATTGCAGGTCTTGGAAGTGATTTTTTGGTTGTCCCATTCTCACAATCCTTCGCATATGCCGCTCCTGTATTTTTCTTGGCCTGGCAGATCTGGGTTTTACAACAACTGTGCCTGTGGCCTTCTATTTCCTGATTACATTCCTTAATGTTGAAACTGACCATTTAAACCTCTGAGATAGCTTTTTGTAGCCTTCCCCTAAACCATGATACTGAATAATCTTTGTTTTCAGATCTTTTGAGAGTTGCTTTGAGGATCCCATACTGTCACTCTTCAGAGGAGAGTCAAACAGAAGCACAACTTGCAATTGGCCACCTTAAATAACTTTTCTCATGATTAGACTAACCTGCCTATGAAATCCAAGGCTAAACAAGCTAATCCAACTAATTTGGTGTTGCCAGTTATCAGTATTGAGCAGTTACATGCATTTAAATGAGCGAAATTACAAGGGTACCCACATTTTTGCACATCCAGTTTTTCACATTTGATTTAATTTCATACAACTGAATACTGATTCACTAAAAGTCTTTGTTCAGAAAACACCCCAATACCACTGTTATCTTTTTTGTTGAAAGTGGAGTCAATTATTATGCAGACTGAGAGGGGTTCCCAGATATTTTCGAAAGAATATATATATATATATATTCAACATATATATATATATATATATATATATATATAACAAACAAGGAAAAGTTGTGCTCACCACTATTTTTTAAAACCATTAGGCGGGGGTGCAATGAGGGTCAGGTGATCCCACTGGTGTCTAATAAAAGGGCAGCCAAGTTTGGGAGTTTTACTTTGAAAGCAGCAAGTAAGTTGCAGGTAAAACTTAGTCCCTTTGTAAAATGTATAATGAAGCAATAGAATTCTTAATGAATCAGATAAAATTGAGCATAGGACTGGCCAGATATGGGATGACTTTGACGTAGTTGGCCAGCTTAAATATATTGCAATATATGGACAAACAATCCCTGTGTTGTTTAAAGGGTAAGGCATTTTTTAGTAGCAGTATGCACACAATGTCTCTGTCTTAAATATATTGATAATGGGTTGAGTGCAGAGGACTCTTGTATTTGACTATATATATATATATATATATATATATATATATATATATATATATATATATATATATATATATATGATGTATATATGGGTTTATTTGGACAAGGTCAGCAAAATTAGGTCGCTACCAAAGCAAATTTGACCTTTAAATGTTTGTTAGGTCTGTCTTAAGTATAATACCATTCTAGGCAGCAATAGGTATTTTTATATGATTTGAATGTAATTAGAGAAATTGATCTGTTTGGCTGGATGGCCTAGGAGGACCTCTGGCCAGAAATAAGGAGAACCCATGGAGAGCTTGGCTTTGATGCCCAAGATAGAGGATGAGCATGCAAAGACAGTCAGAGTGAGAGATTGTCCAGGAACACAGATAGGATCCAGCATCTGAGGTAAAAAACACACAGCCTTACACATTGCATGCACAGAGGCACTTAATCATAGGCTAAAGCCTTATCTGAAACCTATAATGAAGTACCTGTGTGCACAAAATCCATAAGGTTGTGTTTTTGCTGCTTTTTCCATGTTTGAATACCTCCACCCTGAGTTGTAGGCCCGGGACATGCGTGCCTGGCCCCCACATGTAGACTGGTGAGATTATATTCTTTTGTACCCTGTGTGAGTACAGGTCTTGTCTGTGTAACTGTCACTTGCGAGCAACTACCTTTGTCCAAGAACAGGTATTTTGGGGAAGGTGGTGCTACCTGGGTTAAATAAGCTCCTTGCAAGGGACTTATAGCAAGGTACTGAACTGTGCAATTATATATCCCATCTATACAAAGTGTGAGACTGCAAAAGTGTTTTATCTGCTAGTGAGTCAGAAAGGTTCCTATAAGTCCCCATTGCAGTATTGTAAATGTTATTAGATGTCTGTTGAGTTTTTCTATTTCTGTATAAAGTTTATTATTGCTGCAAATATATGTGTATTTTATTTTGCTAGGGGAACCCCCTAAGGTGTATCGCTCAGTACCTACAAGATGGAGGCACTGTAAAATCTCATTTTCCTGGTATCTTCTACATATTACATGAGGAGGCAAGGCTTTCAGGATTGCTGCAGGTAAGAATTGTAAGGTGTAACAAGTTCTGTGTCAAGAAAGGTTGCACATATAAAATAGAAGCAATATTTTTCACACATATTTATTTTTGCAGCATTATAAAACCTGAAAATCAAAAATTGAAAATTTGAATGCAAAAATATATAGTGAATAAAGTACCCCCTCTTGTAAAATATAAGGATATTATAAGTTACTGAGGAGTTTCATGACCATATAAAAACACAAGTGTTTTTATACAGGTCATGGAACTCCGGGGTACCTTCTGATATCTTCATATTTTACAACTGGGGGTACTTTATTTATTATAATACACAAGTTTCAGTGAGTCATGTGACAGAAATGACATCAGATCGTACCGTTTATAACTGATGACATCAGAACTCACCGTTTATAAGGATATAATTTACAAGATATTCATGGCTTTTGTGTATTATATGGATATTAAATAATAATAATACAAACATAATCAAGTTCTATATTCCCTTATATGTATGACAGTGAAAGAAAAAAAGCTTCCAAAAGGGTTAATTAAAACAGCAGGTCAAGTATTAGCTGAATGAATAGTATATATTATCCAAAACACCAAAAAGGTTTTTTTTACCAAGATACATTCAATAGTAGCTCAGACTGAATAACTCATATCAGGGTTTGAACATTTCTAGGACAGAGCTGCCACATTGCCAATAACTGGATATAACAATAGTTGATATGGATAGTTGTACGTTATCTTTTATTGCTTAAAATATTCTGATGGCTCAGAATAATCCAGCTGTTGGGAAATATTTGAATGCTGGACCTAATACTCTGTTCTCAGATATATATGTATTAAGCACACAATTATATAAAGCCACTAATAAATGATCTTATTACTACCTTTTCTATGTTATTTCAGTCTTTCTTATGGTCATTTTCCAAAACAGTAATGGAAACAGTGGGATCGTTATTATTATTATTGTTCACAAATTTGCATACTATAGTTTCTGATTTCAAATAAGTAATCATTTATTCTACCTGGGCAGCTGATAAAAATAGCTGCAAGATATTTTTAAGTATGGAAATGCTAAGAGAGATTTTATAACCTGGTTTACGAAAGAGCATACGACTTTCATTTCTAAGAAAAAAGGATTAGAGAAACCTATTAGCAGCTGGAGTGACAGTAGCCTTTGGGGAGAGGATCCATCTTAGTGCTCTTGAAGTGAAAAAAAAAATAGCAGTAGAGACTCAATCTCCAGTTCATTTTTACTAACTTAGATTTGTCTTTTGCTGACAATCAAAGGACAACACCCAATATTAAAGTCTTTTCCCAATGTGCCAAGCACAATGATCTAATAAATGTGGCACACTGACAGATTAACTCTAGAGAGTATTGAATCACTTGGCTTATGAGTGGATGATAACATTATCATAGCAATTTGGACAAACGTATCAAATTTAATGAGTGAATTAAAATCTAGAGTGTGTACATTTTAACTCTGGTTGACAGTTTGTGAATGCATGTAGCTTTTGTAGATGAAAGATACATCTATTGTTCTACAAAAATATGCCTAACATTTTCTAAATATTTTTTCTATTTAAATAACAACATGAATCATAACCCACCCCCACTCCATGAACAGTAACATAATAGTGAGTGGTTGCTAAAATGTCCTTAAATACCACTCTGCGAGTATAAAAACCTAATTAATGTCCAATTAAAGATTTTGAGAAGCATGTCATGTTAGTACAGTATTTCTATGAAGCGCTGTCAATGGCTATATGATGTGTGAGCGGTTGCACTTTAAATGGGTCTTTACTTAAACAATGAGATTTGCCTAATGGAAGAAAATTTTATTATAAGCAACTTTACAATTAACATTTACAATAAACATTTTGCATTTTCATTTTGGAAGATATAATTTCTATTATTTGAGGTACTGTATCTGTCTGTACCTTTTTATGCTTTGAACTGCTGCATCAGACTCTTAAAATAATGTAGCAGTATCCAACTCTCCTTCAACCAAGACTTTAGTTTCCTACTAAATGTTCTGTTATTGAAATACCTATGAGAAATATGCAAAACATGTGGGAATTTTCTCTTAGGATGAAGGAGAGCTGATTTTTTTTCTACATTGTAGTAATGTTAAGTAGTGCAGAGGATAGTAAAAGCCGGACAGATACTGCTTTGAATTGCAATAACAATGTTGGAATATTGCCTAGAATTACATTTTCTTTTGCTATGCAAAATTTCATTTATAATTAGATTTTTCATCTTAAAACTATGTCCGAGCAAAGTGGTGGCAGCAGGTATAGAGCATCATTGAGGACAGGATGACAGAGCTAATTCACATGACCTGAATGTCCTCATTCACTTGGCTGCCATTAGTATTATTGCAATGCAAATGAGTGACAAAGAGACAGACCTGCATTGAACAGCTGGAAAATGAGCTGCTATTGCTGATGTTCTCTTCCTGCTGTTGATCTCTGCATTTATGTAGTGGAAAAAGTGGTTGATGACCCCTTAATTCCAAAAGGTAATCCCAAATCCAGAAACTGGATAAGCAGCTAATTTAATAATAACATTGAAATGAACGGAATTTTGCTAAAGTATTATATTGAAAATATTTAAAAGGTCCTGCTACTTTGGTGCAAACACAGATGTCCATTTTAAGGCACAGGTAATAAGTTTGAATAATGTGTACAAAATAAAAATGTAAAGGAAAGGCAAATTCACAGAAGGGCTGTACTGGATGAGACTTAATTATGCACCTTTAATTCCTGAACCCTCCAGAAGAGTTATGTCAAGCAGTTCATGCAATATTTTATTAGTAAGTGCCTGCATTTTTCTATGTCATAATTCCTTCTTGCAGGATTTAATATGTAGGCACTAAATGGACTAAATAAACCAGTGTGGGACAAGTTAATGTAGAAGTAAATTAATTTTAGGGGCAAATTGTGAAATT